>JAOXYF010000015.1:5356274-5441491 GCA_028565775.1 Sternarchorhynchus goeldii | reverse complement strand
GAGGGAGAGAGAGGGGGAGAGAGAGGGTGAGGGAGAGAGAGGGGGAGAGAGAGGGTGAGGGAGAGAGTGAGAGAGAGAGAGGGTGAGGGAGAGAATGAGAGAGGGTGAGAGAGCAAGACAGTGAGCAAGTGGGGGGGGGGGGGGTGTTGAGAGGGCTGCCTGAAGAGGGAGAGTGGGAGCCCTTAGCAGTGCAGGTCCAGAGTGGTGGAGGCAGCCGGTGCAGGGTGGAGCCATTGGCGATCTACCAGCCAACTGCACTGTCGCCAGGCAGAACACAGCACCGACCGCGGCACCGACCACAGTGCCGAACCAAGTCCACAGCGCCGAACCAAGACACACAGCGGCCCACCGAGAGCGAACACACAGCGGCCCACAGAGAAGCAGCCTCAGGGAGCGCGCGTGTGCGCGCGCGCCTGCGTAGGGATGGCGACTGTGTGTCAGACCTATTTTACATATGCAGGGAAACCCAGGAACACCGTGGCATTTTCCTACAGCTAGCATGTCTAGAAGATCAACATCTCAGCGATTCTCAAACACACAGCCCTGGCCTGCGTAGAGAACGGTTTGGAGCGCATCGCACGAGAAAACAGCGACACTGGCAAAAGTCGGCTGCCTGGGTAAAAGGGAAACGCTGTCTGCAGTCTCAGCAGTTGTCTTTCGTCACACTGGACACCAAGATGGAGCTTCAGCCTTGGTCTGACATAATGAATCTCTCACTTCAGAACAAGGAATGACCACTCAAAATAACACCACTATTTTATTTATAAAGAGACGTTGCGGAGCTCAAGGTCACCGAGTGCTTTAGAGTTTAGCGTCTAGTAGAGAGCGAATGACACACGGGTGTCGCAAAGGCAAGCAGTGATTTGAGAAAAGAGAACTGCTAGTGCTCAGTGCTTTCAGAGGAGCCGAGGGGTGAAAGGTCGTGGTTGATAACGATCGTCACCAAGACCACAGTGTAGCATTTCTGCTAGTCTGGAATTAGCAAGGGGGGGAGGGGGGGTTGCAAACCAGGGCTGACGTCATTTATAATGTAACGAGCGAATGTCTGGCACTCACACACAAAAAGTCAGATGTTTAATAGGACCTGCAGCCAAAGGGATTTTCTAGCTAGGAATATAAGCTGCTATCTCCAAGCTGCATCTGCAGTGGCCATGTGTTTTTTTTTTCTTTTTTGAATAAAACACAATACAGAACTACAGTGTGAGTCAGGCCTTATGTGACATCACAAACAGCTTGCCATTTTCACGCTCGAGTTGCACTCATTTTCAATCAAATGGCTTCGAAACGCTCCAGTAATCAGCCTCAGCTGCGAGAGGAGCTGCATTTTCTCCCCTTTTGAAATAATTCGAGATAGACCACCAAAAGGCGAGTGAGTGAATAATAAACCCTATTACACACCCCTGCAGTGTTGTAGGGCTGTACTGTCCTGCTTGTCAGATAACCTGATACCCTTGCAGTGCGGGTTTTTATATATATATATATATATATAACCTGCTCATTTCTGAATTCATGAGGATCGTACAGCCCAGCTTTGTCACTGTAAATAGTTCAGACGTTGCCGGCTGTTCCTAACAGAGCAATACAACTGAAGCATAAGCATGTATGATGAATTAAAAAATACTGGAAAACAGACAGATAGAGGAAGAGAGATGGTGGCAGAGAGACAGAGGTGTGGACAGATGGATGGATGGAGGCAGATGATGAATGGAGAAAAGCACAGAGGGCAGGCTGAGAGAGAGAGAGAGAGAGAGAGAAGAAATGACAAAAGTAGCGATTGATGTGAAAGTGACGTAAAATGACAGGGAGTGCAGAAGGGAAACGAGAGGCTCTCACAAGTGCTACGACGCGTTCGCGCTTCCCGCGGCCCCCGCTGACATCAGAGCGACTGTGTGAAGGTGGTGTTTTGTGTCGTGATTGGACAGTGGGGGAGGTTTGGTGCTGTGTACTCGTGAAATCCTGTCTTTTCAAATTTAATAAATAGATATATAATTGGGAGGGTTCACCATCTATATTTAGAGAGATAACAACCGAAAGAGAGACAGGTGAAAGAGAGACAGGTGAAAGTGAAGTGACAGGCTGTGGAAGAGCGAGTCAGTGTTACGTCACTGGTAAACATGACTAAAGATGCTGTATTATGATAACAAACCTGAACTAACAAATCTGCCCTAAAGGCTCTTCAGCACAGCAGTCATTAGTTTGCAGTAGAAAGCAGCTTCCATGTAACGATCATCTCTGCCCTTCGATGTTTTAAATGATGTGTTTGAGGATGCTGCTCCCTGTTTTGGTTGGAACTGAAATGTTCTTGATGTTGCCTAGGTTTCAGCTGTGACTCGAGACTTCACTTAGAGTGAGATGCAGTTCCATTAAGTGAGCTGCTACACTTCATGATATACATTTTCTGCTTTTATGGTCTCATTTTCATGCTTTCACTTGCTGGTCTCTTCTATCACACTTACCAAGCCACACATGTTGATGGACAATGACCAGTCCTTTTCATCTGTCCAGAGAGCTTTTGGTAGAAGGCATCAGAACCGTTGAGGTTAAAGTGCCTGCGGGGATGAAAGGAGGCCGGAGACAGCAAAAGCACGGAAGAAAGTAGCGCATTATCACCCTCTCACACGCAGCACCACCGGTGTGCTGCTCAACCACTACACACCCAAAGAGATACGCAAACGGCCCCATCAGAGCCAGGATTAAGACTCACTGAGCCGTCATTATCCTCAAATGCACACAGACATCAGACTGAGCAGGTGGAGATATCAAAAGTATGCAAGAAACAAAACGATCAAATGTGAAAGGTCACCATAAAGGAATCAATTAGACCAGCTGTCCTCTACATTAACACAACTGTCACAGGGTTAGTTCCTCAGGGCAGGCTAGGAACATGAAACACAAGTGAATACAATTGAACACACACACACACACACACACACACACACACACGTGCTCAAATGAAGTACAAAAATATACAAACGAGTCCAACAAATCCCCATCCAACAAATCCCCATCTTCACACAAAAGCTACCTCTTTTGTTATAATAGGCTCAAATGCACTTCTTCTCTCCTTTCTCCCCCACAGTGAATGGCTAATGTATGGCAGGAGGCAGCTGCACACTGGTAGGCAACCATCTCTGTCCACTGCTGCAGCACAGATTAGCTTTACCCAGTCTGCATGTGCAGTATCGGCTTAATGCAATACCACAGGCACTTTTTTTTTTTTTACCAACTATATCTAGTTTCTGGCTTTATTAAACTGTTGATGGGGATTTTCCTCTACAAATCCTTTTTTAATGTGAAACTGCACTTCGTCTGTGTCCAGAAAAAAAAAGAAACACAGAAGAAACAAACTAGTCCCAGTGTTTATTCGAACAAGAAAGCTCGGGCTTCATTCTGTAGCTCCAACCTTCCTGATCTTATAGATGTCAACTTCATTGTCTGCGGAACTGGAGATTAAACCACATTCACCGCTATAAAGAGGCATTACACCTCATGAATAGGGTCTTACATTTTGTGTCGTGTCTAAATATTGCCTCTCGGCTTTGAGATGCCATCTTTGAGATACCATCTTTGAGATACCATCTTTTAGGCCACTGTTTACACAAGTGAGGTGTACCGGTAAATGAGGTGTACCGGTAAGGTTTTTCATGTGTTTAAAAATGGAGAAGGGAATCCAGACTGAACTAATCCTTTTTAACACACAGGTTGATAAATGAAAAAGCCCCAGAGACAGGGAGAGAGCAGCCTGGGTAAAAGGACAATGACCAGTCACTCATTAACAAAACATTTCACTCCTCAGTATTTACCTCTTATTCTTGAATATGGACACGATCTTATTATTATTCAGTGTTTAGGTCCCACCAGTCTCCTTCTCTCTCACCCCTTCATCTCTAATCTTTCTATTCCTGTCTTTCTATGAATTGTTTTTTTCTTTCTACACCTGTCCCAAGTCCCTGAATGGAAATCAGCTTAATTGAGCTCTCTGCTAATGGTGCCTGTACTCCACAGACCTACACCTAATGGCACTCAATCTATTCCTTCATTTGCAAGCAGTAATTAAGTTTCTGTTGTGCCAGGGCAAATTTGCACACTAAAACCCCCACTTTTTAACAATTAAAACCATTTTCCTCATACAATGTGGCTTTTAATTACTTTACACCAAGTGGGTGATAGGGACTCACGGCAGTTGGTAATTTATGAAATGTTTAAAGGAGCCTGGGAAATGTTTTTACGTGTAAAATTAAATATAATAAAACATTTTATGGTTTTTATACCTCTGTACTGAAGATTAAACCAGAGTTAGAGAAGATCCTATTCACCTGTAGAAACCTTTTGAAAATGAATGTCATGTTTAACCAAATGATTGTATTTGAACTATCAGGTGTGGTGATTTGAGTATCGCAGGACTTTTTTTTGTCTCCCTCAGTTAAACAGCCCTGAATAGATTTTATACTGAATTTACTCTACATTACTCCAGACTTTTACTTATAGATGTATTATATATATCATAGGCATATATTTAAATGTAAATTATTACCGAATACATTCTGTTTGCAATGTGGTTTGCCTGATAGCTTATTTGGCCCTGTGTACTTACTAAAATACATAAAATACAGCTCTAATAAAATGCTCAAAGAAACTAGATATTCATAGCGAATTCATTGTAGATGTCTAGGTGGGACATGGGAGCAAAGAACCGGTTCAGTTTTGCTTTGGTCTGTGTTCACATTAAAAAGCAAAGTAATCAGGATTTGAAAGGAATTTGTTGTGGAGTCACACAAGTGTCTGTACACTTCTGTTCCATTTTTACGACTGAGCTTTTGTATATAACACATCACGTATTAAATGGGCATGTCAGTGTTATCGTAAAACTCTGGGTTTTGTTTGGGTTGATGGCACTTTATCAGTTAAAATATTCCTAAGTTGGATGGAGCACCTCTATATTTTACTTTTTGTTACTGATAACAGCTTGTGCTTGAATACAAAACGGAGTGTCACAGAGCGCCTTGACTCGGGAGAACAACAGTAGTGCAGGGCGGGAATATTACAGCCCATGAGTCACTGTCCCAGATCGCAGACCACAGACAGGGTCACGGCTTCTCCGTCCTCCGCAGTTCCTCCCAGCTACTTTTAGACACAAAGACGATCAGCGAGTCTACGAGTGTGCAAACCGAACGGCGCACGCAAGCGCTTGATGTTTCGGTCCTCGTCGAATGCTTAGAATTGTAGCTCTAATGCGAAGCGAAGGCGTAGCCGACGCTGGAATTCATACGCTGTGGTTGAGTCGGCACGTCTGACCCCCACCCCCTCCGGTCCTGTACGGAGACCTGCCCACCGCTGCTGGGTCAAGGGAGCTGTGCTGAATCCAGACCACCTGAAATCAGATGAGAGGAGGGCTTACAGCAGGCTGAGCCGCCCAAGTCAGACCAGCTTGTAATCGGCAGGAAATGGCAGGTGCAGGACAGAAGTAAGAGTATTGCCAGATGCGCACACACACACACACACGCAAATGCACAAACATGCATGCACACATATACCCCGCATCCCATCCCTTCCACACACACCCCAGGCCACCACAGCATCTCCACACAGCATGTGAAAGCAGCTGATATTCCTGCCAAGTAAGTAGCAGGCCGGCGGTAGCGACATGGGAAGTTAGTTATTATTGTTATCATCATAACTATTATCATTATCAGCCTCAGCAGCAGCAGGTCCCCTTCATCTGAGAGTGATGCGTCATGCACCTGGGTCGGAACCATGAAGTGCCAGGAAGCGACCCATACTGAATGTAAAATACAAAGGGGGGGGGGGGGTGGGAGGGTGGGGGTTGAATCACTCTGGCACTCTTTCAATTTTTCCATCTCCACTCCTCCTCCTCACTCTTTCTTTCGCCTTTCTGCTCAATTTTCTTCTCTAGTTGCAAAAATATGTTTCTTTTACTTGCACTCTTTCAATCTGTAACTATTTTCTCCACACCTTCATCAGCCTTGGAGACTTTCATAGGCTTTTCTTCATCTTTTGTCCTTTGTGTTATTTACAATTTTCCTATTATCACACCCTGTCTCTCTCTCTCTCACACACACACACACACACACGTGCCAGCCTGCATGCCTGCACACACATGCTTATAATATCAGTGCGTCACACGATATTACCACAGTCCTCCCAATGAACGCGACTAACTATCTCTTTTCCCCTCTAGCTGTGGGATACATGTCCTTCCGTTTCTGAAACAAAGAAATGCCTCCTGTGTCCCTCTCAGAAACGCCCTCTCTCGTCCGACCCCCACCACGCAAAACCTGAACCCCCGCAAAGAGTTTATCCGCGTTCTCCAGAAGCTGACATCTCCTCTTATCTCCTTTTGGCAAATACACCGTGGCTAAAAAACAATTTCCCTCTTATTTGTCTTGTTATTATGGAGCCCTCATACTCCCCCATCCAACTGCCTGCTGCTCAACACAGAGACTGTCACA
The DNA here is from genome assembly GCA_028565775.1 of Sternarchorhynchus goeldii. Lineage (NCBI taxonomy): Eukaryota > Metazoa > Chordata > Actinopteri > Gymnotiformes > Apteronotidae > Sternarchorhynchus > Sternarchorhynchus goeldii. The sequence goes on along the minus strand of JAOXYF010000015.1, from coordinate 5,435,021 downwards.
GTATATTAACACATCAGCCAGCAGCCATTACTGTCTGCTGCCATCAAGTGGCTCCTCTGGATAACTGCGCCTCCTGCGTCAGCTGTTTGCAAAATAATTTAAAAAAAAAAACATATTTACATATGTACTGTGGGTAAAAATACTTTTTAAATGTATTTTTCCGTTTTAATACATTTTCTTTATAGGTAAATGAGAACTGCATCTTGACACTGAGTGGTATAAAAGTGATTTATTGCGAATATTTACATTTGTGTAACTGTAGCAGCTCATTTTATCCCTGATATAAATCAGCTGTTTTGTGGCTAATAGTAGCTCATATGCTGTGCTTGGGAAACTCAAACAGCAATTATTTTTTATTAAGGTGGGCCCAAAAAAATTAAATACGTTTTAAAAGTCACTAAACACGATGCCCTGTGTTCGGCCTCTGTATGTAAATGCTCGAGATGACAGAAACAACATGATTGAATTGGGGCCAGGCCAATTCATATGTACACAGTTAATCAGACTGTGCTGAATATTGCCAAATACGCTTCAGATTAATTTGAGCTAATCTTGTTTTTTCATACCAGCTAATCCTATCTAATCTGAAAATGTTATCTGAGAACCCCAAGTAGCATTTCCTGACACCCATTGGACCACAGTAAGAACTAATGCGGGGAAACTGTTTATTTTCAATCTTCAGTGAACCGTTTATTATAGTGTACAGAAAGGGACAAGAATATAAACTACATGAATCAAAATGACCATCAGAGCAACGATAGTTTTAGACCCAGTCCGATGACTCATCAGTTGACTCTTGTTTTGTTAAATATTTTCAAATGTAACAGTAACATTGGATCTCTAAGACTGAATTTTGAGCCCTGCCAACCCTGGCCTCTGCCATCGACAAGCATGTTCACATTCAAGAACTGAATACCTGTAATAATGTTCTGAGTTAGAAATAATAAGTTCACAAAGGCAGAAACAGAATTAATGGCTATCACAATGCTCCAGAAAACAAAACTGGATTATTTCTTGAATAATTGTATTATCTCTTGAATAATGCCAGCAGGAAGCAGTTTGTTATTTATATCATAATCAGTGCTAGAATGAGATACACAGCATTGAGTTTATTACTGCAGTAAAATTTTTATTTAACGTGCCCTAGACAATCAGATTCTAAACTCTCCAAATGCCATAGCTGGGATTTTTTTCTTTCTCTTTCTCTCTCTCTCTCTCAAATTTGCATTCCTTCTTTCTCACTGCCTCACAGAACTCACTGATGTCTGCCAGCAGAAACATGTGCACTAGCACCATCCTGCAATCTCCTCCTGTGTCTCCTCCAGGTGGCCGAGCAGCAGGTGGCCGAGCAGCATGCGGCATTCGAGAGCAGCTGCTGCTGTCCCAGAGAGGTCAGCACTGCGGTGCTGGGTGCTGCCCACCTGGGTAAGAGCGCTGAAGACTGACAGACATTCAGGTAAGGGCCTCAGTCTTTAGAATATTTAGTTTGCTTTTAATTGGCTTTAAGGGCCGCCAGTTTGAATGAAGGAATCCCCGAGAAGGTAGACCCTTGAAGGGAGAAGAACTTAAGGCTTAACTTCCTTCTCCTCTATCTCAACTCTATCTCAAGAATCATGGCTCTTCTCCTGTTTATGTCTAAATAACACCCAACCCCCATCCCCCGTCAGGTGAAAAGATTATAACCACTACATTTCTGGGATAAAGGCCTATATTCCTTTCAAAAATATCACAGGAAATTAGTTTGTAAAATGCATAAATAAGGGTTATAGTATCTTGAAGTTGCAAAAATGAAAAACTATTAAAATACAAAAGCTAACATTGGCAGAAATTAAACAGGTAAAGAACCTAAAAGAGCCAAGCTAGTAATGGATAACAGCTCACTCTTTTATCCAGCTTCACGCTTCTCCTTCGGTCCAGTCCTGGGTCACTGTTTCTAAGGAAACGTGGACACACTGTTCCATAAAAGTGTGGATCTTCTCTGTCAGCCTCTTGCGTCTCTCTTCCGGTTTCACCCTCGCACCTTCAACTACCACAGTGACCCCATCGTCAACCGCCAGACTTCAGGGCCACCTGCCACACAGAGCCTTTTCAACATTGACCTCAGTTTTTGCAGTGAAACTGATCACACATTTCACAGAAAAATCATAAGCAGTTCTTTGATATAAAGAGCTATGCAAAGATATTGTTGAATGTGCATTGCATATTAGTGATTGTTCTCACTGAACACTTTATTAGAAATGATTAACTTGTGTTCACCATCCTTTAGTACTTCATCGACGGTCTGTTACTGACCACAGCACTGCTGATGGATGTTATGGGTGGAGCCCCCACTCTCCACTAAGCAGTGACACTAACGTAAAAATTACATCAACTTCTCTGCCTGATACACTCGTGCCAGATCAACACTATTATATCAGTGTCATTGTTGCGTTGAAAATGCTGTCACGCAAGTAATAGTAGTTCGAAAGTGAACATTGAGGAATGGTGTAAAAGGATTGCCTGACAAACTGCATCGTACCAGAGAGGCTGCAGTCTGTAGAGTGTAAATACTATGTCGATGTACATCATGTATCTGGCTATAGCAAAGATTGTGAAGTAAACAGTAAATGTGTTTTTAATACATCTACAAAGCAGAGCACCTGTTTTGGATAAGATGACCACTCATGACCAAGATGACTTTCTCTTATGAAAGAGTCACTGTGGAATTGGAGAGTTGGATAGTGAGCACAAGCTGCTCTTGAGCAGTTAAATGTGGAAATTCTTGGATACGCTAGGGTTTATTAGAGCTCTCCAGGTTGAGAACTGCTGCCGTTCTCAAGTAACAACTGCCATTTTGCTCTTGGCCGTTAGCTTTTGCACAAGATCCCTGTCGCGGGAGGAGTCCCGAAGAGCTGCAAATGCAGGACTGCCGAGCACGGAATAAAAAGACGTCTTCATTTTAGTTTCGTTTTTAACAAGCACCGTAAACAAACGAACCAACAGCGCATACCCAGCATCAACAAAGACACATACAGGCTTTTATATACTCACCCTAACGAAACACAGGTGAAACGTATGACAACAACGCGACCAATCACACACGCCACACCCATGACACACCCAGACGTACACACATGCATACATGCTCACTAGACTGATACGTCAACAGAGCACACCCCCACACAGACACGCCCACACAGACACGAGACGGGGGAGGCGGCCACCGTAACAATCCCTAATTCCAGACAACACCCATGTGTACCTCTCTAGACACTCCAAGCTGGTGCTGGAAAAGAATAATTAACCACATATAATAAATAACCACAGGTTTAATATGCATAGCCATAGAATAAGAACAACTAAAATATATTCAACATACAAAGTCTATTGGCTATTAATTACAAACTAAACTGAAACTCTGTACTGTCTATCCAGCCTTGTAAGGCATAATGTACACATGAAAGAAACCATATTTGTACTGGAACAGAAATGCCTCTCATTTCATTGTTTCTTTGTTAATCATGCTACATTTCATGCAATATCAATACATTTTAACTAAATGTAACAATTTGTTTTATAAACAAACAAAAAAAATACAATAATATACAAATATAACTTTGATGAGCAAGGCTTGAAAGAAAGGTTGGACTTGACATGAGTCTGATGAATTCTGCACTTTACTGTTGGATGGATGGATATAGCACCTTCTGGATATGGTACCTTTTGTCCCCTCATACCAACTACTGATGCATGTTTCTGTATCTTATATTAGGACTGCAAATCTCAGAGGGCAGGAGATTTAAGAGATCGTAAGAAAATATTCTTCAGAAGCTGCACTGTGAAAGCACTATGTGCAAAGCATCACTTTGAAAATATGAACCATCATTCTCAGTTACTGGCTTTGATGCACTGTAAGAGCCCATTCAAGACATTTGGGGTCCCTAATAATAGAGTCAAATAAACAGAGAAGGCTAATATATTGTACTGCTTAATAAAAAATCTGGTTTCAGACCTGTCTGAAACAGATATTGTTCTGGCCTTTAGTTATACAATAGATTTAGTGGTTTTAGTTTTAAGTGAAAATGAGTAAAAGAATTTCTTTTTGGAACTTTTCTCACTCCAATACAGTAATTCAGTTAAATCATCTGAAGCTTCAGACCAAGGTTGGTGGATGTTGGTTGACAATAAGAATGAAATTAATGGATTTTAGTGAGATGAGACAGTAGATAAAATTAGGATTCATCACTAGTTTGGTTGTCCTATTTACCAGCATATATTGTAACTCTGAGAGGGAAACCACAAAGAAGAACCAGAGTGTGATCAAATATGAGACACACAAAGAGAAGAAGAGATTGGGATAGATAGAGAGGGTAGATAGAGAGTGGGGGTAGATAGAGGGGGTAGATAGAGAGTGGGGTCTTGGAGGCCTCAGCTCAGAACATGATATTGCTGCCTGATCTTGGTGTGTGCAGAGAAATGTTGCAGAGACTTCTGGAAAATGTGAATCATAGAAGTACTTAACATAAGCCTAAGCTATAAATCTGTCAAACGTAAAATAAAGCTGAATCAGAAACAATCACAATATAAGACAAATCAGGACAGAAGTCCAGATGGTCATACTTTCATTCAGCATACCATGCTAGGACACATTTCAGATAATTTAGCTGGGAACAAATGCTCAAACCATTATTAGTTTTAAGTAGAAGACATACAATGCTATAGAGGACAAACATTGTAACGCTGAGCGAGCGGGGAGCAGACGCAGAGCAATGTCTATTTAGGGTAAATCCAGAATAATAGTCAAAATAACAGTCTGAGAATGTCATTCAGACAGTAACATAATTGGAGTCCATGGTGACGTGGAATAGGAAGTTAGGGAACAAACATGGGATGAACAGAGCAGGACTAGAACAAGCAAACAATATAAACAATGATGGCAGAACAGCACAACAACACATTCAACAGCTAGGCTACTTCCCTCAACAATGACCAGCAATAACGCTGACGGGGCTTAAACAGACAGACTAACAGAGGCGAACTAAGAACAGGTGAAACCAATAGAAGTCAGAGCAAAACCGAAACAAGGACGGGATCAGGAATGGCATCAAAACTGAGGACCACGTGACCAGGGGTACCACGGGAAGCAGAGCGCCAAGGAGGAGAGCCCCAGCAGTTTCTGGCACAGTGAGTTTCTGGCACTGACTGTCCAGAGAAGATATTGGCTTGCAAGCATACAAGGCACCAGGAATAAAAATCAGAAGCATAATTAGTTAAGCCCAGAGCAAACCATCTCTCAGAAACTGAGTCACCTATAGCCGATATTCCTGTGTAATCAGGGTCATGAATTATTTTCGCTGCTGTGGAAAAACAAGATTTGGGCAAAAATGGAAGTTCAGTTGATGTGTTCATGTCATCACCCAGACACCACTATGTCTGTATCCACTATGTCTGTATCCACTATGTTTTCTCCACTTCCTTTATCTCTTCTAGTGAAGCACTTCACTGAGCTGCAAAAATGAGATCTTTGGTTAGAACAGGTTTTGGCAATATAGATTTGAGCATCTGAAGGAGAAATGGACAAGAATCTCCACCACCCAGCCTTTGATATCTGGATTCTGAAGAGGAACTGAATAGAAACCTCTAAGAGGTCTACCAAGGGTTTGTAAGACCTTTCAACCAAAATGCAGCACTCATGTGATTCCCATCCTCTGCAGTAGGAGGAGTGTAGATGGGTTAAGCAAGGTGCAGCATCTCAGATTCACATGTGGCATAGCAGACAATTGTCTAGCAAACTGTTAAATGACAAGTCCGCACCTGTATTAATAAAGAAGGACAGCATGAAGCACATGCTTGTCCAAAGCTAAACCAACCCAAACAAAGAACAGTGGCAACAGGCACTAGCACTTGCACAATGTCCCTTGCCACAGCATCAGAAAAAAAAGCAATTGTCTTTGTTTTCCCCCATGCTCTTGGCATGAAACAGCTGGCATGAACTGACATGAACTGCAATAAATCAAATAAATTGAAAGGCAAATCATAATTTGGCCAGCCTTAAGCCAGGACTGAGGCTAAGATAGTTTCCAGCCGAATGAATGCTAGCATGCATTTGTCCGTGGCAACTGTAGTGCTCGCAAGGGAGCAACTGGGTACGCCGGCCCGGTAAACTAGAAAATACAAACAAAGGATCAGCTACATAGCCAGCCTGAACCAAGATTAGATTCAATTAATATGGGACCGAAGTGGATGCTGTCATCATGAATCACCATGTTCACCATTTTTCCTTACATATCAATGTGACTTAGTGCATCTTCTGTTTTAATTATTATTTTTGTAGATACTGTACAGGAAAGTTTCCCCTGTATCCCAAGGAAAGTAATCAGGATTTCGCTCAGAGAGAATATGAAAAATGAACATAAACCCCATCAAGCACAGGAACGGAATGTTTTTATTTACTAAAACATGTGCATGTATGATATGATGTTGGTCTTTACATGTTCCTTTGATTTACAGTTATTGTTTTAGCTCGACTGTTGTGGACAGCTCAGAATGATTTCATTGGTCAATGATGATTTTGCTTCCTGCAAAACATGACCTGGTTTTATTCTTTCTCTATCATCCATCACTTTTTTGTTCAGCATACGTATTACATATAGAATGGAAATGTGGTACCAAGGAGAGTTGATCCCCTCTGTGTTGGGAGACTAATCCTGGATACTGAAGAGGATGTTCCTGAAATGAGATGTTTTTGCCAAATCTAAGTAAAAATTGATGTTAGTATATAGCAATTTTAAGTGTAATAACAGCCTTATTTATGAATACTTAGGCTACTATATAATGTTACTGATGTTAAAAATCTTATATAATAAAAAATATATATAAAAAAGACTTACCAACTATGTTTGATGTTACAGATATCAAATTCCATACCTATTTAGAGAAGCTTACTGGTATACAGACAGTATCTTACTGGTATACAGACAGTATCTTACTGGTATACAGACAGTATAATACAAGCTTGTATCTTGTAATTATCAATTTAGTTTTCAGGGTTTTTTTATTTCAAACATTCAAACTTTATCAAAGTCTGTTTTTATTATTGAGTGTTTCTGCAGATTACCAAGGAAAAGAGAATCATTTTTATACATTTTTATGGAAAGTTGGCAAAATGACAATATTTCTGACTGCAAATTAATTCAAGCAAAGCAAGATATCAAGATTTTTTTTCTTTCAGGCAGAAAAACTGAGGACCACATGAATGAAAAGCAAAGCCCCAGAGGAGGACTTTTATGGTGCCAGATCTTATGAGTTGTAACAGTAAACAGAATTAAACGCATATTGAATGTGGCGCTTCAGTGAGGTGAACAAGTGAATTATTAATGTATTTGAACACCTGAATTAAACATTACATCTAATTTGAGCACGTATTCTTGTGTTAAGGAAGATTAATTTTTTGACAGTGGTCCAGTAGGATTTCTTCAGGAATCCTGGAGATTACAGTCATGCAGAAATATCCACCACACGTTTCCAGTAGGAATCAAGGAGAGAGCATGTCTGAAAGTAGTATTTTCTGTTTTAAAAAAAGTAGTGTTAAAAGCTGTTGAGAAAAGGTTCGGTGCACGTCGATAATGGAGGTAAAATATGTCACAGATAAAGGGCATTTCAGTTTTCGGGCGACATATGAGCGACGTGTCAGCATTGGACGAACGCTTGTGGGACGCTTTTAGCTTGAAAACCCTTGAAAGAAGAGCATTTGGGGGAAAAGCAAAATACCTTACGGAGTCAGTCACGCGTTTTTCGACAACTGTTAATGGCGTGTTTAGTCGTGCGAAACTTTAGTGCAGAATTGCAGTGGCGCGTTGATAGTTTGATTTTCAAAGTAGAAGAAGAATGGTATTGGTGTTATTGGCCTTGTTCACGTCGGAATAGTAATTATTTCGCACATTAGCTGATTGTTATAAAGCGATTACACGGGTTCTCGCCAACCTGGAGGCAAAAGGTTAAAGTTCAAAGTTCGTATTTGTGCTGTGTGGTACATACAAATTGGCTGCAGTGTAAATATATATAAAACTGTCATTTAAACTGTCAGTGTAAATATATATAAAACTGTCATTTAATATAAATTACATCGGTTTTACTTTATTGGAACGGTCTTATATATTTTTGATTTGCGGGAATCATACAATGGTCTACTACGTCTGACTCGGTTGATCTATTAGCTTAACCGAAAGGCTTTGGTGTTTGAGCGTCAGCTTAACATTTCAGCTTCGCCTTCGTATCCTGCCCTTTTCCGTGTTCTCCCTCAAAAGATGTCAGCGGCAGTAAAGCTTTGTGTGACGGTAGTGGGAGCAGGGGCCGCATGGCTGTGTGCGGCCCGTCACATATTGTCTCGATCTGCGTTTGATCCCCCAGTGGTTTATGAATTGATCGACCATGTGGGCGCTACATGGTTCTATGAGGGACGTGTAGACGTTGATGACAGTGACCATCCAATCCGCAGCAGCGCGTACTGAGACCTCGGGTATCCCCGCACTCCCATTAGTCTGTTTTCAGAGCATTTAACAGTGATTTGTACACATTCGTTAATTTGACTAATTTAGTAGTATTGTGTTAACAGTACTGAAATACTACATACTCCTTTGTGCAAAAGTGCTAGCTGCTGCTCTGAAGTTCTGTGTCTTCTAGGCTTCTGTTTTCAGGACCAACCTGTCTAAAGAGCATGAGGTTCCCTCATTTTCCTTTTGATTCCCATCTGCACTCTTTTCTGTCTCACCAGGATGTTCATCAGTATCTGCAGAAATACTGCAAGAGTCATGATATTTTCCACATTTACAAATTATGTGCACATCTTTGGAATCAGCTTTTGCGGGTATCCAGAACATGTCTGTCAGGCACAGCGGTGTGGCACAATAGTGTCATTAAGCTTTTCAAAGAACATTAACATCACTGACCACTGGCCACTACCATAGATACAGTAGCAAAAAAAACGCAGCCAATCACGTACGCCTGGAGGACGGCGAGGAGTGGCCTATAAATGTCCTATGGTATTAGTGAGTAACGTTTTTGTATTGGAGACTAAAGTAGCGCTTGTGACGGCCCTCTCTCTCCCCGGCAGTTCAGTGCTGTGGTGGAAGAGGTGAAGCCCATCTCCATGGAGACAGAGGAGAGGGGAGCCGTGACGTGGGAGGTAATTTCGCGTGGCACGTATGGAGGGCAGAACACAGACATTCGACTCGGTGTTCATCTGCAGTGGGTGAGGAATGCCATTCCTGCTCTCTGACTGCACAAAACGCCACTTGTGCTCTGGGTGAAGTTGATTCCTTAGTGCGTATTTGCTGAAGTACTCTTTACATTGTGAGAGTTGTCATCATAAAAGAGGATTATTTTAGTTTCCCCAATGGTTTTCTCAGCATTAAACTGATTTTAGCCTTGCTGTTAACATACAAATGACTGTTCTAACCATTCATAAAGAATTGGTGTGAAGGAAGCTGTGCAGAAAAGAGCCGCAGTCCTCTGGTCATGACTCATGTGTTCCTTCCTGTGCGACAGGCATTATTCTGCTCCCCACCTGCCCTCTGTTCTGGGAATAGAACATTTTAAAGGTGCAGAAAATGTTCGTTGTACACAACAAACATGGTCCTGAGAGTTCAAACCATTAGTCTCTCACCATCTAACCACCTCTCTCTCTCTCTCTCTCTCTCTCTCTCTCTCTCTCTCTCTGTTGATTTCTCCTATTGCTCTGGTATTCTCAGGGAAGGTGATGCCGTCACACTTATCGCTGTCCAGAGCCATTCACCCATCAGTCTGTTGTGGTCCTGGGCGCTGGAGCATCTGGCATTGATATATCATTTGAGCTGGGCTCAAGTTAATGCGAAGGTGTGAGACAAGTACCTGCTCACATAGTGGCACCATTTATTTGGTGAAAGCATGTCACAAAATAGAACTTCATTTAGTCCATTTGCTCATCTTTTTTTGCTGAGTGGATGCTAGTATAGCCAGAATAGGTGCTTGAATAAAAACACTGGATAAGAAATTGTCATTCTCTGGACACGTATGATAGAAATACTTCATTGTTAACCTCTGATGTCATGAAGAAAAGCATGCTCTGTGGAGCTGTGAACGGGGCTAACAGTAAACAAATTGTGCGAAATTCTTTTTGCTTATAATTCCTCCACCTCTAGGTGGCGATGAGTCATAATAAGCCAGGTCTAGCATTTCCCTTTGCCCCCCAAGAGATCCAGCAGGCGCCCCCTGCATTGAAGGCCCTGGAGGATGGTGCGCTGCTTTTCCAGGATAGCTCCGTAGCCCATGCTGAAGTCCTCCTGTTGTGCACTGGATACAATTTCCACTTCCCATTTCTTTGCCCAAAACAACTTGGCCTGGAGATACAGCACCACCTGGTGGCTCCTCTTTTTATAGGCATCTGCAAAATCATTTGCCCTTTTCTTCACTTCCATTATCAGGTAAACATCTAGAGAAGCTGTTTTTTTTTCCCATTAATACCTGTGTGTAACTTACCTTTCTTTGGTCTCTAGTCTCTCCATTTTTGTTTCATCTCATCTTTTGTCACTTGAACATTCAGTTTTGTGCTTGCAGTTCTTGAAGGCACCGTTCAGCTGCCCTACTCCCCCTCCCCCCTAAGATGATGGAAGAGGCAATGGAGCGTGAGAGGTAAATGAGGGTGCAGAAGGGTGTTCAAGTGAAACACCTTCTAGAAATGGACTCTGGTCAGTGGGGTTACTATCTGGATTTGGCAACTACCTCAGGGATCTCGCCTCAGCACCCAGTTATGCAGATCTGTGAGGAAGTCAAAGGACAGTGGCAGGTGAATCCTCAGGCTTAGAGACAAATTAACTATAACCTTGTTGATGCCTCATGCTGGCAGATTCTGAAAGCACCGTGTGCACTGAGAGATAATGTTTAATTTGAAGGAGCAAAATAACATTATTTGTTCCATCCATGTAATTGTCCGTCATGCACAGGATTCCAACATCCTACTTTTAGAGTTGTGTTTTATGAAGGAGATTATCACATAAAGTTTGGTTTTTAGCGTTTTCAGCTGTTCCAGTAAGGTTACCACAAGGAAGCCAACAATCAGTGGATTTACACATTTGAATTAGTGAAAAATAAATTCTTTACAATTTCCACAAGAATATATGCACAACAGTGTGAAAAGATTCTGTACAGATAAAGCATAATTTATCAGGATGATCTTACACTAAAATAACATATATGTTAAATTAATAATGTTATATGAACACTAAATATGTAGATTCTAACGAAAAATTAAATGTAGCCCAATTGCCAGCAGAAATAAAATCCAAAAATAAAATTGTTTTTTAAGAATTAACCGGTGTCACCATGATTTGTGTTATTTTATATTGTCTTATGCTTCCGTATTTGTGATTTCTTGCTTGCACTCCCAACACGGTAAAAAACACAAACGCACATTTATATGTTGGGCCGGTGTTAAGTTTAGTTGTGTATAACCTCAAAACAGCTCTTTAAACAATACATTTTTAGATCAAAAACGCTATTTGTCAAGAGAAAGTTTGCTTGTGTTTAGAAATATGGCGTTTCCCCTCTCACTAGATTTATACGTATTTAAATACTGCACCGTTGCGCTTATCAACGTGTACTCATTTTTGAGTTTTCCCATCTGGTTTAAGTCGTCATCTCCGAACATTGTGAAATTGGACACCTAATGTCTTAACCCTTCCCAACTCGTCCGCCCTTTCCATTCGTTGTTCTAAAAGTAGCGAAAGAAATCCTGAAGGCTTTGGCGTGTGCGTTTTAGTTAGTTTAATCTACACCTACGTCTTTAAAATACAACAGCGTACCGAAATTCTCTGACACTTCGCCGAAAGACTGTCGAGTGGCTAAAGTTTTGGTTTAAACGAACGGAGAAAGAGAAGGATCTCGCGGGCGGGGGGGGGTAAATGGAAAACAGAGGGTGTTTCCTCGCACAACAGCAAAGATTGACTAATAAAACGTAATTAATTGAGCTTAGCCCTCCCGCTAAAGTGTCTTATAGCTTTTAGATCGGAATGGTAGTTGCGATGTCAAACTCAGTCTTCCGATAAGAGGTAAGTAACTGACTGACTTCTTGTAACCCGCTCCCCCATAGAAAAACACTGCTATCTGTCGTATAGTAGTCAACTTTTTGTCCACATGCACGTTATTTACAAAAAAAAACTGTTCATGATATTCAAGAGATACGGCTTTGTGCATATAAATATAAGGTGTGACAATTTACACCCAAAAGTAAACTCTTCTAGCGACAGCGAGGAACATCTAAGAGTGTGACAGTTGAGAGCATAATCACCCATAATAATGCTTGAAAACTAGTCTTCACCTATTCAGACAAGTTATACAGGTCCTGCTTATAAAGCTACATGTTGTTTACATACGGCAGTGATTTAAGCATGTGCTATGAATGCATACTGAGTTTCCCTCATTCAAAAGCAGATGGAAGAGGAGGTGGACATCACAGAGCAGCAAGACCAGAGCACAGATACACCCACTCTCCCCGGTCCCAGAGTGGAGGCAGAGACCCAACCTCAAGACACCCAACAGCACTCCACACAAAACCAGGGGCATCCCATCATGCACTGGGAAGACTTGAGCTTGCGAATAGCAGAGCTTGAGAAACAGGAGGAAGAGAGAAGGAAAAAAGCAGAGGTTCGACCGTTCAGTTACCTAGATCTGCGACATGTTGGCCCATCTTTAGTATCGTCATGACTTACTGAAAATCATTGCGAAATCAGATCCTTAATTCCTGTGGGTTTTTTTGTTTTCCAGTGCCTGAGTTTAAGAGAAGAAGAATCAGTACTAAAACAATGGCCTCAGGTGAAGCAGCAGTCACTTCACAGGACGCAGTGGGAAGACGCAGATGCCACTGGAGGATGTCGTTATCCATTCATTACATCCCGGTATGTTATGACTGCTGTGTTACCAAGGAGATCACCAAGTGTACGCCATCCTGAATTCAGTTTCCCAAAAATCATCGTGTCTTTAAGGTTACGACAGTTTTAAGTGATCGTTAAAGTAATATTGCACCCCATGATACAATAATAAGAGACTGCCGACTTTCATTTTCTGTTTTTGTAGGTTTAACAGTCCCAAAAACCTACAGCTGTGTTTTATCAACAACAGTGAGAGCGAAGATGATGACGATGAGGGAGCATCCAGCCGAGAGGTGACTGAGAGAGCGCTCGCAGTTCCTGCATTTGAAACACAATCACCATGCAATTAGGCTTCATTACAACACAATGTCAAAATAATACGATCTCTGCTTGGTGACTCTCAGAGTCCGTGCGACACGGATCGATGCGGGCGACATTCGGCTGGCCTGAAACAGGAAGTCCGAGCGGCTCTGAGCGAGCTCAGGGACAAGCTGTGGGCCGAACAGCACCAGCAGCTGCAACAGGTGAGACGATGTCTGCCGACGCCCTCTCTCTCTCTATCTCTCTCTCTCTCTCTCTCTCTCTCTCTCTCTCTCTCTCTCTTCCTCTCCCTCTCTCTCTCTCTCTCTCTATGCTGGTGTGCAAGAACGTTTGCTTGGGTTTGATCTTCCATTCTCATCGGGTGTGTTGCCGTGATTCAGCAACTGACCTGCAGTGACATTAACATGAGGAGGAAAACTCTTAGCCGCAGCGACCTTCAGAGCTGCTCAGTGCTTCAGCTAACCGCACTCAGCGCCTCCCTCAATGAAGACATTCAGGGTCAGTACTGCTTCCTTCCCGCTGCGTGGCTTTGAAGTAGTTTGCACAAATCCCATTGGGACAAATGTGAATCAAGACATAATGTGTCAAGAATTAGTTATAATAAGTGTATAACCTGTATTTGCTTTCAGTACTTTTTTTATCTTTCAGATTTGAGCTCTGAGTTAGTGAAGCATCTGGTTGTGCGTGACCATCTCCGGACAAAGCAAGATGCCATGCTCCTCGATGTACAGGACATGACATCACTGTGACTCACATCAAGTCACAGTTATCTGTAATAATGAAACTGACTTTATGGACTACATTGGAATATGGATCAGCAGTTTACTGCAAGCAGGCCTCCTTATTGCTAACTAAAGGCAGTAAACAGTTTGTCTTGAGAAGGTTGTTGTGCTCAAAAGAATGTCGAATAGTATGTGAATAAGATTATTTTGTCACAAGTTTTATTGTGAGAATTTTGTCATTATAAAAACGAGTATCTCTTAAATACTAAGCAGGAAATGCTCATCATTGCAAAATACACCTGGTCACATATGATGCATTATTACCATCAGTAAGAACTGTGAAAGCTGCTATAAAGATCCATGTGTGCTCAGTAACTGTAATATATTAAACTGATTAATTATCAATTAAAAATGCTTCATGGGAATACGAACTGCATGAAATATACCATACTATATACCGTAAAGGTGTAGCTGGAGACGATGTGGGATTTTTGTAACTTTTGCGATCTTTCAGTATTTTTCCCAGATATGGACAGAATTTATATTAATTGAATAAATCTGTAGCATATATTACATATATAGACTTTTTGGTATTTTTGTTTCAGTCTCACTGATTATGCTTACTTGTGTGTAATTTGAGAGAAGAGTATTTGAGAGTATTTGACATTTTTCCAGTTTTCTGGATTTTGCTTTTAAATCATGTTTGCCTCTCCTAATCACACTATGACACATAGTATACCATAACTATTATAAAAAGTATTTTTCTTTAGGATTATTACACATAATCCTTCACATTGATTGAAAATTAGAGAACGTTTAAACTTAGATAGACTAAAATGTGCTTTATATCTTAGAATCTGAAATACACTCTAGCTTAGTATGTGACAGATCCACTGTCTAGATCATAAGGTTTGTCTGGGCACTTCTAGAGTCTTCTGAGTGTCTTGTAGATATAAGCTCTCTCCCTCGCTCTACTGCTCAGCCAAGCATAGTAAATGCTGGTCATAGAAGCTGGCAGCAGGAAGGACCACCAGCAGGGACAACAGATAGATTTTGATGGTGCACTGCAAGGCTGCTATAAACTCCTGGGAAGGTGAAGTTTTTATTCCTGGACTGGATCCTACATACTGAAATGAAAAAGGTTTTGGATTAATGGATAATGCCTTTGCACTGGCTCAGTTCTATATGGTAATTTACTTTATTGACTCATAAAACACAAAATACCCGACTCATTAGTAAATTCACACTTCTGTAAATGCTGAATAGACTACCTTCTGTTAAAGGATCTTATTAAGTAGTATTTACCAATGTTATTTTCTTCAGGTAAACTTTTCATTCAGTGAATGTAGTTCTGTAGGCTTGTTTTCTTATATGGTTAGAATAAAGTGAAATATTTCAGGTTTTTTAACCTGTTACTTGAGGATTTCTAAAATTTCGTGTTGTACAGTATGCTGTATTGGATTTCTGCTCAGAGCTTCCCTCTGAATGAATGGGTATTAATTATTTACAAAAGCATACCTACAGGAACACACACACATGCAGGACAAAAACTACTGACATATCACAAATGTTTGACATGTAGACATTGGCAAAGGGGCTGGACAAAGGCATTTAGGTTTAGCTGGACCAGTAAGGTCTGCTTAAAATGAAAACACCCTACACATGTAAGTATTTCCTGTTTACAGTTTTCATTGAAGCCTGTGGTAGATAAGGTCAGCAAATTAAGATCAGCCATATGTGTGTAAAATGTCTGAAGTTTTTTTAAGTGAACCATGAGAAAATGACAGGATGAATGGAGAGTTTTATGGAAAAGCTTTGTTACTTATTGAAAGGTTAATAGACCAAGTGAAGCTGAATCAGCACTAAACACCGATTGGTCAACATGAATTTCCTTTAGTAACAGAGCAGACAGAGCAAATTTGACACTTAACGTGATTAGGAACACGAGTATTACAGCATGATGGCACTTTAGTCTCATTTTAAAAGCTCATGACTTAAAATATTTTTTGTGCCTTTTTAGACTTGGGCCATCATATAAGACTTGGGAAAATACTGAAGATTTAAAATTAAACTACTTGGACATCAACCTCAAAAACATAAACAGCACTACATGGTCATCAACAGTGGGGGGGCGGGTGGGAGTGTAGTATGAGGTTCTGTCTCTATGTCATAAACAGCTGATGGTGAAGACGTGAACCATGGCAAGTGCTTTGATGGAGCAGTACGCAAGCTCCAACTCCTCCAACAACCACACAGCACCCACCCTCGTGGTGCCTCTCAACTGCAGCAACGACGAGTCGTACAAGTACGTCGTCCTGCCTCTGTGTTACTCCATCACCTTCTTGCTGAGCATGGTCCTGAACTCCACTGTCCTGCTGCGCTCGTACCGCGGGGCTCGACGCTGGAACGCCTCGCTGATTTATATGGTGAACCTGGCCTCCACCGATTTGATGTACAGCCTTTCTCTGCCGCTGCTGGTGACCAGCTACATCATGCATGACCATTGGGTGCTGGGGGACTTCATGTGCAGGCTGGTGAGATTCCTCTTCTATTTCAATCTCTACTGCAGCATCTTTTTCCTCACCTGCATCTCTGTACATCGCTACATGGGCATCTGCCACCCCTTCCGGACCATTGCGCTGGAGAGCAAGCGTGCCGTGAAGAGCACGTGTGCCATGGTGTGGGTGGTGGTGTTTCTTCTCACCTGCCCTATCTTCCGTTTCGCCCAGACCGGCAAAGTCGTGACTGTAGTTGGAATTGGAGCTGGGGGGTATGGGGGTGCAAACTTAGAGTCCACGGGGAGGCTGGACAGGGCAGAGCCGATGACGTACACCAACTGTTACGACGTGGCGACAGACAGTGAGTTTTCAGAGTACGTCCCCTATGGAGTCATTCTTCACCTGCTGGGGTTCTTCGTTCCTTTCTCCGTCATTGCGTGGTGTTACTCACAGGTGGTGCGGACCATTTTCCAGACGCTGCACGCCAAGCCGTACGCTCAGGAGGGCGGCGATGCCGATGCAGGGTCCAGCACGGGAACGTGTAGGACGTCCATCTCCATCTCTGGCACTCAGTACGTGCCTTACATCAACCGGCGCCGCAAATCCATCAAAACCATCATCACCATCACCTTCCTGTTCGCACTGTGCTTCCTGCCATTCCATGTCACGCGCACACTTTATATCATCCTGAAACAGAGCAACGCAGACTGTCGCACCATGCAGACGATCTCCATCTGCTACAAGATCACTCGGCCTCTGGCGTCCTTCAATTCGTGGCTCAATGCTCTCCTCTACTTCCTCACCGGGGACAACGGCATCCCTTGCTGTGGATGGACGGATGCCAGTAACCCAGCACACCTCGCCTGGCCGTTACGCGTTCTTGGTGGAGTGAAGAAGGCAGAGGGAGCAGAACATGCGAAAGAAAGCACAAACCACCGTCGTGAAAATGATTCCAAATCCTCAGTGATCGCACAGGCAACTGTAAATGGCACTGAGCCCTGTGCCTGGTGGTTTTCATATGAATTGTCTGTGTCTGAGTATGCATAATATGAATTTATTTATTCTGTTTGTTACGTTTTTCCTGTTCAAATAGTAATATAATACAATATAATAAGGCTGCGTTTTACCAACTTAATATTAGTTGTGCGGAAACCCTACTGGAATTACTATGAGCTTCCTGTTATGTAGCATCATGTAGCATTCTAGTCTTATGACCACAAAAACATATTTTTTCTTTATTTAAGTTAGGCTTGTTTTACTGTTTAGGCCAAAATGCTACCTGTAACCTCTTTAAAACTCTTTCACTGCTGTATATATCAAATACGCTAGACCTACGTTTGACACTGCTTGGATACCCTGCTTAATTTTTCATTAATTTAACTCCAGTATTAAATATAGAAAATCATTGTTGTTTTATGCAGAAAATTGGATAAAATTTTCCTGTGGACTGACGTAATATAGAACAGTAAATTAATTTACAAATGAAACAAGGAGCAAGTTTACTCATTCACAGCATGACCTTGCTGCATCTGCTGACCTGATTCTGGTATATAAAGGTTGATAATATTGCATTAATATTCACAGAATGCAGCTAAACCATAAAGATGTGTAGTGTTTATTTTTGCAGATAAAGTAAAGCTACATGCTACTTTCACAAGCTTGCAACGCAGGAATCATTCATAAGACAACTACTGTTCTGGAGTTCCTCTGTTAAAAGTGTTTCTTGTTTCATAAGACCTGAACATTCTTATACTGCAAATATGTCATGAGGCCCATATGCTATTACCTGATAAGCATATTGCAGTGAATTTCCCTTCATTACCTGTAAAAACTGATTTAAAATAAATCCCAGTTATGCTAGATGCTATGATGCATTAATTACGATACATGTTAGGAAAAGTACAACTGCTATTCAGTTCATTTTGGTAAAGCAGGCCATTATTTCCTTAAACAAAGAAACAGACAAAATAATAACATTTAATGATTAGTTTTGAATGATTAATATTGTTGGGGTGAATCTGTAAAGCGGAAAATTAAATATCTTATTTAGTGAATATGTCCAAAGTGGAGTTAAAGAACATAATCGAGCATAATCAAAATCCCAATTCAGGAATGGGCATAAGATCAAAGACGTCGATAGCATAAGAAACAGTTCAAAAGTTTGCAATTCTCTTCATGGCCAGAGCGAGGTGGTGTTGTTCAAGAAGAAGACCATCACAATTTGGTTGCGGGTAATATTTTTTATTTTCTAAATTAATGAAAGCCCGATCAACGTCACGACCGCCTTGAATTAATTTAAGGCACTGAAGAGCAAACACGGCGTTCTCTCAAAGCAGAATGCATCCATCTACAGAACTTATTTCAACGGATTTGTTATGGACTGCGCTATGGCATTATTCGGTGGTTTACAAACTAGCACGTAAACTTGGAAAATAGCTAAGTAGCTAGCTAGCTAAACTACACATATCGGCTGTCATTAGATTCTTGTAGTTTGACATTAGTTGATTTTTTTCAAGTAGTTTAAATTAAACGTGATATGAAGAGTTGATGGAAAGTTCACTTGCAACCCAAGTGACAAAACTAGTTCTAGCTAGTGTATGCTAGGGGCTCTTAAAATTAAACCTGTCGGAGCTAGTCCTTAACTTACTTGAGAGAGCCGTTACCCGACGAACAAGTTAGGGGAGTTTTGTAAACTATGTCTGGTGTTTAAATCTTTTAACTGAGAAGAAAATGCGATAGAGTAGAGACCACGGGAAATAATTCCCGTTCCCGTTATCTGGCGGCTTTAAACTGAATCGAATCCTTTGGCGTGGGGCCTGCAGGTCAGGCTTTGGCCGCATTAAAGTTGGGGCTCACGCCGCTGTAGAGTGCGTTTAGTTCGGTCGCCTGTAAAAATCATACTCCGGTTTGCTGACGAACCATGGAAAGAATGGAGGTAGACCAGTGCGCAGGCGCAGCTGGTGGAGGCGGGGGCGGGGCTCTTCGAAGGTCGAATAGCGCCCCCATGATCACAAACGTCAGGTGAGAATAATTGATCATGTACTGACCAACTTGTATCTCAACATACTGTTTATATAATTTCTCATGCTTTGCGTTATATATCAGTGTTTTGATATGTATCAACTTGTTTCAGAAACTTTCATGATCTGTGTTTCACTGTTTTCCATAGCAGTGATGGAATGACAGTATTCAGCTCTAACAGTTCGGCCCGGTATCGACGGAGCAGTGTGTCCATAAACCCTAGCTGCCCCTCCAGGGTGAGTGTTTGTCTGTAATGAAGGTACCAACTGAGTTGTGCTGATTGTCAGAAGAAAATAAATGTATTGCCCTTTGGATTCTAGACCCTCCTGTTCTGCTTACCCAGTGAGAGACCAGATCACAGGAGGCAGGTGAGTTTTCACCACTGAACACCAGTGTGTTATGTTATTAAGTCTGGCTTGGGTTTGTGATGGTTTCTAGAGGGATTTTTATGTTAACGTACATTTTAACTGATGTCTACTTTGAAGAACAGACATGCAGCTTTCATAGCATTGTAATTGGGTTTTTTTCAACAGATGGAAAATATGGAACTCACTCTCAGAGGGAGTTTACAGAGACTAAGGTAACCAAATATGTCCATGCATGTCAGTGATGATGCAGGCACTAACATTACTTACCCAAACCTGTACATAATTTATTTATGACATTTCTTTCTCATAGTGCCTCAGCTACAGCCCCCTTACCTTCTGCCAGTCACTGGCATGAGCATCTATCAACGGTGAGTATAAACTGCTGCTTTGGTTTTCAAAAATACTTGTTGTTTTAACATTTAACTCTGTTACTGTTTCTCCCTCTCTCAGGGATTCCCTTCCCAGGACTCTGGTGTCACTCCTAATTCTTCCCCCAGTCCAACTAGAAGGTTCCGGGGGTAAGCCTCACTGGACTGGAATCAAATCGTTTCTGCATTTGACATGTTACCACGTCTTATTACCACGTCTTATTACCACGTCTTATTACCACATCTTATTACCACACTATTACCACACCACCTTAGTGCAACATCTGTGATGGCATTATTGCTGATCTCTGGTAGGGGGTCAGTGAGTTCTGCTGTGAGATGGCCAGTGGTAACACCTTTGAAAAGGAAAGGTAGGACTTATTTGATAATTATATAAAGTATTTATTAATTTAAAGTCTATATTTAGAGTTATTTAACTAGTATTAAGACTGAATTATTGCCACAGTTGTGAAATATCCTCTTAACAATTTATGTAAAAGTGAAAAAAGGGTACATTGCCAAATGTAAACAGTTTGCTTTGGTGTTTTGTTTTTGGGTTTTGGGGTTTTTTTACGTTGTAGTTTATTTTACACTGGTTTTTCCCTGTCGTTCAGGGGGAGTAGAGTCTGACGGCCCTCCTAAAAAGCTGTTTGTTGCCGGAGTTACAGATCCAGCTCACATAACTAGCTGCAATGTCAGGTGAGTATTTATTTTTCACTCCCCAAGAAATCCCATGATGCATAGAGGAAAATGTTTCTTCAGGTCAGTTTTGATACGGAGTTCAAATTCAGTGTGTCCTGGTTAGTTTGATATAGAATTTGTCTATATGCCCCCTCTCCTCACACAGTGTCCCGCAGTGTGTGGACTCTCTGCCTGTTTGTTCGAGCTCACAGAACAGCCCACTGTCTCTCTCACCTCCTGCATCTTTCACGTCCCACCACCCCAGTATCTAGAATACCACCACAGGGCTTGCCCACTCACTCACATGATATGGACTCCCAGACTGTCATAGCCTACATGAGTCCTGGGCAGAGGTCGGTCGGACTGGCAGAGTAAGAAGGACCTGGTGGTGTTCTTGAGCTTCCAGAACTCTGTTTGGTAGGCCTGTGTTCACATCACCTCATCCTCTTGGTGCTTAATAGGAGTGTGTTCATCTCCACAAACTTTCAAAGAAAATGTACCTTTGAAGAAAGCCAAATGGAAAATTGAAGCATGTGAGTGTGAGGGAAGGCCCATTGTGGCCCACTGTTGTTTGACTTGGGTGCTTGGGTGCAGGTATCTGTGGCCCTGTGCAGGATCTTGCATTTGTGGCATAACGTCAAGGGTTTTTTAGTTTGTTTTTGCATCTTTTGAGCATGCAAATACAAAAAGACAAGCAATTACCTTCCTTTTGCTTTATATTGAAGTGGTAGTAGAACATTTTCTTTATATCTGCAACCACCGATGTGGTCCAAAGAGGTCTTCCCACCTGTAATTAAGTATCTTGACAGTATCATAAAGTATCTTGACAGCTAAAAGGAATTATGAGGTTGGTGAGCATTTTAGGCCACAGCTGTGTTCATACATGCTAAGTGTGTTATTATGTAATTGTTTTGTATGCTTTACACGGAGACGTAATCGCTAGGCTTTTATGATTGTTTCTCCAAGAAAAAAAAAACCATGATAAGGACCTGTTGGTGCATTGGCACTGAGTGAAATGATGGAACACCAGCCTGCACTGGAGCTTGGCCTCACTCTTCAAAGGACGTTACAGGGGTCCTGGAATGGCAAAAGATTAGAGCACTTTGCTCAAATATTCCACTTTAGGAACTGACATGTAAGCAGAGGATTTAAAGAGCCACATGCATTTACCAGCATGATGACAAAAAGTATTTGATATATATGACAGCGAGTGTGTGTGTGTGTGTGTGTGTGTGTGTGTGTGTGTGTGTATATAATGACAGCGAGCAAGCGAGAGAGAGAGCAAAGCCCTTATGACCCTTAGATAGTGTAAAGAGTGTATGATAATTGTATTCTCCTTCATGCTCTAGACATTTTATTTCAGGCACAGTTTAACTGGATATACTTTTATTTTTATTTTGCACAGTATTGGACAAAGTTAATCAATATTACTGTTTCATAAGTGGGATCATATTTAACCTGTTTTGTTTGTTTGGTAGGTTTTTAAAATTTGTATAAGGGAATTAAATACACAAGATAAGTGATGTGCATTACTGTTGTTTGCAGATGTCTTGTGCACACATGCTTTAGTGGTTATAGAGGCTCAGGATGAGCAGGAATTGGGCTGTTGTGCATTTGATCTGCATTGTATACAGTGCCCACAGTGCTTCATTCATGTGAATTTTAGTTTAAAAATTGTCATGATTTTGAGCATGATTTCACACGCATGATTTGTGTGTGAAAGCTCATAAAATCCCCAAATACCCAGTATTTTAATTTTGCAAAGAAGTAACTTTTTTTTCAATATTTTTTAAATATTATTGCTTTTTTTCCTATTTAGTTTTGCTTTTTTACAAGCCTTATTGCTGGTACAATGAAAAACCTTGTTCAATAATTCCAAAGATACTTGCACATGTCACAGTCACCAGTTGTCATGTTTTCGTGTGGTTATCTACGTTGGGTCTTCAAAAAGTGCAATATAGATTAACTACAAATACAGTGGATTAAATTTTGAATTCTCAGTCATTTTCTACATTGTGGGTTGTATACCTTACATATCTTGTAACCTCGATATAACCAATATATCGATTAGTTGAATGGATATCTTATTTATTGAGAAGGCTATTATACCTAACCAAAAGGTTGGGTTTGTGCAAAAAAACAAAAAAACTGTCCCCCTTATCATCTTAACTTTAGGGTTGAAGTACAATATCTCTTGAAAAATGCTAAATATTTTTGTTGATTTGGCTTGGATTAATTTTGGGTTTGTATAATTTTAGAATTTACTTCTAAATTGGATGAGAAAGTTTCGTCCAAGAGTCACCATTGATGGTTTGAGTGTTTTAACAAGTTTTTGTTTTTTTTTTAATACAAAAAAAAAGCAAATGTTAATACAGAAAAGTAAACTGATGTATGATTGGTGTATAACAGCATTTCCTGTGATGTCATCTAGGATGTCCAGAGAAAGGACAGTCGCAAGTGCATCGAACACCCTGGAAAATGACAGTAAATGGCTTTTGCCTCTTGTGTTTGAGATGTAAATATGTTCTAGTTGCCACAAAGAAAAAGATGTATTTTTATGAAACTGTAATATAAAATACAGAGGTAACAAAGGTATATTCATTCCCTGAGTATTTTACATAATGTATAATGTAAAGTCTCATCTCCAGTAGATAAGTGCAGATCACGTTTAATATGTTTTACACTGTATATAAAGATGGCCATGACAATAAAACAACAAAAAAAAAGCATTTTAAAAAGGTTTTTATTTGATGACAAAAGGGCCCAGTTTCACATACTAAACAACCTTTGTCTGAAAGTTCAGTCACACAGGCTTGCAAGGGTCATCACTGTGCAAAGAACAATTTTAAGAAAGTAAACCCCCTTCTGTTCTAATGCATGAAACGGGACACAATGCAACATGTTTCAAGTTTAGGTATCGGGGGGGGAGACTCGCTGTAATACTGTGTGTGTAAGTGAAGTGGCAAATGACAACCATGACCAAAATGTACATCTTATTTTTGTGCTGTTTCAGTTATGGTATGCCTATTCATGGTTGGCCTAAAGGATAAACCCTAAATAGCTCTACAATTATCTCTTCCTGGAAATAAAGCACAAAATACAAAATTCTAATTTTTATAATTAGAAGAGGCTAATACTGAAATAAAAAATTAAATCATTTTATGACCGTTTGCACCGTCTGTCTTCAACCACAATAAATCGGTCTTAACTACAGGCAACGTATTTGCATCTGTGTTCTGTAGAAACAAACTGGTTCAAGCGTTAGTGATAGTCCAGTAAGTGTTTC
The DNA here is from genome assembly GCA_028565775.1 of Sternarchorhynchus goeldii. Taxonomy (NCBI): domain Eukaryota; kingdom Metazoa; phylum Chordata; class Actinopteri; order Gymnotiformes; family Apteronotidae; genus Sternarchorhynchus; species Sternarchorhynchus goeldii. The sequence goes on along the minus strand of JAOXYF010000015.1, from coordinate 5,410,875 downwards.
ATCATTTCACAAAACTATATCCTTTTGCACTGCTGATCTTCCCAATGGAGGTTGTGAATGGATTGCTTTCACCGTGAAAGTAAAGGCAGATCACTGGAGTTCATTATGAGGCTGGAGTCCAGACTGAGGCTCTCTGAAGAAACATAACAGTGTAAAATATTTCCATAAATCAATTATGTGCATAACTAAACTAAAGGCATTCACTCCAAAAAGCAAACCAAACCTTTGAGGTGAAAAAGTGAATTTTATACACTCACTGCAGTCAATTATATGGCAACTAGGATCCAGCATTCATAAGAAAATCCTGTTTACTGACCACTGTGGTATACAGAAGACAGTCTTACCCTGATCAAAGTTGGGCTTTTTGTTAGAACCCTCTCCGAGTCCTTCAATATCCACCAAGTCACTATTGGCATCAGAGTCATTCAGTGCACTGAGTGTCACATCTGATGGAGAATACCAGCACAATCAAATCCAGCAGTAATTGGGAAGGAACACACTTTAATATAAAAAGTCAGTGATTTTTACACAATACTCACCTGCGGTTTTGGGTTTCTTAATTGTGGGTGGTAAAGGGGAAGTGCTTTGCAGTCCTGTTGTTACAACAACTTGCGAGGCTGGGACTGGGACAATGCCAGGAGCCATGGCTGCTGGAGTTGTGGCTAGAACAACGGAGGTTTTCTTTACAGTTTTTTGGGGGGGTTCTGATGAGAGGGGAACCCGGCTGTCCTCGTAAAGCTTCCTCTTCACTGTGGTTTTAATCTGGGCACTTTGTCCCAAAAGCCAGAGGCAGCATGCATGCATGCATGCATGCATATGAGTGAGTGAGAGAGAGAGAGAGAGAGAGAGAGAGAACAATAATGCATCGTCATTCATGAGTTAGAGTTTAAATCAGTTGCAACAGTAATTGTGGTTGCTTTTCTTAAGAAATTAATTATTCTAAGAGAACAGAAACAAATAGTAGGTTGAAATGGGTTTTGAATCATATAAAGTGGATGAGAAGAAACACCAAGGAAAACCTCATGAGCAAAAACTTACACTGTGCGTTCTTTAATGACGGAACTGATACTGTTTAAATCATCCCCAAAGCGCCTCACAGCCGAACGCAGCATCTCGATTTCTGTCTCTGTCCATTTGGCTCTAGAGAGGGGTATGGAGTTTAACCAAGATGCACAATAAAAAATACATTATACCAAAATATTAACTACCTGCATTAGGGTTGTAGGATGATTCTTACTCATATTCTTATAAGTTATCAAGAAAGAGAAACGAACAACCAAGTTAAACGCTAACTGGGGAGCCCTCTAAAACTACAAGTAGATGGTTGCATTTGTAAGACTTGTGGACAAATGAAGCCCAAAAATGTACTCTTACCCTGCAGGAGACGAATCGGCTACAGGATGCAGCTGCATGGTAAGCTCCCCTAGTTTACTGAAAGCAGCGCCTGCCGCCGAGAAAATTTCACCTACCTATTTAGCAAAAACAGATTATTTATTAAGTGGAGGATATATTGCATTTATTCGATCAATAAAGTTACACGTGCTTACCTTCGTGGAAGCCGAAGTCATAATCCAATACTAGGTAGCAAACCTTTTGAAAACCTATTAACACAAGAGTGTTAACTAATGGCAGTTTGCCACCTTCTAATTAAAGCTAGCTAGCTAGCTAACTAGTTAGCCAGTTTCCAAGCTAACCAGTTAAAAAATACTCGAATAATAACTTTAAACTCTGCGACTGTTGCGAAATAATTTGCAGTGTTTCACTAAAACCAAAATGTGTGAATCTTTCCTACGACACTTCTTTAATACAAATTTTATGTTTCATAATCAGTTATCTAGCAAGATTGCTATTTGTGCTATGATCTGATATCCCAGAATACAACTGGTGTAAGATCTGATTGGTCAGTAGACATCCAATAATATAGCATACGAAGATTAACGAACCAAACCGACGATTACCGAAGTAACTAGCGACCATTTTCGTGAATTTGAAGGAAGGATTGTGGTTGACCGTCATTCCTGGTGCAGCCAACTAGCTAGAGAGTTAGCAATTCTCATTTTTACTCATTACAGCGCTTCAGAAGTAATGCCATCTTTGTTATTTTGTGGCCCCAAATTGGCCGCCTGTGGAATTGTATTAAGCATATGGGGAGTTATCATGCTGGTAAGTGTTCGAGCTAGCTACTTGCTAGCTGTTATGTTCCCTTTAACCACATCCGCAGTGGTTGAGTAGCTTTCATTAATGATTTAGTAATTATAAAAACAAGTATATCAGTTGCAGAATGTGAGTATGTATGCCAAATAACTGGTGACATGGGTCAAACGGGCTAGTCATTCATGTTATTTTGATAGCTCTGGTAGTTAGTTAGCTATTAGCTAGCTAGGTAGATTCCTTAGCAAAAGCACTTGCTAATGAATGGCCATTTATTGTTAAGGTTTTGCATATTTATTTAACGATGAGGGATAATTTATTTTAGTTGCCTACCGCAGATTTGTAGATGGTACATTTTAGCCTATATAGCTAGCTATATATCGTCTCTAAAAAGGTAACTAACTGTTTTGGGGGTATTTATTAATTAGCTCGTTGTCTTCAATAAATAATTACACGAAATTAAAATGTACATGGTTTGTTTATTTATGCAGGTAATGTTGGGGATTTTCTTCAGTGCAAAATCTGCTGTGTTGATTGAGGATGTTCCCTTTACCGAGGAAGACATCCGCAATGAGTGAGTTGCTTTCACCCTAATTTACCTTGCTGATTATCGTTCATTCTAACTCAAGCACGTTGACACATGAAAGGTCTTTGATGAAAGTTTGCTTAGGATTACTGCACATCTTTCATGATTTTTGTTTTCACACCCACAGCAAAAACCCACCCCAGACAATCTATGGACTATACAACCAAGTGGGCATCAACTGTTTCATTGCTGCAGCCATCTATGTTGGAGTTGGTGCTATTTCTCTGTGCCAGGTTCGCCTGAACAAGCGTCAAGAGTACATGGTGACATAAGTTAAATACCTGTTAAAGTGGGCCACCAGTTCTTCGAAGAGTTATTTATTTCTAGGTGGCTTATGTGACTTTAGAATTTTATGAATTATTTAAGAGTGGTTGTATGTAGCTGTTCAAACTTTCCTTAAGGTCCTAATTCATTACTGACAAAAATAGTAAAAAAGTTACTTTAAAAGCAAAACCGCAGAGACACAAGGAGTTTCACGTGTTAATGAGTTCACTATTAATAAAGAATCAAAAATACTTATGTTCTTATACATGTACATTTTGAATTGAGGACTCCTTGCACATTTCTGTGTATGGGATTGGACATTAGTATAGTATGGAACCAAAACATAATGGACCACAATAAAAGCAGCCAATTGTCAGATAAATTGATCTGTAACATGAAAGCATAAAACTAGCTCTAGGATCTTGCTCTGATAGTAATTTTATTTAATGCTCTACACCACTGCTTCATTTCCTGTGTGATGTTTCTAATTTATTAGCCTGTTTTATTTAATTTGTTCCTCTCCTGCCCATTTACTTGATGTGATTGTTGTTACAATATGTGAAAGTACTGTGTGTAAACACTGTCATGGAAATGTGAAATGTTACCCTGACCAACACTTTAAGTGGAAATAAAAAGCTCATTGCTTCTACACTTAATTTATTTTGTGTAACAATGTCAGTGAGTACAAAGAAAACCAAAGCCCAAAAAGCATTTTATAAACATTAACATCATTTGAGTGTATGATGGTGGTTCAAATTTAATTCTGTAAACAAAGGTATAACTGGTACTTTACAAAAGTGAAGTTTTTTAACTTCTCATCAAGCCAAACACCTTGAATGCCCAACAGGAGAACATGGTAAGGCATTCTCCTACTGGATGGTTTTTGGCAAATAAGAAAATCCATATTACATAACATCCAAAATCAAATTAACTGTGAAACTTCTATTAAGAGTATAAATCAGTCTATAAAAAAGTAGTACAAACATTTAAACACCCAAATGCTAATTACATGTATATCATGTCTGTGGATCAAGCATCATCTCGCAGGTGCGTGATAATTCTCCCAGTTTGATGCGGGCATATTCTGCTCGGTTCAGGGCCATTTGGCAGTCCTTTCGCGCCGAGTACGTCGATCCTTCGTGAGGCTGACCTGTTGCCACCTTTACTCCAAAGGAACAGAGAAAGGCAGTTGTTTCCTCTTAAGACTCACACCAGTTGAAATAAGGCAATATGATCAGGCTGCTACAGTGCGAGCAAAACGCTTGTATTTGCTCATTTTTAATGTGAATGGAATTTGTTACTTAAGAGTACGCGAGTGACGAGATTTCACCCGAGTAGTTTATCGTTTTACCGATTATTCATTAAGAGTGAGTACAAACATCTTCAGTGATGCATGGAAAGTGCAAAATCGGATGTTGCTATTTTGACATGGCATGACGAGAAATTTTGCTTGCTTTGCGGACTGCACAAGTGTCATCTAAATACCTGATAAAGGCTAAAACAGTTTAAAGCACATTTAAATAATAACGAACTAAATGCGACCTTTCAGTCTGGTTCACCACAGAACAGAAACCGCACTGAACGATCTCAGCCTAAACCGTTGCATTTGACACATTTGTGGATATACGAGGCCAATGTTTATGTTTGAGGTGTTGGTTAATTACTCTGTTAGCGTAATTGGATTCAGTTTTCTGTATAGTATGAATGATTTTGTGTGCGCCTATATTGCAAAAGGCTTAGTGTAGAGCCCGATACATCAGTGCTAATGTCACAGAGGTGCTAAATTCCTTCATGACATGCAAGCGCTTCATATGGACTGTGGCACTTACTACTGCCACAACAACCATGGCCTCCAAGTATCAGTACATCAACTATGTATAACTAGTAAGAAGAAATTAACACGCAGCATGACCATACAGCACGATATTAAAAATTTACAGAAGAATGGAAAACCAGATTAAGTTAAAGGAATGTATTAGTTGAGTAAGATAGTAGGTTCGTACATTTACTGGATCAAAAACTTAACAGAGCACTGCTGATCTGAATAATGGCTCATGAATACATTTATGACTAGACGTGAATGGGTAAAAATGCCAACCTGTGTGAGATAACGTATCTGGGAGCTGAGCTCACTCTCCACCCTGTTAATGGAGGTTTGAAACTGGTTCAACTGACGATCTAATAAACTTGCATTATGCTTCTCCTTTGACAACTCCAGTACAATGTTTCCTGAATGAAGGATAATTGCAAATCAGTCGTGGTTACATATTGAAAACAGTCATGGCAAAGCTACTTACATTTATTAATATCAAATCAGACTTTGTTAATTGGTTTAAAATAGGATCACCGCACTGCTTACGCCTGATATTTAGATGTAGAGGTCGTAATATTGCCTACAGCCTAAATATATTAGGGGATCCTTCCTGTGGCTCAAGCGGAAGTCTTAGCAAGCTGAAATGTATCAACATCCACGCTAACTATATGCTAGTCAGGTAACATTGGCTAGCGGTGCTAGCACTACTTAAAGAAATGTGAATGTGGAGACACACCTGCACACTGAAGAACGACGGCGATCTCCTTCTCTACGTCCTCAAGTGCTCGTAAACGGTCATTTGCCATTTTCAGATCCTAGCATTGCCTCTAAAATGCAGAACATCCCACAAAAGCCAACACAAACCCTTATTTACCACCACCTTAGAATCGTTTAAATAAGATAGAGCTAATTTATCTTAAATATAAATATACCAAGGAAAAAACGCGTATACTATTAAAAACAACTTCTATTCGGCGACGTGATAGAATTTGTGTGGTTTATTTTAAATAATAAAGTATTTTAAATAAACAAACCTCACAACGATGTAACACACTTTCAAACCATTCTCGTAATGGCAAGCGGAGTGGGACAATCTTCAGTAACTGAAAACGCAAAAACAAAAGCATACCATGGCTGCTCGAGGGATAGTAAAGTGTAGCTAGGTAACACCTTCTGGGAACGGGATGTGCTTAATTGCGAAGTTTTAAAAAGGATTAATAAAGGCATATAGCATCGAGTTGTGTCGTAGTGTATTTCTACTAAAGAAACAAAAATTCGAGAGTATTTTTTTTCTGTGTAATTAGCTGCTTAACACTCTATTCCCAACTTCAAGTTATGGAGCCGTGGAAGAGTCATGTGCGTGCGGAGTTGTTTCAGAGGGATTGCTTACAGAAAGATCCTTTCTCTGGTCTTTGTGCTAAAGGTACGTTTTCTTATTATTTTTGACAGTGGTGATTTTAGTGTACCAGGTTGTTTGTTACAACATAATGTTTTCCTACCAACAGTGTCGAGATTAGAAGAAATGCTAAACCTTCACGTGAGCTTACTGGAGGACATGGAGAGACACAGGTATGACTGATATTTGTGTTATGGCGTGTTTCGTGGATCTGAATGGTGAGAATATATTATAGAGTTGCAGTGAGACACGTTATATGATTTGGATTTGTGACTGCCCCCGCATGTTGTATTTGTTTTAGTGCATATAAAAATGGAGCATCAAGGCCCCTAGCTGAGGAAGAAACTCATCTAAAGCTGAATCTGCAGTTGAAAGAGGGTGAGCATATTAGAAAAGAGGTACGTTTTTAAAAGTCTGTTCCACCATCAAAGATTGTTTAATTTCCAAAATGTTGATTACATTTTATGCACATTATACCAAACTCTTTTGTGCCATTACCACATCTTCACTATTGCCCAAGAAAAAACAAAGACGTGTTTTTCTCATATCATTTTTTACTTATACCAACGGGATTTTGTTGTTGATGGGAAAAGACAGTTTGATCAGATCTAATTGTAAAAGTTTTCTACTGGAGGTTTTAAGTGGATGTAAAGTTCATCCTCCCATGACTTCTGATATTTTCCACACATTCAGAGCCAAGACGATGCTTCCCTCCTACTTCACTTCATCACTCCCTCTCTGTTTTGTTTTTTTCTTTTCGTCTTTTGTTTTTCTATACTGGGTCCAGTTGTATTGTTTTCTATTGTGATCATTTTCCTGTTTTCCTCTAAGTAAAATTTTTAGTGTATTTCTATTTCATTTTAACCATATTGACTGTATTTCTGAATGTGAACTATTAATTTCCCTGTTGGTATTAAAGATACAAAACAATCTCTTCAGCTTACACAGAAAGTTTCAGACATGACCAGTAATCTGTACTTAAAGGAGGCAGAGCTTCAGTACTGTCACTCTCAGTAGGTGAATCGCCAATCACAGCTTAGAAATAATTCTGATACTAGGCATACAAGTTGGCCTTACTGAATATTGCGCCTTGATACCGTAGAGTCACCCGCTACCGCATTGAAGCAGTTCTACTGGCCAGAGGAGCCTGCTCGCTGAAAAATGATCTATCAGAATATCAATATAAATTGGAGTGTCAATCAAAGGAATTGGCAGCATTGCGATTGGAGCAGAAGAGGCTGAGGGAGGAGCTTGAGGCTGCGCGTCGAGAAAAAGAGGAATTACTCGAACGCTGGCTGGAAGAGAAAAGAGTGGAGGCAGAACGCCTTAATAAGTACAATGCCACACAAGAGAGGTAAATATTTGCTGTTTGTAACTAAATTCACCCAAATCTACATTATACTTAATGTAGTTGTGAATAAAGATGGATAAAGATCCTTTTTATGTGTACTTCTAAGCAGGCTTAATATTTTTACTATATAATTTTAGTAATGCATTTGAATGTTTCCATCAAAAAATATATATTTCTAATATCTATTCTATATATACTGTATATTACTGTAATAAATAAATACATAAATAAATATATACTGCTTATTGGAAACTAAAAGTTGAAACAATTTGCTCATCTTTGTCATTTTGTTTTGAATGTAGTAATAATTGAGACATTAGTGATATTTTATGCACATTTTTCACAGATGGTGTGCTGTTGTAACATCTAGAAATGTAATGAATAAAAGGTTTTAAAATATTTAAAGAATAGATCATAAGAATATTGTATGACTTACTATTTTATGATTACATCTTAAAGTGAAGGAAAAAACTAAACTGAACTTCTCATCCTGGTTGTCCCACACCAAAAACAGATGGAATCGTTTTGCTGGTCGATTGAACAAGTTACGCTGTCAAAGGCACCACCCGCCATCATGTGAAACGACGAACAGCACACAGATCATCCAGAGAAGTTCAGCAGGTCCTCTGCTAAACATGAATGATTGACACATTGATTATCTGTTTGTTTTCTGAATATGTTTACTTTGCTAAAGTTCCTTGATTTAGTGACAAACAAGAACTCTAGCATTACAATTTTTTTAAATAGAAAACTGAATTATATACCAACATGTACAATAAAATTTGGCCCTGAACTAGCATATAGATGGTGTTTTGTATTCAATAGTAAGAGACATTTGGTTGGAATTTTACTTTTTTTTATTAAAAAAGTTAAATAAATTTTGAAATTCAAAAGACAAAATGGCAATGTCCTTTACGATTATTAAACTTGTATTAACATGAGTAATTTCTGAGGCTTGATTTAATTATCTGTCTGGTAGAAGTTTTTCATTTTCACCAAAAGCAGCACTTTTTTTTTTCTTTTCCCCCACCACAGGGCACTGCATGGCAATGTAATGAATAAACAATGAACAAGCTTTTCTGAGTGCACCTGAGGGCTGAATAAGCTAATGTCATGGAGAACACAAGCAAAAGTCATTTTAGTAATAAACCATGCTTCGCTGCCTAGCTGTTTTAGTAGGCTTTGTAAAACAATACAGAGGAAGATGAGGTTTTTCTGACAGTGTTGGGACTAGCATCCCCAGTAAGGTCATTTGTTCATTACATTTCAGTTACGACTGGCAATTATTAAGAATTATTCACCTGTTCCTAACAAATGTATGTAAATTAGACCAAAAGACATTTCAAAATCAAGTTCCGACCACAGAATGAAGAATGGCGTTGGTTCTTTCGATCTGGATTCACTTTCCAAATCTTTTTCTTGTGTTTAATAACTACAAGTTGCCACAAGCAGCACATAAACTCACAATGTGCTTTATGAGTGGAGCAATTCGATATCTGTGGCTGTTTTCCTTCTGTGTTCGGTGCTTTAATTCGTAGCACCTTTCCTCAGGTTTTCATCAACATTTTAGAAAGTGTTGAGCATCTCAACGTAAAGTCCTTTAATGATATGGGCCAAGGAGTTGGCAAAAAACTATTCCACAAAAGAGACAACATGACAGTTAAGGAGGAGTTTCAGTAGGAGATATTGTTCATTCGGGTGTGTCAGTCTGTGGCTTTTGGGATGATGCGAGTTTTTGGGTTCAGTGAAAAGGGAAGGAGGAAGAAGAGAAGGCTTAGCAGTCTTCATCCTTATCATCAGTGGTTCCTTTTAACCTCAGACGGGCAAAATCTTCAAACACCAGGTCGTCATCCTGGGTGAAACTACTATCAGAAATAAAGAGATAGGAGGAATACATCCAGTGAGAATTGAAAACTTGATATTATATATTATGGGTTTTATATACACTAATATTTCTTACAGATTTTAATGCACCAGATAAAGAAAAGAAGCACTCCATTAATTATTTCAAACTCACTTTGTATCAAACTCTATGAGGTTGGTGTCAATAGGTGGATCTGCCTCTGGTATAGCTGTAGAAAATGCATATTATTTACAATCGTTTAAACGCATCATTTCACAATTTTATGACAAATTACAGTCACACTGAAGAACAATCCTAGCCACAAAGTACAATCCAGGCTTACCTGTCTTTCAACAGTGGCTTCACATTGCAAACACATTACTGTCCTGAACTACTCTTGACAGGTTCTCTAGAAGCTGACTGGGCCCAAATAAATGGGTTCTGTTGCCATACATTGAGTGAAGTCCAACAGGACGGGGGCAGGTACCTGAGGCTGGTCGAGAGCTGGAGAGGTCGATGGGTTTGGGATGCATTAAGACAAAGGGCAGCTCAACAGAGACATCTCTGAGGCAGGCAGAAAAACAAAAGCAACAAAAAAACCCCAAATGACTCCTATTTGAAATACTCCGATCAGATTTGGTGCTGTAATGTGCAGCTATTTTGGTGTGTCAAAATGGGGGTTATCCGGTTAGAATTCCATGACTAGAGAAAATGGATGAGTAGCAGAGAGAACAAGCTTCACTGCAAACCTGGACAAGCAAATCAGAATTCCGGTGGGATGCACAATGTATATTTACCTCTCCAGTAAGCTGCTTAAAAGCCTGACGCAACGCGGGGGGGGTGGGGGTTAACAGACAGATGGAAGGAAACAGATACACAGAGAAAAAGATGAAACACCCATAGAGAACAGAATGATGCAAAAAAATATATAAATAAAATAAAATAACTCCAAACAAAAATCATGGAGGTTTAGGGAGAGCGTCAGTTGTATTTCCACTGTTGGAATACAGAATCACAACATTCATGACATGTCATTTTCACAAATTTTCTTATAGTTCTTGGGGTAGGAAAGAGCCAAACCAAATGTCTCAACAGCAGATCATTTAGTCCCTTCCTGCACCATGGTGTCTGTACTGTAGCACACAGCTCTGTGTATTAAGCATCACTTCACACATACACAAATTCTGTTATTTAAACAAAGGCTAATACAGGTATGGGAGAAATATGATGCTGGTTTCACATGGAGAGTTACTCTTGTTCTCTGTGAATGTGTGTAAGAGAGAGAGAGATAGACATGCATGGGACTGTGTGTGTGTGTTTGTGCACGTGTGTGAGAGAGAGTGACACACATGGGACTGTGTGTGTGTGTGCGCGTGCACACACACTGAGCTATGAAAGATCAAAGCTATGAATCATTTAACCCATTCAAAATGGATTTATGTAAAGTATACTTGCTGATGCTCTTTGAAGCACGAATTGTAATAGTTCAAGTAACAGTCATCCAAATGCCCTGGAGAGGGTAAATGCCCTGGAGAGGGTAAATGCCAGGCTACAAATGCTCCTTCCTACGGCACAACTGCATACAGAAAAGGGCGACTCTGGTAGAGGTTCCCATGACTCACCCTCCACGGGAGACGACCAGTTTGACTTTGACCCGATAGGACACCAGGACGCCAAGAACCTCCTTATTACAGCCATCCTTCACACTGCAGGGCAACAGCAAATTAGTCTGGTGACTGATTCCTCGCATAGGACACACACACACACTCCTGTAACAAAGTTGAACAGGTAGGGACTGACATGGTGCTGGAGGCCAAGTTGGTGTCTTCGTGTTTGAGTTTGCCATCCAGGGCGAGGCCTCGCTTCTCCCTGTTGTTGTTCAGGGTGGGCGTGAGGGTGTACACCTTACAGAACGTGGAGCTGGATGACACCTGGTCACTGAGAGAACGCAGCGGGGTGAAACGGACTCTGGGATTTGTAGGCAATGCGGCCATGTTTTTGTAGTACAAATGTTTCTGGCACGGTGCTGAGGATTGGCTACTTACTCTGCCTCGAGCTGAGCCACAGGACACTTATACTGCGCTGTGCTGAACAAACAGATGTCGGCATACTGTCGCACTGTGGAGAGAGAGAGAGAGAGACAGCACGAGCTCAGGAGCCTGGCAACTACCAAACGAAAGGACAGACGAAAGCCCAAACGCAGATATACAGAAAGACCCCTTGCCTGATATTTTGACTCTTTTGACTGTCTTGGTTGAGTTGTTGGTGACATGAACGTTCACATTGATGGGCTCTCCATGGTAATAAAGCTGCGCGGAGAACACACCGATTTAAGATTAGCATGCGCACGTGTTAAAAGTTCAGGACCTTCACGTGTCCAGCATTGCAGTACTTTCAGAAATGGTTGCGCCAATTACCTCTTTATCTAAAGAAGCCTCCAGATGCAGTGAGCGGTCAGACATAAGAAAGCTGCGTGTTGTCTCAACCATTGGCTGTGGACCAGGTTTCTCAGGAGCATACTGAACCTTACGAATCACTAATCGCACAGAATTTCTAGAACAAACATCAAAAATAAATAAATAAATAAATAAATCCATCCATCAAAATTGTACTCTACCCAACGTGGCCAATCCCAACACACAAAGATTATGATCATGCATTTGCATGTTATATGTTCTGTGGGTCAGCCTGTCTGCACTTCCCCCAAAGCACTGAGTTGTAAGGCCCAGGATGCTTACCGTTTATGAAGCTTTTCCTCCACCGACCTGGCACAGAAAGCCCTGATCTCATAATCAACTCCACAGGCCTGCACAGGGGCACCCGGGTTAGTGACATCAGCCACCAAAGTCTTAAAGCATCTATTAACTCTGTAAATGCCACAATCTTAAACTCAAGAAGCAAGAACAGTGAGGGCCACAACCAAACTGTAGTTGGGATGTGTGTAAGAGTGCTGGATAGGAGAATTACCTTTCCTGTATCCTCGGGGCCAGGCTGCAAAGTAACTGAACATGGCAGGTTTTGAGGGATCTGAAACAGATTAACATTCAACATGCACGATTTATTCTAGTCACGAGTTTCTCCTTCTTCACATCTGCTTGGTGGAGATTTGAGAGCACCAGAAAATGTTTAAAACAGTAAAAGATGTTAATAAACTTCGTACAAGCTGCCTACGTGCACTGTTAAGTGCAGGCAGGTGGAAGGATTAGACTCTTTACTTACAGTGAAGTGAAAGGGATGAGCGTGTTGACCCAGTTTTTTCAAAAGTCTCTCCTGAAGACGCGTATTTGGCTTGTGCTCATCAGGCATGGGTGGAAAAGCTTGAAATGTAGATATGTATAGATCTTTCCGGAAAGAAAGACCAAGGACATCCAGGTCCTCGCGGCCATAGCGGAAGGCACAGGTTAGTGTGACGAACACTGAAGAAAAAGAAGAGTTAAGACTGAAGTGGGTCTTTCCATTTGGAGGGAAAAAAATAATACAACTATAACAAATTTGGGAGAAATATGAGATTTTACAAACACCACACCAACAGACCAACAACAAAAATTAAAATAGAGATGTGTGTGTGTGTGTGTGTATATATATCATATATATATATATATACACACACATACATACACACAAACAATGTAGAGATAGTGTTGTAATACACAAGATTACAAATTCTCCTCATTAGTCAACTTCTGAAGTTATATAAGGTTAAACTGGTTTAGGTTCAAGACAGATATTTAAATCCTAAGATTTGTTGGCAATGCAAACTGATTAAGTCATTAATGCCAAGTTCTTTAGCTTTGCTATTGCAAATGAAATCCTTAATTGCAGTGGTCCTTCTCGTGTTTTCTGCAGTGCACAGCTGATTACATCTCTTTCAACAGATAAAATAGATCCTTGCAGTAATGCATGAGGAGCAATGGGTGCTAAATATTTCTGATGTCCTTGTTATTTTAGAGTCCGTGTAAAGTTTACACATCCAGAGAGAAAGCAGGCTGCAAAATCAGAATTGACAGGTATGTATTTAATGGGTTTTTTTATTTATTTTTCCTTATCTGCAAAAGATTAATGGAGGCTCCTTTAAAATAGCTGTGGTCTCTGCATCATCCAGGAGTATTCTTAAGCTTAAGTATAATATTAGCCACTCCTTTATTTGTAAAATAAGAAAGAACCAAAGAAAAATACTCCTAACAGTACATTTGTGAATCGGAAAATTAATTCTCTAAACATGCAAACCATGATCTATGACTTCCTTTGTTATACAGCTCTAAAAATATTCACACACTTCCATATTGTTTAGAGGAAGTCTTCCTTCTTAGTGGAAATGCTGTAAAGTCATAATAACTGTAAAATGATTGAGCTTTGAATGAACATCTTTAGAATGAACATCTTTAATAGTTAGTGGTATTTAAAACAGAATTTTCAGTCTTAACTAAAACATCTAAAAAAAAGTTCCCTTTATACCAGAATGTGCTATATTCCAAAAATATTCCATAAGTGGAAGAACAAAGAAATGTACACCAGAAACTCTACTGTGGGCGCAGGTTCAATATACTGTTTAAAAATGCTTAAGCCTTAAGAGGCAGAAGGGATCTTCTTAGTTCTTGCATCAAAAAACAAATGAAGGCTTGCAAACCATCTTCATTAGAGTTTCATTAAACATTTATTTTAGATGGGAAACGCGGTGTTGGCAGGGGCATTTGTTCTTTCGGATGTTCAGCAATTTCCAGAAAAATGTGGAGCCTTTAAAATATGTTGGTAAGAACTAAACGATCGGTTGAAAAATGCCGTTGAGAAATATACATACATATATAGAGAAAGAATAAATATGTAATTAAAGGTGCTAGTTTACCTTTTCTGTCTTTAAGATATTCAGGGTCCACCAAGATGACCCCATCTGTACAGGGAGTTATGAGCAAAATTGTAATTCCAGTGCAATTGTCTTAAAAAGGCATCTTCTATAATTTGGAATAGTGTGGTGTCTATAAGCATGATTGAGACTCACCTACAGGGTCCACCTGATCTAAATGATCCACAAAATCCCTTTTCCCCAAGTACACTGTAATCTGAAGGAGAAAAATTCAGTGGGCAGTTTTAACTTGATGCAAAACATATCACCACAAATAACCTACATAAAAATAACAGGACAGCTAATGCAGAAAATATTGCTCATCTGAACATTTACCTTGCAATTTGGACTGGACTTCTTGAATACCCTACAGAAAAGATACCAACCCATTAGACAAAAAAAAAAAAAAATCAATCAAATTTAAGACTAAACCACTACATGTTACAGAACCGCAGGGGCCTTCTCGTTACTAAATGCGTGCATTCAGAGTTGCATGCATCTTTGAGAACGCAGCGAGCAACTGTTGCAAGGTGTTAAGATCCGGAAAAGTCTTCAGTGTCGCAAGCAAATGGCCAGCTCGTTACCAAATGGAGCAGCCACAAGCTCTTCTGGTACCACGCCCACACGTAGAAACTGTAGCTATATCTTAATAAGCGGCTGGCTCCTTGAGTGACAGCTTGCTTCAGCATCAGCAGTATCGGTGAAGATCATCACGATCGCGCCCGCCTCGTTCAATAAAGCATCCTTGATACATTCCTCGGTATCATCTCCACCCAAACATAACTCGAGAGCTAATCTCACCAAAGCTGCACCGCAAATCGAGACGCAACTTGCGCGGCCAGGATGGTTATAATAAAGGATGTGAAATGAGATTTCGATTTATTGGCTCCGGACAAGAGGAACCGCCGCTATCTAACCAGCAAAATCAAGTGTTACGATTCATGCTATCACTCTGATATAAAATGCTTGGTTCTCCTCACAATTAAACGTCGCTAGTGTTAGTAACCCATGGTAAAATAGCTATCGTTAGCTAATCTAAGCTAGCTATCTAGCTAGCTAACCTGGCTAAAAAGCTAACGTTAGTTAACATGTTACCTAAAGGATTGCAGCGAAAAATTAAAAATAGCCAAGATTTTTTTTTTTTGAGGAGGGGGTTTAGTTTAGGTTGAGCGTGTACAAACTCACCGGGTACCTGCCTTGTCCCCCATGTCCAGGGAGAATGTGGCCGTTAGAAATGCACGAATCTATAAAAACTCAAACGTTATTTGGACTTAATAAAACACATCTAACGTTATTTCAGCCTGCCTACATACAGCCGTTCCGCAAGCAACAACGAACAGCTGTAAGGACCGGAAGGAGCGCAATCCCACCGCTCTGACCCCGTTTTCCTTTCACAATAAAATAAAAAGCCTTTCAAATAGCCCAAGACTATTTTGCGTTATTGACAGGCTGTGCATTTGTACCGTAACAGCCGACCATTCGCCTAGTTTTGCGTTCAATTATAGGCTCAGCGGTTTTGCCTAAGGCGAGTAATTTATCTAGCCAATGTGACCTGCGAGCGTTCTTTCACATTTTTTTTTTCTAACCTGAGTTATTAATGCTAAATAGGATGTTAAGTAATTATATATATATATAAAATACTCCTACTCAAAATTTGTTTTTCAATGCCGAATTATAAACGCAAATGTTTGAAGTTCGCTATTTGTGGTGGCATTTCTGCGTACTTCCTGCGTACTTTGTCGCTAGCAATGTGAAAACGCACGTTCGGCGTACGTCAAGATATTTCACAGTAGTTTAATCTTGACGAAATGTCATGTTATGTGAATACAGTACCTGTTTCGTTTAGTGTTTATCACTTTTAGTTTAGTAGTTTCCTGCATCACCACTAAATGTCACACATTAGGTTACTTTTGTTGATACATGATGGCCTTAGGACAATAGAAATAAGGCAAAAACTAATTTGCATCTTGGTACAATATTAAATATGTTGTAAAATACTTCTATTTATTATAATAACCTATGAATTATGAAGATATAAAAATGGATGTTACAAAAGCAAAACATGGTGGACTGCTGCTAACCTTACACCTTTACTTTAGGAAGGAATCTGTAAGAGGAAGATTTAATTTTGGTGGAAACGGGGAAAAATTGCTTATATAAGTACTGTAGATTCAGAAAATGTGAATGAGAAAATGCTTAACGGGGACCACATTCAAGGCTGTGTAAGTGTTGTACTTATTTTGAAAATCGTATCTCCGGCTTTAACAGATGAATACGTGTACTGTTTCTGACTTCACACAGATCTCCCTCTTCACAATTTTAACGCTGTTCCTTTATACTGATCTGAGACCAGTTTTCTTACAGTTTGCGCGAGAGGATTCTGCCATCTGTATGTAGAGACTAAAGCAAGCCCATCATTAAAAAACGGAATGCCATATATCTGTCTACTTTGTCAGAGGCTGTAGGAGGATTCCAGAGTCAGCCTGCGTTATTCACCTTAATACAGTCGCTCGCATTTCTTTACTTTTATTGCGTTAGGAGGAGTTGGAACCCACTGGTATTAAAAGTAAGATTTATCTCATTAACTCTGCTTACTAAAATGACTTACTGCTTTATCAAAGGACAAGGATTATAGCTTGTTTGTTTACCTAGGCTGATTACCTAAAAATGGTTGTTTACTTGGACTCTTTTAGGATTTTGCTGGCTTTAGATGTAAAATATTTTGCGTGCCCTAACAAGAGTAAGGTGACATGTTTCAACGGGTAGGGTATTTTGACCAAAAATCACCCATATAAAATAACTAAATGAATGTAACTACATATTTATTTATATAAATCAACAGGTCCTGAAAGATATTTTTGTATGGGGAACAAGAAAGAGAAATTGAGATGTTTGAGAAGGTTTTTGATATAAAATTATTTAAATTACAATAATTTACAAAATGCTTTATTATTGTTTCTGAATTCTGAAGGTATGTATGTATTTTTAGATTATCCTCTAAATCTACACTAAATGAATTTTGAGAGGGAAGATTAGTCAGGGTTTTGCGTTGCTTTATTTTGCTTCAAGGAAGGTTGAAAGCATATGGAATAAACGGCCGCAGGATGTGTAAACTTGTACATGCCTGAAAAGTTTAATGACGATGTGTCTGATGAAGACATTCCAGCTAGAAGGCATAGCATTTCATTATGTACCGTAACTATGTAGGAAAAATACAACTTTGCCTTTTTGTAATAATAATCTTGAAAAAGCTAATAAAAGTCTCTAGTGGCTCCCCTCCAGCCCTTTGTCATAAAACTCAGAGTCTGTCCTGACATGTAGGTTCTTCTGAGTGTGCTCATCTCAGCACTGAGAAGCAGATTTTCTGTATGGATTCAAAACTGCCCTCTGACTGGAGTGATTACTTTGGTTTCAACATTTATTTTTTTTTTATAAACTCTTCATTTTTATTCACATCCAGTATATTATATGTTAGGAATGCGTGGAATTTCTTTCTGTTGCACTACAATTGTTGCCAAAAGACTTGCCAGTGTTTTTGTACTTTTTTTTCAAGGAAGTGAGTCAGTCAAGAAAAAAACACAGGAAAAGGTTATTAGCTGTGGGAAGGTGATTAAATACGCACTTCCCTTAGAGCAAGGATGCACTGCAGCTCAAACCCCTTTAATTTGGTCTTGAACACAGACACACAGCTGCTGTACATTGGTTTTGGTGTGTGAAGCACATGATTTACCCTAGGGGCATTTGTGAAAACGTTCATGTCAGATTTGTCTCTGCTCATTCTGTAACCTAAATAATAAATCTTAGAAAATCAGGCACACATGTGAGTCACATAATCAAGTACAAAAAGAGCTGTGCTGTTTTCCAGCATCTAATTTAAATTAAATATCATTTCATTTGAGAATAAAAGGTTTATTCACAGCACGATTGTTGAGAAGTGGCCAGGCGGCAGCTGATAATATTTCCTCTAATAACTCGTCTTTCTGTCACAGGCGATTTCACACAGGTGTTGTGGCTGATATGGAGCAGTATGTTCCATTCCAGTATGTTCCATCTGCAGTAACAGTATGTTATTGCAGATGGGCGTCAATTTGTAACTGCTAAGTGACTGTGTTTTTTCAAAAGGCCATCACTTCCCAGATAAATGAACGCTTTAATGATGTACTATGGAAATGGGCTAGCGTGTACGGTAGAGTCATTCTCTATCATGGCTTAGCAGCAGCTCTTGTTGTGCATGTTGTTCTGGATCTTTTGAATGTCTTTTGTGCTTTTTCACTTTATCCAGACACACACGGGCTCCAGCCCTCTGGGTGTTGTGGATGCTGCTGTGTCTGATACTTTCAAAGAACTCCGACCATCATCAACAGTATCTGCTGACTGCTCTCAGAGCAGTGCAGACACCAGCTGCAGAGCACTGGCCTACACCCAGAGTTAGAGACCAACGATCGACAACCTGATCTGAAATCTGTGCTTGGAACTCAGCAATTCAGCATGACTGATCTGAGCTACTTGACAGAGGAGGAGCAGGAGATGATCCTGAAGGTGCTGAAGAGAGATGCTCACCTAAAAAAAGTGGAAGAGGAGCGAATCAAGTGCGTGAGACCCCAGGAGAGTTTTGTTTAGTTTATTTTCATGATTGTTTAAAATGTTGATATTTATGCCCCAGTTTTAAATTACTTTTTATCTTTAAAGCACTGGTAATGAGTGGCTCTTTATGGTGCTGCAAAAACAAAGAACCTTCAAACATACAGCTGCTACAATTAACAGTAAATTGTAACCATATGGACTTTTAACGTGGTTGGTTGGTTGGTTCCTTTTTTTAGTGAATTCTGGGTAAACAGTCCATAATACTTGGTTGGCAATGCATGCAGTGCATTCATGCAGTTCAGGATTGGCAGACATTGATTATGGACATTTTTGGGTGGAACCTAGAAGAGTTTCTTTTTACCTGATTGAGTTTTTTTTTTACATAACTAATTTGGCAAGTCCCACATGCTCAGTGTCAGAATCAAGAAATGTGTGTTTGTGCAATTTAGATAATTGTGCTTGTTTGGTTTTTTTTCTCTTGGATGTTGGTGTTTATTTCTGTGGAGTTTAATCATCTCAGTTAATTGCCAATCAAGCTGACAGAGAGCATGCATAGATTCATTATTATGCTCAGTAATCACTATATTATTAATAGAAGAGGTTTGTTTTCCAAAGCCACCTCTTTCCATTTCTCTTTCTCTTTCTCTTTCTCATATATAATATTATAATATAATATATAATATTTATCTCTCCCTGTCACTCTCAGTCTCTTTATCTTAAATATGTAGAATGTGATAAGGTACTTTAAACATTCCCAAGTTAAAACTGTTTTGTTTTTTGTTTTTTTGCACTTCAAAGAAGTTCTCCACACAGATGTCACAGTAAGGCCATTTTATGAAGACTAATCTCTAGAAATCCAGTTCGCAAGGACTCCATTTACTAAAAATATCTTTGTGGGAAGAATTGACCATATCAAACATGAATACCATGAACAGGGCAGGGTGTTGCAGAACAGGATAAAATTACAGCATCAAGCATAATTTCCATAAACAGGGCAGAGGAATACAGAGCAGGATGTGTCACCATGCAGACTTTGCTCATGAGCATAAAAATAAATTCAGAAGTGAATCAGTGGAACACACGTTCCTTTCAGATTTATGTATGGTTTATATGTAATAGTGTATGAGACATCAAACTGTGGACATCAACCTGTGTACTAGTTTGAACAATTTTAATGTAATACACGACTGCATTCCAGTAAATGTACGATGGCCTTGTAGATTTTCATTATTCTGTTTAACATGACAAAACAAATGGGTGCGAAGTAAATAACCCCAAACCCTTCCTCACTGTATATATGATCCTCTCGATTAAACTCGCCTCTCACCGGTCCCCTGGTTAGGACGCTGCGGAAGACAGAGCGGGACAGCAGCGTGCTAAAGTGCCTGACAGGAGAGTGGTTTTACGAGACCACGTCAAGGAAACACAGAGGCCGGATCCACGGCTCCGACATCATCAGAGAGTCCATAAGTGACAACAGACCTGTGACCATATGTAAGTGCCAGTGAATGTGATGGCTGCAAGTCACATCACATGACCGTGACACGGTCCAGTTCTTTTATTACTGACAGTTCATTACTGTTGGGAAACATACCACCACACAGTCATTCAACCTTTACAAGCACATGTTTTAAAGGGGGAGCTTCAGGATTAACAAGCATTTCCACTTTTTTTCTCTAGAGTCTAAAAACACACAGCATGCAAAACTGTAGGAGTTGTGTAAGATATAATGTGAACTGCATTATACTGTGAACTGGACAAAAAAACATGAGGATGAATATATTTGTGGCACCCTGAAAACACAGTTTAAATGTGACAGTTCAGCATAGAAACAGAGAAGGTGAGATAACACAAAAACTGTTCCTTTTGAGTTTAGAAAGATATTTCCTGGCAAACAAGTTCACACCTGACAAAACTTTTCAGTGTAATTTTTCTGTTAGGAAACTCTTAACTGATATCAGGCAGGATAGTGATTGGACAGAGTACATTTTTTATGTCTGAGTAAGTGTTATTTATTTAAGCAATTGTATGAATTAAGCTCATATACTGGAAGACATTTATTTGTGACGTTAACTTTAGACACTGTTTAATTTATACCAGACAGGCTTGTAATTATCCACACTGTTGTTTGGAAACTGTTGAGATTGTTTTGATTAGACAGCTCCTCTGAAACGTACATACCAAGTTTTGCACTTCATTTTTCTTCAGATGTGGCATTTGTTTGAATGGACTTAGCTATGTTTACTGTGTGTGTGTGTGTGTGTGTGTGTGTGTGTGTGTGTGTTATAGTGGAGATCTCCGAGATTTGGCCAGAGAAGCCTAGCTTTTTAAACAATGAGATCAAGGACATCTTTATTCCACCAGAGCTGTGTGGTCTTATTGAAGTGCCATCACATCCACAGCATATGAGGTAAGCATTATGTACACACACATTATACACACACATTATACACACACATTATACACACACATTATGTACACACACATTATGTACACACACATTATGTACACACACATTATTTATACACATATTATACACGCACATTATACACACACATTATGTACACACACATTATTTATACATACATTATGTACACTCACATTATGTACACACACATTATTTACACACAGTATGAGATGGAATCACATGAGCAGTTCTCAAGATTGAATGCTTTTTTTTCACACTCTTATCAACTCCAAACACAAAGCCTCCCAAAACACCCCTCTGCTTGATTAGAAGGTCACACAGCACCTCACTCTCCCACTAAGACACAACATCATTAGCAAAGCTTGAGATGTTGGGCACATTGAACACAAACCTCATTTCAAATATCTCATTGTCCTGTTCATGCTAAAAAGAAAAAGAAACGCTCTCCTAGCAACTTTTTTGTTTTATTTTCTCAGTGCCAAACATACAAATCCTGATTCTTCTCAGAAGTAATGGTTGACATGTGATATGGAAGGAATGTAATCTCTTTCATCTTTCTTCATGCTTGGAAGTGTGTTTGTGTGTATGTGTGTGTGCGCGTGTGTTGTTTCTCATGCTTTTATGCCAGGCAGAGGAGAAATGTTCCATAACAAGTTCCAGTTTATATGCTGAAATGAATCAATACCACGACTTGTGTTTAAATCTTTTATTGTTCTGTACATTATAATGGTCATGGGTAGACACTGATCTCACGATCTTTTAGCAGGGAAGAATTAATTCAGGAAGATAATGATAAAGTTGCTGCCCACCCTCAAGCCAAGGTACACTCATTAAAATTCGAATCCCTTTTATTGCATCTTGCTTTCGATTCATTTTCTAAAGGTGTCATGATTACTAATCTTATCACCACTGTTTTTTATTTGTAGGCTAGACAGAATCCCTTTAATAAGAGGAACTTGGAGTTTGAATCCTCAAGGAAGGCTGATAGAGCATTACCTAGCAGAGCACGAGTGGTTCAGCCTGCAGAGGTGCAACAGACACACCAGACCCATGTGGACACACACCGGGCACCTGCGGACACACACCAGGCACCTGCGGACACACACCAGGCACCATTGGACACACACCAGGCACCTGGGGACACACACCGGGCACCTGGGGACACACACCGGGCACCTGGGGACACACACCAGACTCCAGTGGACACACACCAGACTCCAGTGGACACACACCAGACTCCTGCAGGGTGGCAGCTGCTAACTGTAGATCTAGTGGAGCCTGAAGGACAAGTAGGCGCTCAGCCGACTCCTCCTGTGGGTGAGAATCTTACAGCGATCACTTATCACTGCCAGATGTCTGTACTGATTTGATTCAGACCTGCATTTAGAGGAAGTGAATTCTCAGGGTATTGGCAGAGAGAAAGATGAACACTGACACCACAAGGTGACCATTAAATGTTCAGGTTTTAGGGGATTACAAGACTATTTGGTAGACATCACAGCCTTTGATTTCAGTGCTGGACATTTAGTAAAGTGTGTAATAAATGTTTTCCATGCATACAAGATTAGGAACCAGTTTATCAGAGGCACAACACAGTTAGGATTTTTTGCACACAAATTTAGGGAGATGAAACGGATGTGTGTGCAGAGGAGGGCTGAGAATTATATCAGGAGAAAGGTATTGAGGTTGGAGACCAAAGAGGAGGTTAATGGACATGGTGATGAGATGAAGACCAAAGGGAAAGTTTATGGATGCGGTGAGGGAGGATATGCAGTTTTTGCCTTTGTTTTACAGTATCACAGTAATGCCAATTGGATCTGCAATACCAGAATGTGTAGAATAAAACAATTCAAAACGATCGGTGTCTGTGAGCAGGTCAGAGTAGCCTGACACAGCCCTGTGGAAGTGATTGAGGTTGAGGGCCCTGTGGAAGTGATCGGAGTTGAGGGCCCTGATCGAGATTGAGAGCACACGGAGAACAGACAAGCAATGAAGGGTATTTTGTAGGAAGGCATGTCTGTCATGTGTGCTTTAAGCTGTCATGCATGACTGACCAGCAAAGCAGAGTTACACTGGAATAATGCTTATATCTGATCTACAGCTTTCCAAGGAATCTGGAAAAGCGCTAAAGCCACATTTCTACAGAAGAAACGACAGCGACATTCTCATTACTAAACAATATTATTAAACAATAAATGTAATCAATATTTTTATTATTTAATAATAATTTTAAAAACCGTCAAACTAATATGTATCTAAATGGATTTAATAATAATTTAAGCCACAATTATATTGGCTTTTTTTCTTCCTTTTTTATAGTTTTCCCTGCTCTTTTCACAAAGCTTTATTGTTTCGATACCTTATGATATCTTAACTTCTGTACTGATAACTTCCCCCTAATATCAGACTACCACTATATTTTTCCCATAATTCTGTGCTGGATTCCAACAGTGGCCCTGGACCCAGCCAGGACACACCTCCAACCCCGTGGAGCATTCAAAAGCTCAGCAGCTCCACCTGTAGCCTCACTGACAACTTGTAATATTAAAGTAGGTAGCCAGCCTGTCTGGCCTCGAAGCTCTGAAAGCTCTTGCACTCCTGCCCTCTCCCCCTCTGGTATCTCTAGATAGAAACCAGGTCTGTTTTCCCTCCATCAATCAGGCCAAAGATATGGAGAGACCAGAGGCACAGGACAGCCAAAAATGCGGGGACCGTAGCTTGGTTGACCAGGACTGCAGTTCTCCCTTCGACCAGGAGGGGGAGGCAGATACAATAGATACAATAAACATGCTGAGCACTGCAGTGTGAACATGCGTGTAGTAGGGAGAAGCACAGTGGCTCAGTGTCAGTGAACAGTGATAAAGCTGAGCCATCTATTTGGAGTTCTGGCACATACAACAAGCACTACCCCTTTGTTACAGGTCTGTGTTCCGTGTTACAGGTCAACATGAGGACTGTGGTTCCTCTCTGGTGTCTGAGCCTCACATCTCTTTTGCAGTGCAAGGTAAGGCCTTCCACATGAGCCTAGAGGGTTCAGATCTCTACTCTTAACTTAGGAGGAGGGTGGCTCCATGGATAATGTGCTTGAGGGGTTTGGGAGGGTTCTCAGAGATAGTACCATGAAGAGTGAAGGAGAAGACCAGTTTTGCAATAGAAGGCAAGAAAGGTTTCTCAGAGTCATGGTACTCTAGATGCAGAAAATACATTGGATACCCAAACAAATGTAAAGGCAAAGCCACCACAGTGCTGTTTTCAGAAAAAAAGATTGAGAATCCTGAAAATATGCTGACTGAAGAAAATGAAGTGTCTCACAATGATGGCAAAAATTAAACTGAATTTCAGAATGCCATGCTAAGGTAAACATGCCATCAGAAGAACATGAGGCAGTCACATTTTTTTTCTAAAACTAAGGAGAGCTCTTCTTTACACAGTAGATTTTCTGGAAAAGAGAACAAGTGGATAATAAATTTCACTATTGTACCTGCTAGCAGTGATTCAACATCTCCAAGACACTGTTCCACACTCAAGCCCAGATCCAGCCCAGATCTTGGGTAGATTTCTGAGGGAAGGAGCTCCTCTGAGGACAGAGAAAATGGAAAAGTTGTGCTCTCATTGAAGAGGAAGGGAGAAATGAGTAGAAGAACAATCCCAGCAGAGTCCCTGTTAAAAGCCCTCTGAATGACACAGAGAGGACATCTCAAAACACCCACTCTATATACCTAATTAGGACACGAGTCACTTTCACAATCCACAATCATCCTCCATTGGGAGTATTAGTTCAGTTACTCAGGCTCATAACCACTCATAAGTGGACAACACCTCAACTCAGTCCAGTTCACCCAGCCTGAGACACCAGCCTAAGGTGCCTGTTAGAGATTCACAGCCAGTCAGAGAGTCTGTAACGGAACCTTTAATATAGATAACAGTCCCAACAAGGGGAAGCCAGAAGATGGTGTGATGCGTATGACACCCAGCAAAGGTCGAAGATGGCGTCCATGATGGACGTGACGTACGTATGACTCATGTTCTATTAGTGATTGGAATGACTTTGTTGATGGGTCTAACCAGAATCACATCTCTCCTCCAGCGAGAGATGTATTATTTGCCCAAGGTCACCGATTTTTCTAAAAAATTCTGCTGGCTGAGATGTGTGAGATGCAATTCTGTCATTGGCCTTAGTTAGGAAATCCACACAATGTCTTTAGGTGTTTTTGTGGCAATATGGCATTATTCCATCTTGTTATTAAGATCGTTTTATTCATAACATACCATTTCAAAACCGTACGTCTAGCAATTACCTATGTAAGATATTCTTGTTAAGCATAAAAGTGTCAAAAAGTAAATAACAGGTACATTTTGTTAATGAAAACAAACATTTGCCTTAAAGTTACTTGTTATTGTAGTTAGTAGTTAGTGTCTTCTGTAACTTGGAGATTTTGGATAAATTTACATGTTGGTTTTTGTTAACACTGAAAGAATAATCAGATTCAGATGAAATTATGATCTTATAATTGGATCAGATTAGGACGTTTCAATCATTACTAGCTCTTCTATGATCTAACTTTTTCTTTTTGGTAAACAGTTTATATACTACATAACCTGTAAATCAGTTTCTCAAAATCGAGCAGCTAATACTGCTATTGAATTACTCACTTTTATTTCTGCAGTTCTGAAGCAGATTTCATGCTGTAAACAAATATATTAATTTATAAATGACTCTGTGATGTCCTGTGTTAATGCCATAATATGACATAAATCCTTATAGATGGCGGTGTGGAGCCAATCCATGGGACAGCATCCCTGAAACGGACAAGCATTAGACCCATTTCAATATCCAAGAGCTTAGAGGATATGGCAACCCTTGCTTCACGTGAGCAACTATTAATCTCAGAGATCCTGCCTGTTTGATCAATAAGGAGCATTAGTACCAGTGCTGAACATGAAAAATAGATGACTGTCTCTCAGTCACTTACAACTGAACATGGGCTAAAATGCTCTGTTAGATATCAGCAGAGAGCCAAGCACGTTCTTTAAAAAATGGTATCTTTTAAACTGCAGCTTAAACTCTCATTGTTTTCTCATTATTATTTTTGTCCATTCAAACCAAGGAGAAGAAGGACAGAGAAATAATGCTCAGAGGGAATTACCCTGAGCATTGAAGATGTAAAATCTTAACTCTAACTGTTATTCATTTACACTATGTTTGGTTTATCTCTATTACTTGTATAACCTTTCTAGTGGCACAAAGGGTATCTCCTTTATGTCCTGTTTATATGTCCTGTTCTGTCCTGTCCATGTCCATCAGTGTCTGCAGCCCACCGCGTCCCTGGCTCCTCAGTCTCAGACAAGGAGCAGATGAAGTTGCTGAGTGCGTCCGTGCCAGCTTTCTCACAGCAGCAGGTAGACAGGCATCCTGTCCATCAACCCATTTGGACATCACATCACAAGACGCTGCATGTGTTAAATTGAAACTGCTTCCCACTTTTTCATGATTTTTTTTTTTTTTTCACAAAACATCTGCACCGCTTTGTGAGCACTGAAATGTAAACGCTTTTATGCATTAATATTTACTATAAATACTGAACCTCATTTGTGATTAAACAAAGAACATGTGATATCTGGTTCTCCTCTTGTGTATTCTGAAATATATTTACTGAGTCCTTTGGTTCTACTTGCATAAGTTTCCCATCCAGTTTTACTGAGTATCTTTGTTTATGATTTGTGTCAGAGTCCACAGTAAACTTGTGCACTCGGTGATGCTTAACCAGAATGGTGCTAAGGCCTGTGCTCCTGTGTCTTACAGAGCAGTGGAAAAGAACATGACTTTGCCTCTGTAGACACTTTCTACTCTGAGAGCCAGAGGAAAGACAGAACGAACACTAACCTTAGCTCCCACTCCAGCCTCACCACCATGTCTTCCGTATGTGCCGCACCCTTCTAACACGTGCAGCAAATCTGTGTCTAATTTTAAGATGACGCACACATGCATGTTTTAGCAGTTTTCCTTATTAACGATTGTCCTGCTCAGTCAGTTCGTCGCTGTCAGCTGCACCGTCACCAACACGGAGCTGTTTCTGTTGTGACCAGGTCAGCAGCAGCGCAGTGAACATCCACAAGTGTGACGTTGAGGACGTGGAGGTCAGAGGGACCGTCCAGTTTGCCATTAGCTACGTGGAGCAGCTGGGAGAGTTGAACATCTTTATAGTGCAGTGCAGAAACCTGTCAGCGGCAGAACCCAAGAGGAACCGTTCTGACCCGTGAGTCTTTTATGAGGGAATACAATGTCAGGAGCACCACTGCTATTTTAATAACTGATTGCTGATATCATCCATGTATTACACAGTCCTATGTAATGAAGTGCTTTAATCCTGGCGGGATACTTTAAATATTATACAGTTATGGAAGATTAACTAATCCCTTTGGTCCCACTGTGAGCATATTCATGCAGAATTAATTGAACTGCTGTTGATTCCCTTCCTTTCCAATAAAAAAGGCTTTTCTATTAAAATCCTGGTATAAAACATTTACTGCTGATTTTACACTCCACAGGTGTACTCTTGTTGCATTGACTAATGTAATTCATCATCAAAATCTTACAACTGTTAGTGCATATCATCCATTGTATGATTAAGAGTGGGTTTGTCAGTGAGACGTGTCCTTTTACATTCATTCTTTACTTCGTTTTAGTTTTTTTATCCAACCTAGAAATCAACACATGATTGGATAACTTTTGGAATAATTAGGCCAAGTGTTCTGTAATGTTATTAGCTCTAAGAGGGCTGTTATTTTATTTGATGGATGATTTTGCTCACGTGGTCCATTTGTACTAATAAGATGATGTCTTTGTGTCAGATATGTTAAATGCTACCTCCTACCTGACAAAGCAAAGCTGGGCAAAAGGAAAACATCTGTGAAAAAGAAGACTCTCAATCCAACATATAATGAAATTTTACGGGTAATGCGCTTTGATTAACTACTGCTGCAGCAGTTCATGCTATTTTTGTTGTAATTATAATTGAATAACCTTCTTTCTGAGCAGTATAAGATATCACTGGACAGCCTTAAAGACCACACTTTAAACATCTCTGTGTGGCATAATGACTTGCTTGGACGGAACAGTTTTCTTGGAGAGGTGAACATAGCTCTTTCTGAGTGGGACTTAAACAACACACATATAATGGATTGTGCCCTTAAAGGAAGGGTAAGTATCTGTGAAACATTAAGCATTTTTAGCACAAACATGTCTCATGGACTTAGCTGTACTCTTTAGTAATAACGCCTCTGTGTTTGTGACAGTCTTGGCAATAAAATCCAAATGAAGATTCCTTAAAAGCCCAAAAAACAAACAAACAAAAAAGCAGAGAAGACTTTGTTTGAATAATATTTAAATAAAGAAAACAGATTCATGTAATTCATGCATTTTGTGTTCATGTAACATCTCAGGTCCCAGTCCAGTCCAGTCCAAAGCATGCCGGTGTAGAAATGAACGGAGAGGTGAAAGTAGCTTTACGTTTCATTCTGCCGACGTCTTCAAGTAAGTACTCAACTTTTACACAAAATACAGTGATTTGTAAGATTTGTAAATTTTGACTAGCAGTGCTTTGTTTTTACAGAGTACCTTTGTGTTTTTTTGGAGTTGTAGATAAAAAGATCCCTCAGACTGGTGAGATCCAGATCTGGGTAAAGGAATGTAAGAATCTTCCATCCAAACGGGGTAACACCTTTGTTAAATGGTATGTATTTGTAAAAAAAAACCAAAAAACAAATAAATTCTTTAAATACTGTGGATTGTATAAGCCACGCCTAAACCACAAATTTATGGACCTGTGTGGATTGATCTATGCGGCAGTTTACATTCTGTGTTTTGTGCTTTTAGCACGGTCCTACCAGATACCGGTCAGAAAGGCGCACAGAAAACGCACACCGTGAAGAAAACAGCAAACCCCGCCTTTAACCATACAATGGTTTATGACGATGTGAGACCAGAAGACCTGCGAGAAGCCTGTGTGGAGCTCACTGTGTGGCAACATGACGGGCTTAGTAATCACTTCATTGGAGGAACAAGACTTGGTCTCGGAACAGGTGAGAGACATTGTCTAAAATCTAAGTCAGAGCTTCACAATGAGAGTGGACACTCCTTTTGAACGAAGTCTGCTTTGGAGTTTATTTTATTTGGATCTTTTTTTGCCCTTTTGTCCAGGTAAATGCTATGGTGCTGAGGTGAACTGGATGGATTCTAGCACAGCTGAAGCTGGACTGTGGAAAAGAATGATTGAATCACAGAATGAATGGGTGGAAGATGTGGTACCTCTGAGAATGTTAATTATGGCAAAAACTATGGCTAGATAGTAAGGGATCTACACATTTTATTTGCCTGTTCTTATTAAACAACCAAAAAAATTGGAGGATGTACTATAAACTGATGAATAATAGTATACTTAAGATGATAGATAAAGGTAATGTTGGTTATGTACTGGATATGTAATAAAATGAGGAGATCTGACATTTATGTGTTTATTCTTGTAAAATATATTTTCTATATTTCTGCAAATACCAATATGTATGGAAAGGTTTTTACCCCAGCCCTGTTAGGTTAATTTTGGCCACTTTTGGTGTTTCTTGATTTATGCAAGTAAATAAAGAACGTTTAGATTACATTGGGAGGCGTTGTGTGGAGGCTAATTTCCTGAAATTTATTGCAGTAAACATGCTACACACCCTTAAAAGTAACACTGTAGGTGACTGTATTGAATACTTGTATTATTAACGAATAAAATTTGCAGTGCCTGTTCCTTACATGCCGGTACTATTGGACTATAGAACTATTAGTGTGATTATAAATGTGAAATGTGCTCTATTGAAACGTTAGTGGAAGAAACTTGCATCAAATCCAACCCAATACACATTTTTTTTATTGCTGCTCTCGATCGAGAGCCTATATTTCTGACGACATCCAAATCACGCGAGAACAAAGATTGTCGCGCCATCTTAGGGCAGACGAGGCTTTACGTTCTGGGTACGTCGCTTTTGTGAAGTTGGCGCTGGTTTGACTGTGTGGACGAAAACTTTTTCTTCCAAACCACGCGGTAGAATTACCAAAGTTTTGTGAACTGCAACGTCAAAGCCCATCGTTCTAACTTTCACGGTAAGTATGACTAAAGCGGATTGTATTTGTTATACATTTGCAGTTGGTGTAATCGATCTCTTTTTAAAAATGCTGTATCATTCTGATTATGGCGTGCAGCGAGAGGCCTACAAAGATGGGTTAGCTAGCTAGCTAACCTAGTTAGCTAGGAATTTACAGCCAAAGATACTAGTTGAAGATAAACAACACCAGTTGATCAAATCAGTAATCTCGTCCATTTCCATGTTTTAACAAGTAGCATATATTCTGTATTTCATGATTAATCATACTAGAGTTATATAACGTCTCTAGCTAGCTAACAAGCTAATGTTAGCTGGATGGCTAGCTAGCTAGATAACGTTATACATCCAATTGAAAACAAAACATAACCGATTACAATAACTTGTCTTGCGTAAGACCAAAATAAGTTGTTAGACGATAGCGTTGGCATTTTCTATGATTACCTAGTTAAATGTTTGTCGTTGCGGCCTACGAAGTTAAACGCTTGTGCTCATTACGGCCAACTGACTAGGCCATGTTTCCGTTAGCAAATATGGTTTGTAACCCAATCTCGCTAGATATTCCAACGGCGGGCTTGACATTTTTTAGGTAATCTACAGTAATTGTAAGAAATACCAAAAGCAACCGATAAGTTCATATATGAACGTTTTATTTTTCCTTTTTTTTTTTTAGTTCGTCGAAGTATACTCTAGCGGTCGGCGGGAACAAACCAGTTACCAGGAAAGCGTAATGATCACAAGAAAAAGAGGAAGACTCGGTAGTAACGGCGTGGGCGCCATGTACTCGAGTCCTTCGCAGGAGTGCGATCAAGCCGATTCTGAAAGTGGAACACACACACAAACGTCACCAGAAAGCGATTCGAACGAATGGGGCCTAGATGACCTCTTTAGCTCCGACATCAACTGGGCATTTGACAACGACATACTCGGTCCTTTCGCAGACGTTGGAATGCAAGGTCTAAATACCGAAGACGAGGTGGATCAGGCATCTAATGTCACCGTTTCCCACAACAGGGGCTCATCGGAAAGGCAGAAACTGCAAGACCTTTCTGGTCGCATCATCAATAAGAACGCAATGGCAGCCAGAATGAACCGGCTAAAGAAGAAACAGTATTTGAGTGGCTTAGAGCAGCGTGTTGGATCACTGACCTCTGAAAACCGGCTTCTCAAGCAGGAAAACAGCAGTCTGAACAAAAGAGTGGAAGAACTAGAGAATGAGACTAGGTACTTGAGAGCAGTGTTGGCCAATGAGAGCATGTTGGCTCAGCTGTTGTCTAGATTGAGCGGTGTGAACGGCATGAAATTCTCCTCCTCGCTTTTCCAGGAGTCCAACGAGAATGACCATGATTATGCCTTGCCACAAAAGAGATTGAAGGTGGAGGACAAAGATGCAGCAGGCGGGGTCTGCCTGCATGTGGACAAAGACCACGTCTCTGTGGAATTCTGCACTAAATGTGCAGAGAGTGCAAGCTCATCTCATAAAATGTAGGGTCAAGTATCTTACCTTTTCAGCGTTTCCTGAGACTGAACTAAATACATGCTCTGAGCATCGAAGGGACAGAAATAACTGTTTGAATAAGGACTTGAATGGCATGTATATAGAATCTGCTTTCAATACAAGTTACTGCTAAACTTGTTGACAGTTTTCTTCTAGGTGCTTGGTCTGCCATGCGGGATGAGTGGGTCTCAGAAAACATCCATGACTACATGAATCCATGGTAAGGATCAAGATGTTGAAGACTCAGAATGCTCAAAAATGAGTCTCTCCAGAGATGCTCTGCAATGATCTGTCAGTTCAAGGCACATAATGAACTTGTAAATAAGACTTTCTGTAATTGACGATAACTGAGGCAAAAGGTTTGTTTTTGTTAAGTCAACATTTTGGATGATGCTTTTTGAAGACACTGGATATAGTTATCTCTTGTGGGTTAAAAAATTATAGAGGGCTAATTAGTACTTAAATTGTGTTAAAATGATATAAATAAGTGATGTTTCACAAAGGGTGTTAGATTTAGTAATAACTTGCAACATGTCCTGAATACTGATTCAGTAATAGTTTTTACATCTTTTGTTGAAACGAAGCCCTTTGTGAAATGTCACTGTT
The DNA here is from genome assembly GCA_028565775.1 of Sternarchorhynchus goeldii. Taxonomy (NCBI): domain Eukaryota; kingdom Metazoa; phylum Chordata; class Actinopteri; order Gymnotiformes; family Apteronotidae; genus Sternarchorhynchus; species Sternarchorhynchus goeldii. The sequence goes on along the minus strand of JAOXYF010000015.1, from coordinate 5,378,371 downwards.
TTCCTGGAGGATGTGTTTCATATAGCCCCTTATTTTTCTCTGTGCTAAAGTGGATTTGCTGTGGGGAAAAGCTGAAGAATCGGGACCTGCAGCTTTGCATCACGGCCTGGTAAAATTAAAAAGGTAGTACAAGAAGGAGTGTAAGTTAAAGCTTTTACTGGTACTCCACCACACTGCAGTCTGTTTAATATATAGATCTGCTCTACTATGGCATTTTGATAAGTGTAGGAGAGTCTCTACTCTTTAACATGTACCAACAAAACATTGCTGTGAGCAGATTTTGCACTTCAGCTTTATCTTCACAAAACAGAAAGAATGGGTATTTTGTTTGGGGAAAGTGACTTGTCATTTGTATTCTGTAAAGAAGTGCATTGTGTATGAAGAAATGTATCTGAAACCCAAAGACTGTTTTAGGAACATGGATATCAGTATCTGCAAATAAATCCTGTTTTTTATCATCCACTCTTTTGGTTAATGCACATTGTTTTGTTGCCTAGTACTATGCTATAACCATTTTCCTCTTCTCTTTTTAAACAGCAATTTCTTCATTCTCTGCAAGTCTTATCCTTCCTTTTCTAAGTGGATAAAGAGTGGTAATAAGTTCATCCATCACCTTAAAGGGGAATTCCACTTTTTGTGATGGGCCATGGGATAGGCTGTAGCCTTTTGCTAATTTAGACGTAAAGTCGTACCAAGAGTTTAAGCAAAACTGCCCATTCTAGGTACTGTAAATACTTGGTCTAGAGAATGGGGATTGTAGACGCCAGCGAAGATGGACATTTTGTCTGCCGATTACCATGCTATGAGTTTTATTCGAACACCAAAATGATGGTAAATGTGCAGGTGGGAGAGTAGAGAGTGTATTGAGTATCTTTCTTGCAGCACCTTTCAAGTATGACTTATAGACGAGGTTTATTAAAACTTAACAAATCAGAACTCTGACCTGCTCGTGGAAATGTAAGGGAGTTTTGAGCAGATTAAAAAAAATCTACCAGCCCCCAAATTGCGATTGACTTTATGAATTGGTGAGTTTTTCTTTAATAGTCTTGACACTTGTTACTCTTAACTTGAACTGATTGAACAGAACAAATGAAAAGTGGAATTCCCTTTTAAGGGAATGCAAACCTTCATTTTCCACCCGATTCCACAAACAAAGGGCTGGTGCTGGTCTAGACTGTTGGTCACAGTCAGGTGCATAGAGTGCAAAAGTCTGTATCCCCTTTGAAATGACTAGGAGTAACAGTTGTTTAAAACTTACTACTGTTGAAGGTTCAGATTTCCCAAATGTTAAACAGGTCTAGTGACGGTGATGAATTCAAGTTTGCATCCCCCTTTTATGAAATACTATCCAACATCCTTTAAAGCTGGTAACTTTTTTGGAAGTCCACACGTGTTATCACTTTGTTGTTTTTCTTGGTCTTCCAGCTTTTAGTAGTCTGTCTACATTTCATCAGTTTGTGGATTCTTCATAATTGCTGCTTGCATCCCAAAAAGCTTTGCTGTTTTATTTTTTGTCTCTCCAGCTCTGTGAAATGTTAGTGACTTTCTGTAAAATTTTGACAGCTGCAAGTAACTTTATTGCTCTCTGCAAACTAGTTCAGACTACTACTGAAGACCTAAGGCATAATCTACCACATCTGAAACCACTCATGCATTAAGTGCTAGCAGGCGCCCCATTTTACATGTTACAAGTTAAATACTTTATCAAAGAGGATGCAAACTTGAAAGGTTTCTATTAAAAATATTAATGAATTATTCCAACAGAAGTTGTTTTCAGAGGGCAAATGTCTTAAAAATAAGTAATGTTAATTGGAAGACTAATAGTATTTTTGCACTCGCCTGTACTCAGTGAACACAAACCAGTTAATATGATCAATAGCAAGCTTTGTTGTGGCGATTGCTTTCCTCGCCAGAAGGCAGATGTAAAAACAGATTTGTTTTTCAGCAGACTTGTCTTTCACTGTTAGTGCTAATACTAGAAAGGACTGGATGTATAGGACAAAGATTAACTTCTGGGCTAATTTAAGTTTACATTTACATGTAGAAGTTTACATGTATACAATATATAAATGGCTTTCATATTGTGTATAATTGAGCAGTTTGGAGGTTTGTTTACTCTTGATAGTGGATAGAAGAGCTGCACATAAAGGTGTAATATGTAACTGGTAAATTTGCACCTCTGACTTCATTTTTTAAAGAAATACTTTGATTTTGTAATTGCTCTACCATACCCTGCTGTTTCCCATCTATGGATTTGATACATATGGCCTAAATACTTAACTATGTTAAAGTATTATGGTAACAATACTGCAAATATTGATCCAAGTCTACTCGTTCCTTGACATCACAGTCATCACTTGGTTCTAAGTTGGTTGAATGCACTTTCCGATTCTGACATCTGTTCATAATGCAAACGATCTCAATTAGAGCTACAAACGAAGCCATGAAAAACCACGCGTTCATCACTGAGTGCAGCTTGTAATAGAAGTTTGGGAGGTACTGAATTGCAAAAAGATTATCAAGATCCTTTGCATCAAGTGTAATGCTGTGGTTCTTCAATGGGGGTAAAAACGCTTTTGTAAAAGTTCAAGATTCTGTGTAGTCTTGGACTAAAGAGAAATGTGAGTGTATAAAACAAGATGAGATGTGGTGTTTAATAGATAAATCTGAATCAGAAGTAAACCCTGAATGATATTCAGACACACATACTTTATGGTCACAAATACCATAAATCCATGCTGTGAAAAGGTCCTTTAGGCTTCTCTTCATCAGGTGTTGAACATATTACTTCATATTATTAGTCCTGAAGCTCTTCACTGTCCAACTCTGGTAACTGAAGCATCTTCCGATAGATGGCATACTGCTTCGAGCTTAAATAAGTACCAAACAGCGCCTGCAGTATCAGTACAGCATACATTTTCCGCACAACACGCTTGCTCAACTGCATCCAGAATCGCGCTACGTTTCCCTTCTCTGGCATTGGACTACTGCTGTACCTGTAAGGCAATTAGGAGGCTTTTCACATCTCTGACAAATATGAATTACTTTACATGCTTAGACATTAACTACTCAGTGATAAACGTACAGTAGTATACGAAGCAAACTGATCTCGTACCTTACGGCAAGCGCAGCATTGACGGGTATTGCCAGCAGGATTGGGTATAAACCACCACCAACTACTCCGACTAAAGCTCCTCTTATCAAGGCGCAGGTGGGGCAGTTCAGGTCTCCTGCAAAAGTTAAAACATCGTTACATTTACCATTATTTGAGTTGTATTTATCTGAAATGTTTAATTTTTCTTACCTATCAATAATGGATTGCTGACAGTTGCAGTGTATAAAGCCGCAGTTGTTACAAAAGGAATGACGGCCATGGGAACACTTGAAGTAAATCGTCCTTGAGTTACATTGAGCGCACGTCGAAAAAAACTATTTGCAATCAGCCCAGACAACCCAGCATTGCCACTCAAATAGATGGGGCCATATGCGAAAAGTTTCCTGTTAAAAAAATATTCAAAATGAGTTAAATAAATTGTTCACTCGGATAACCCAATAACACCTGTGTCAGTTAAATAGATGTCTGTTGCAGCTTCATACCTGTCAAATTCTGGTAGCTTTTCAAATTTTTTGGCCACCATTTCCATAACAACACCTCTGGGTATCAGCTGGCCTTGACCGGTGTCTTTCAACGACATTGTGTTTTCCCGTAATCTATTTAGGAAAGATAATTAAGAAATGGGTGGTTGCAATAAGAGGGAAGCTGCTGTGACAAAAAACCCGTTGTGAACAGCTGCAACACTGGCCTAAATTCACAGGACATGAGCACGTTTATTTAATATATCAGCTGTTTGATGGTACACAACCTAGCTAGCTACCATACGTCCTACAAGCTATAGACAAAAACAGCACGTATTTCCTTTCAGTTAGATCTGTCACTTTTGTAATACATGCTGAATTTCTGATTTAAGGTGTTACGACTTACCTCGTAGTTCTTGCAAATTACAACAATATATGTTGTACCTATTATACCATTTCTTCCAGCCCTTACTGACATGAGTTGGACGCAGCCATATTTTACCGCGTTACGGTGACCCTTTACCCCTTAGCTTCGGGAACGAAACGACCGCTCCAATTGGTCAATTGCCGGTAAAAACGTCTCACGCCATTGGTGGGTGGATCGTGTCAATCACGACCGTCGCGTAGTAGCCAACCCTCTGGTTGCTAAGGCGAATTTGGTGATGTTGCTGCTGCTGGTGATACTGCTGCACTCGCCGTAGTGAGTCTAGCTACATAACAGCTTGACAGAGATGCCCTGAAGCCAAAGAGAGACGACAGTGTGACGGGACGAATGTAAAGTAAATCGCCTTTATGGGACTGAGCATTTTAAGAAAATCGCCTGTTATAACTATTTCGAATGACGAGAATTGTAGAAATAATTAAAGTGAAGAGCGCCATGCGTTTTCAGTATGCTAGCTAGCTTAAACTTGCAGATGTTTTCCGACAGGCGTCGCACCGACAAGCTGCCGTTTGCTCTGTGAAATTAGCCGATCGCCCGACTAGCTTGATGGGTTCGTAATTCAGCCATTTAGACCGTTTTCTTTACCTTTCAGTCTGCATAAACTCTGGTCAGTGCTACAGCTAGCCGATGTGTTTCACTTTGCAAATCAACATTTTTTGCTTTGCAATATAATGGTTTTCATGATCGAAATTAGCTAGCTAGAGTGATGAGTCAGTTTGGAGTACCAGTCGTCATAGATCCGGAGTGAAGTCCACTCCAAGTTCTCGTATATCTCTGTGTTTGCAAGCTTTATTTTACTTTACTTTTGTAAAATTTATTTATCCATTCTTGATACCACACTCGGGTAAGCTATAATTGCATGCAACAGAGTTTTGCATCGGACAAACAGCTAAGTTTCTGTAACTAGAACATTTGAACTCATACGATATCAAAATTAAATTAAAGCATTTTAAATTAAATTCAGTTTATAGTTTTTTTTCTGACTCCAATAGGTAAGAATATAAAAAAATACAAAATTCCTAAAAAGTTGCGAGGATTCGCGTTGCAGTTGACAAAATGACTAGACCCATAGATGACTGCACTACTGCTCTAGCTAGCTAGGTATTTAGATATGTAGCCAAGTACATATGCTAAAAGAGTGAATTAATCTGATGTAACTTAATTGAAGTAAAAGTTAACATCAAAAGCTGGCATTCACCCCTCCAGACGTTTTTGTAATTAGCCCTTCGCCTTTGTTTAAACTGCGATTTGAAATATCCTCTAATTACATAAAGTCTATTTGGGTCAAATAACATTCTCTCTATCTTAAAAAAATATATATATAGCTAGGCAGTTGCAGTTAATAGAAAATCAAGATCTTTGTGGACACTGTTGTTGCCACTGCATACTACTGTACTTTTGTCACGGCTGGAAGACGCTGGACCGAGACCACGGCACCTGTATCACGTTTGCAACGACTTTATGAGCTGGGACCTTAGTTAACGGAACCGGCGCGATGTCTTCACCGGCTCGACCGCGTTTAGATATGTGGTGGAAACAAGACGGGATGTTTTCTTTAAAACGTGTCATTTCTACGGCTTGAATGGCACGCGTGTGGATCACCGGTCACACTGGATTATGAATATATTTTTTGCTGAAATCTGATTCTCCACAGCCATCGCCTGCTGAAATAGTCTTAAAATCTTTTTTTTACGAGATGTTCCGACTGGTGTTATGACGACAACTGACTTGGCCTATTGGATTTCAAATCTTCGAGCTGGCCCTCCACAGCTAAATGCCATTTAACGCGCACGCACAGCTACAGCTACGAATCTGGCCAATTACTTACTGCTTTACGGTTTACAACTCGCCCAAGACCTCCAAAGCCCTCAAACAAATGAAGTGGAAACGTGCCGGTCGCTTCAAGAGTGGCAGCGTCACGCGGATTTAAAAAGCAAGTATGCCTTTAAGAAAAAAAGGTGAGAAAAATCACCCCACGTTACTGCGGTTTACTTTTCTCCGTTGTTTTTGGCAGTGCTTAACACGATCGTCATTACTGTAGCATGACATTTGAAGCGAAAAGGCTGACGTGTTTTAATACTTGTATTATAACATGGGTTGTTGGATAGCATTCACTCATCCCATGCCTTTACTGGACTCCTGTTGAATCACATCCGTGCTGCACATTTGCGGCACTGGGACACAGTAATTACAGGGTGTAGATGTGCTGTGGAGACAGTGTATATTGGCTTCAATATGGGCTGCACTGCTCTGTCCTCAGGTGATCTTAAATAGGCCTGTTTTGTATAGTTATGTTTAAAGTTTCACTTGTTATTTTTTTTCAACCACTTGCTCGACTTGCTCTGTTGTGTATTATGCTGCATGTCTCATATCAGGACATCGTTATCAAGGCAAAACAAAATTTTCACCAAACATTGTCCTGAGTTCCCCCTAGACACTGAAAATGACAAGTGCCTCTCAGGTTTGGAGAGGAGAGGACTGAATTTGCCTGCAGTGAAATGACTAGAGCTGTAGTCAGTTGTGACCAAAAGCCATGGTATCTTAATCCTAACATGACGACACCTGTGTGTTGTGGCTGTGGCGGCAGATACAGCCCGGGCTTTAGGCCTGCTGGAGGACTACTGTTCCAAACTGAAGAAGCCAGAAGAGCAGCAGCTCAAAGCTGCCATTCAGCGAGTGGTGTCCATCTTCAGAAGCAGTCTCTTCCGGGCCCTCGTTGGTGAGTCCTCACGCACGTTCTGTATGGGAGCACAAGCACACGCAGCGCAGCCGAACCGCCCGCACGCCACCAAGAGCTCAGAGCTCCCCTGCCATCGACTGTGGTGGTTTTCAACCGGCAGTTTGTGTAGCAGCGAACGCCTCTCGTTTGTCAGAGTGTGGACTCCGCCGATGCATCGGGCCCTCTCAGGGCAGGCTGTGTGTTGTGCTGTCACCACGCCTGCTCTGGCCATGGTTAAGTCTGTCCTGAAGCAGTAGACTCATTCTGCAAGTGTGAGCTTTTCTTCAGAATAAAGTTATTTTTAGCTCTGCTGATGAGGCAGGAGATGTGTCGCAGAGCCCCTGGCCTTGTTTACATACTTCCCATCAGCTTTCCTTCACTCAGGCTTTCTGGGTTTAAGGGCTCAAAACAAACATGACCTCAGAGGTTCATTAATCTTGAATCCTTTTAAGTTTTTAAGTACTTCACGCTTTGCACACATTTGCGGCAAGACCTAATAAAAATGCAGTTTTCAGTCTGGGTGAAAATCGGCAGGTTTTCAAATATATTTAAAAGGAATGATTATTTCTTGAGTTTAGTGAAGTGCTTATTGACACCATCTTAGCTGTACAGTAAGTCTAAGACACTTTAGTCCATATAGCAGATGAAAGAAATTGTGGATTATTATAGGGTTGGTGCTCAAGTGCTTTCTGGTCGTTTCAGACACGAGCTGCTTCGCTGTGCTGTCAGTCTCATGCAGTGTTTCTAATTGAATGTGACTCAGTCCCAGCGCTCGTTCTCATGTCTGGCCTTTTGTGTGTGAGTGCGAGTCGTCGTTGTGCCGTTGGCTTCTTGTTTTGTTGGTGTAATTTTACTTTATTATTGTTTTGTGTGCTTTTTGACATTTCTCTTGCCCTCTATCTATAGCAATGTACACTTGAGATTCTAGATTGGTGTGTGCAAATAAAATATTATTATTATTATTATTACTACTACTACTTGCATGCAGAATGGGCTTAATATAGTCAGAAATGAAATTCAGGACCAGAATGGAGGTATCCAAAGATATTTTAGAGACTCATATCTTGTTACTGGGCTGTTACTGGCCAGGCAGCTGTGCTCTGAGGGGACTGGGGTATCTTCTGTAGTAAGCGCTCACAGCTGCTGTGTGTTTTATTCCTGTAGGTTCTGTCTTAGCCTACCCCATTAGCCAACATGCTGGTAATGTAGTGCATTTATGTACATCTGCACTATTTGAACCCCCAGGCTTTGAAATGTGGCCAACGGTCTACTGTACACATTGCCAAAGGCCTTTTTTTTTTTTAAAAGATGGAATTAAGGGGAAAATGGAATTACTCATATGCTAAAGTGCAAGATGTAATACTCTTAATGCACTGCGATGGTGTTTGCAGGCTATAGCTTGGTAGTGAGCTTTTCAGGAATATTGTAATAGAAGATCATGGTTCTACTGCTTCCCTTGGCATACATACTCTTTAAATGACCCATAACGTCACAGCAGACGTGATGTTGGTATGTGAACACAAACACATATTGCACTCCATATTGAAGCACTGACTAATGTGTAGTCATCTGTCTGAATATGAGATGTTTATTACTGTTTTGTTTGCATCTTATTCATGCTGTGTATCTTAAGTGTGACTCATTACACATGGTTGTTTCTCCTTAAGCACGAGTTCTGGAACACTGCATCACGGAAACTGTGTTAAGAAGAGTGAAGACATGTCTGACTATGAACCCTTACTTATTGATTGTCAATAAAGTTCCATTAAACAGTAACGGGTCAGTAGTGCTTCCTGAAATAGCAGTAATCATCTTATGAAGCATTAGAAGCAGTGTAATCTGGTCAGAGTGTATGCTGATGAAGCCCAAGTACAGCTAAAGTAGAGCTGCCTCTTAGCCACTGAAACAACTCGACACACACACACACACACACAGACACACATTCAGGGTTCATTCAGTGACATGTGAACAGAGGATGTTACCCAGTGCATAGATATACTTAATTAAATGATGTTTTGTTTTTTTTTAACGCTGTTGTTAGAGCATTCATTAAGATAGTGTACCATAACCCCTCTGGGTTCTCCAGCAGCTGTCCCTTTCCCAGTATATTGATTGTGGAGAATGCTGTAGCCCAAACAGCTCAACTCCTTCATTCTGTGGGAATACCAAACGTGAAGCTGGCTATTTCAGTTTGATATCCGGAAGCACCATAACATGGAGTTAGCGCTGGCTAAAGTGGCCGCTGACCTACCCTACAGCTTTTCTTGGATCAGGATTACGTTTCACTTTTGGTGCTGCTAGACTGGAGTGCAGCATTAAACACTTCAGTCGAGGCGGATGGTATCCGCTTTTTTCATCTCGGCAAACAGTCCTCAAAGACTCCCCTGACAGCAAAGCTTGGTGAGGAAGAAGCTGGGGGGTGTGGTCTATTGATGGAAATAAAACCAACTCCCAAGTATCCAGAGTTTTATTGATTTTCACAAAGTGGAGCATGGATCTTATTTATAGACACTCCTTTCATGTTTAATTTCAGTATGTCTAAGCCCAGTTTTGAATAGTTGATCTTCCGGAAGTTTCCTTATATCTTTGTTATTGACCAAACATGTTTCAGTCCATATTTGTTGTGTAAATTCATTATCCTTGAATATTGAGACATAAAGTTCACAAACACAACATTCACACTGCTTACAGATCTAATGCTCACACCCATAACACTTCCAATGTTCCCAGACAGTGTTCACAAACCCTTATCTAGGTTTCCACAAAGGGCCCAGCCCACACAAGCCAGTCATAATAAATCTCTATAAACCATTACCGCATATGTTCTCCATGGGAGCCATCGGCTGGGCCCCTCCCTTCCTCAGTGTTTCACTGAATTAAGCTCACAACATCTCTGAAGGCAGTGAGGTCCCGATACTGCCACTTACTCCCTAAAATCCACACTGAACTCCTTGGTGACTAAGGCCGTATCCACCTGTGCCTGGTACTGTTTATCAGAATCAGAATCAGAATACTTTATTAATCCCTGAGGGGGAAATTGCAGAAATGCCACCTATTCATAATGCTCAGTGCCGCCGATTGCATCTGGATTTACCCTTTTAGACCTGACAATCTACTCACCTGCCCAGTCCTCTAGTTTCCTGACACACACACAAAAACCCCCAAAAAACAACGCTTTCATTTTATGTTGGATTTCTCCAACTAGCCTCTGCTCTCCTTCTCCACAGCCACTGATCGCCCTGTAGATTTCCTTCTGAGCCTCTACAAGCAAATTCCACGTGCACCTAATCTCTTCTGGCCTGCAATACGCCTGCCCCCGCATTCACTTCTTCCTTGCAAAAATTTTATCAACTGCATCGTTAAACGGATTAGTAATCTCTATAAATTAATCTCTTTACCTTCAGAGTACAACACCATATCTAGAGTAGTTAAAGCAACACGTTGTGGGACTTGTAGTTTTCTACCTACATCTGACACCATTTTCCTTCATCCCATTTGCCATGATTAATAGCCTTGTGTATGCTGTCCACTACACTACCCCTCATGAACAAATCTAATTGCTCTACTGCTAACACAACAGTGGGAAAAGAGTTAACCCCTAAATCCCTGATAATCCCTCCATGTCCCTTGGACAGACAAACACACAGATGCTCCAGTCCCACATGTGCAGCTAAAATCTATTCACAGGCATAGTTATACAATATTAAGAAAATGTGTGTATCATCTGGCCATCAGTAACACCTTAGTTATACAACATGGAAGACCAGGTTAAAGACATAAAAACCTCAATGACCACAAACTTCCTTCTCTTACTTTCTGAGAAGCTCTGCTCAAAATAGGTTTCTCAACTTTATCCCAGACCTTCATGGCTTTTCTGTACAACCACGGTCTACAGTTCAGTTAAGACTGTAGTGTAACCTTCAATGCTGGTCTATCATTGAATCCCTTACGCGTGATTTTATATATATTTAAAATTGCACGTCATCATTTTACAGCATATCCAAAACACATGGTGTCCCCACTCGATGCCGGGAAACATAAGTCCGTCACTTCTAGGTAAGAGTATGCGTTTCTGGCTGACTGCCCTGCTATCTCAGCTGGCATCTGTACCAGGAAGAGAAGACACTGCGTATTACCCTGGCCTTATTCAATTTACATTGGATTCCTATAGGACTCCACACTGACTACAGGACTCACTTTTGACTTTTAAAGCCCTGATTGGCCAAGCTCAGTCATGTCTTGCAGATCTCTGGAAGCATCCATTTCAACCACTTCTCTGAAATAGCTCTAAGGCTAAGATACAAGATGATTTCAGCTATATGTGAATATAGCTCCTAAACTCTGGAATAGTGTCCCAAAGATACTGAGAAATATAAGCTTTATATGTGTTTTCTAAATCCATATTAAAATGAGTTAAGGCTGTACGTTGTCCATTTTTTAATTTTAATGTATTTATTTTATATCACATGTGCTTCTGTTATACTAGACATGCCCAGAAACTCTGACTCCACCTGATGGTTTGTTGCTTGGGTTTCTGTTGTTGTGTTTGTTTAAATTCTGCTCTGGTGTGAAAAGGTCAGTTTCTACTATTTGTTTTGGGATTGCCGCTTGAATGCTGAGAGTTTGTCCTGGTCTGTATAATGACCACGTGAAACGTTGCTGTACACTGAAATCGCAGTTTTGAGCTACGTGCAAATCGACAAGATGGACAAACGGTCACTGAAGTAGGATTTGCTGTTTGGTCTCAGTATTCCATCACGTTGGATTTGAATTTAACCAGTGACTTAACAGTGCGGTTAAATTGCTCAATATCAGCTTCAATCTGTTTGTTTACATTACATTTCCATAACTATTTTAAGGGACCCATAAAGAAATCACTACCCTCATGTCTACCTTCAGAGCCGGTGTCTGTATGAAACCTCATTTGCTAAGTACCCATTATGGTGCTCGTTCATGTGGATCATTGTGATACAGAGTCACTGGGACCTGATTGGCAGGCCAGCCTCACTTTGCCAATTTGCTCCACAGAGATTTTTAATGGCCACCATTTGTCACTGTCGGAGGAACCAGGTTGGATGCTGGCCTCTTTAATCGTGCGGGCACGGCTCCTTGCTCACGTTTCACAGAGAGGCTGCTCCCGCGAGGAGGGTTTTTATTCCCTGCCGCTAAACTGTAATTAAATCATTCCTCTCCTGGGACAGCTGTCGCTGCCAGTAGCTGAGAGGGTGAGAGAGAGAGAGAAGGAGACTAGATTCCACCTGGAGTCCTTAATCAACTGCAGCACTCCAGAGAATGTGGAGCTGCAGAACCTCAGAAAACCTGGCCATTGTCCAAGTGAGGATATTGTGATGCATGGAGACATATGGTGGTGTAGCACAGCCATCAGTGGTGCCATGTCGCCTTGTCTGGGTGTGGGTGTGTAAACATGTCATGGGGTCAGGGAGTAAATGAATGTTGCTCTCCATGAGTGTGAATGAGCAGTGTGTGAGTGTATTTTCTCAGTGTGCCGGTGAGATGGGATTAGATACTGACTCACACAGCTCACACAGCTCTTTTCTGTCCTGGAGTATTCCGGCTTTCCTGTGGGTGTGTTTAATCCCGTGTGTAACAGACATTTCCCCAGGCATATCCACCTCCATCTCCAACTCCACCCAGCTGTCCTCCAGCGCCATGGTGCCTGTGCTGGCTTTGATGCATTTCTAGGGCAGGGAGGATTCAGTCCCAGGAGGCCTGGTTCAGGGCTGTGGGCACTTCAGTTCTGTGAACTTTGAGAGTCGAGGTGGATCCATAACCACTCAGTCACTCTACCGATGATGTCTTTTATGAGGAGGTGCAGTTTATCCATTCAGGTTCTGATCTTGGGTCAGCTATGGTTGATGCGTGATAAGAGGGTCAGTCCCTGACCAGATGTCAGCGGTACAGTGCTGTCACATTTGATTTCTCTCAGATGTTAATGGAGTCTGGTACCCATTCATCTCAGGTTCTTAACTACAAGCTGTTTTTTTTTTCTGGATACACAATAACAAACCCTGTAGTAGTCTAGACTGTCTAACACAAGTGTTTGTATGCAGCAGTGAGTACACTACTACTACAATGCTACTTTAGTAGTATAATTCCTAACTATTTTTGCGTGATATTGTGAAAGGTTGCAGCTCAAATGCTGTGTTATTTAATGTATACATATTAACATTATGACATAAGGAGTGTGGTATTTCTGACCTGCTATGTCACACTCAAGAATATCAGCATGATTGATGGCTATTTGTCCTTTAAGAGACCAGTGCTGACCTGCAGATGAAAATGTGATGAGTTTTTCTCTAAGCTACCATTAATAAATGCAGCTGTTACATTTTAAAAAGGAAAATGTCGCCATCTTGTGGTATTTAAAGAAAATGCCTTTGCAATTCTCACAAGCCTTTACATTATTACAGGAGTTGGAAAACGCACTCATAAAGGTTTCTTAAGACATCCAGCCTGTTTGTGGATGATACATGTATTTGTTGTGTTCCTGAACTTCAGCAGATGACAGGAAGCAGTAAATGAACGAACAGTGATTTCTGTGCTCTAGTACGTAGCGCAGACAGTGGGCTCACAAACGAGCATATTTACACGCAAACCATGGTTCACTGTAATGCAGTTTTTAGGGTAGTCGCGTTTTTAGGGAAATGTTCTGAGACATGGTCACCTGGTTGAAATTTCGCAAACCTGAAATTATTTCACCCACTCACTTAGCATTTTAGTCATATTACCTCATCACTAAAGTCATGAAACACCAAGCACTTCAACAGAGACAACCTCATGTTAGGTTGACAACAGATGTGCTCAAGATTTTCGGTGTTGCATTGGTTTACACTGCAGCTTTCCTGGCATAAAGCACTGTCACTAGAGCTCCAGCAGAGGGCAGTCTGGTGTTCCGTCATAGAGAGACTGCAATGAGCTGCAAACCTTTTTTTTTTCTTCTTCTTTAGACTCTTTTCTAAAACACATTTCGTATTTCAGTTTTCTTTCAGCACAAGAGTGTGGAGACCTACACATGCCCGTTCTGCTAATCTGGAGACGGCTGTTTCTGCAGCCTGTCCGGCCTGTCGGTCTCCCCGGTTAACACTGGATGATGAGTAACACTTAGTACAATGATGCCATGTTGTTCTGATGCTTCTGTTTTGTGATTTTCTTGTGTTGTCTTTACTGAATCCATTATAAACTTAACAGCCCTGCACACATTCCTGCCCTTGAGGTTTAAGAGACTTTACTGCAGATTTTTGGTGTCTTCTTGTCTCCATGGTAACGCAGGCATTCAGCTGACAGGGGACCAGTGTCGTGGCGAGCCGTAGCTCAGACATCTCGTGTAAAGAGAATAAACGAGTGCATAGCTGTAGCTGGATCTGCGTGTTCCGTGTCGTCTCACGTGGCTCAGAGCGCCACCCGTCTCTGCTCAGGCCTCCACCCGTCTCTGCTGACGGAGGCACTTTCTGTCGTTGTGCCTTGTTTTGTCAGCAGGCCCTCCCCATTCTGATGGAGGGAGAATCACTTCACTGAATGGGTTATGTGGACTGTTCTTGCCACCTGTTCAAAATAAGTGAACAGAAACCTAGTTGGATTGATTGGGGGGGCGGGGTTACCATTGTACCAAACTTGTATGGAACCATGATGAGTCCATACTGTACTGTGAACTGTACTGTAATTTCTGTGTGCTGTTACACCCATTATTAGACTGGGTTTAGGGTCCTTCTGTGTCCTGTTACACCCAGTATTAGACTGGGTTTAGGGTCCTTCTGTGTCCTGTTACACCCAGTATTAGACTGGGTTTAGGTCCATCATTCCAGGACCCTTCAGTTAATGGATTGTGTGGTTTTATGAATGTATTGGAGTTGGAGGTTGTTTGTGATTGAATGTGTGTGTGTGTGTGTGTGTGTCTACTGGTGGGCAGTTAGAGAATTTCTGTAATCTCTTCTTGAAGAGGATCTGAGATTAGTGCCACAAGCCTAATCCACCCACCCATTACATGACATCGGGGGAATGAAGTGGGAGGGGCAGGGAGAGGCGGGGCACGGGGTTGAGGGGTGGGGGGGTAGTGAGAGGAAGTGTGAGAAAGTGAGATCACGCTCGCACCAATGCGTCGATTTGAATGTAAATCTCTGCTGCTCCACATTGCAGTTGCCTTGGAAACACGACGGGTAAAATTCTCTTTCTCAATGTCCCATGCGTGGTTTATTTAACCTCACTGAGCGCTTGCCCCGGATGCTCTGTAGGGGGCGCAGTACGATGGGACGAACGCCTGCTCAGAAGAACAGCTCTGTTCCGCTGACCCCGGGAGCACATTGCGGAAGTGGGCGGTGCTTGCTGGAGCTCGGGCGTGCACGTGTGTTAGTGGTTTCTGCGTTCACTCCAGCCGATGAGCTCATGGTGTGGGCCAGTGCATTTGATCCCAGTTCAGCTGAGAATTGTGGGGCTTCGGATGGGCGTGCTGTCGGCAGACGCTCCCGACTCGATGAACCCTTCCTCTTGCATCCTAGTTTGCTAAAAGAGGATGGATTCTTGTTTGGTTTGCTCTAGTGTTTCTAAGTCCAGATGAAAGTCATTTCATGATTAAACGTTATTTTTGATCATAGTAATTACATTATGCATTATTTATGACAGTTATTATTAATAGCCTTTTTCACATTAAATATTTTAGTCAGTCATATATGAGAAAGACATTTTGTTAGAGAAGCTTTTCTTTTCTTTAAGATATGAGCAGTATGGACAGCAGCCAGCTATGCCCTGTGCGATTCTAGTAGTCTTTGACTATGTTCTGGTTTTTTTCCATATCTAGATTGTATCCAGATTGATTTTTGGTAGTCTGGACTGCGAAAAAAACACATGAAATTAGATTTGTTTTAAATCAGATCCAAATCACCTCTAGAGGTGGTTTGAAATGCGATTCCATTCTGATTTTTAATGCATCTCAGTCTGGATACTCTGAACACTTCAATCTGATTTCAGAGTGTCGTTTGCATCACTTGTGTCACGCAATGTGACAAGCAACAATGATATCAAATCCAGAGTGACAGAAGTGCTGGGATTTACTAAGAGACTGAATTTGTAAACACATTCACAGAAGAGAACAACCTGCTTCGTTGCCGAGTTTGTCTGGTGCAACATAAGAACTCTAATCCGCAACATGACGGAGCGAATGCTTGCATGATGCACTTTTCGTCTTTCCCTGCATCCGCGGTTGAAATCTACACCATCGGATTTGCCTAATGTAGTTGCTGATGCCTACGTTGTTGCCACAGCAACTCGTGCAGATAGATTACCGATATGTGGACACACAAGTCTGATCTGATCACTTGCAAATAAGAGTGTGTACAGTCATCTGAAAAGATATGGATTCAGAACTAAATCTGTTTTGCCTACAGTCTGAACAGAAGCCTCATGCATTTGTTGCGTGTCACACAGTACAAGATGCTGCAGCTAAAATCTTGAGCCAATGTCATGACAGATGGTGTGATCTGACTTAATGGGCCACGAAGAGACAGGTGAGAACTCAAGCCAAATTGGGTTTAAAGAAATCTTTTAGTAATATGGGGTTAAACAAGAGACTAAAAAAAAGATGTGAAATGGTGGCATTTCCTCAGAAGGACTGCTGTGAGCAGGATGCACTGTCCAACAGATCTGCCTGGAGGGAAAAAGTCCACATCTGATTCGTGCACCTGACACTGCTGGTTCCAGCTAATGCATTTGAGACGTCACAGCATTCTGAGAACTAGATGCAGGACACACACACACAAACACACACACACACCCCTCTCACAGCAGGGGGAAGTCGAAACCCGTTATGCACACTGCTAAACTGAACACAATGCGGTAGCAAGGACAGGGTACAAATACACCCCCCCTCCCACTGGAAGGGCTGGACCAGCACACATCTCCCAGTAGGGTTGAGGTGATGCTGAACCCCCTCCTTGGCGTTATGCTCCACTCGTGTGTGCTGTTTTTGTACACCTCTGACTGCTGACAGCCTTTTCACGGTGGAATGTGTTGTTCGGACCCATCCTGCCACCCCAGCGTTTGATGGGAGTGTAATCGTCTCACTGTGCCCACGTCTAGGGTGCTGACCCTGGCCGACCCCTGGCTCTGCCGGCTCTGCTAGCGCAGGGGATTAGCGCGGGAGCCTGCCCCAGTGTGGGAGCCTGCCCCAGCGTGGGAGCCTGTCCCAATGTGGGAGCCTGTCCCAACACAGCTTGCCGAAGGGCAGTGTCAGTCTTCTGCTCTGAATGGAGACCGTGTTCGGCTCAGTTGGCATAGGAGCTAAACACATCAGAAAATTCTTGGTCTCATACAAGTTTGTTTGTTTTTGTCTCTTTTCTTTCTTTCTGTATTTATTCACATAGTTCTGGATGGATTTGCTCCATGGTTCCAGAATGTTCTGTGGTTCAGAATGTTCTGTTAAGCTGGGCCCGGCAGGTCTGCCTCGGGCTGCCGGCGCTGTGTGGCTCTACTCTGCTGATTTCATGATAACCTTCTCCTGCTTCTCCTGCGGCTGCAGGTGAGGCCCCGGACGGCAGCCTGCTTGCCACCGGCGTGTCTCTGCGCTGCTGCTGTGGTGGGTTCAGCAGGCGCGGGTTGCTGTAGTGATCGGTGCAGGCTGGGAATCTCTGTAACAGAGGCTGGGTAACTCGGACTCAGCAGAAAAGCAACATGTCGTCTTGAACTCTTGCAAGCGCTCGGGCCAGTGGGGAGAGCGAGAGACGTGTACTAAAGGATCGGTCCTGCACATAATCATAGATAGAGAGAGAGAGAGAGAGAGAGAGAGGGAGGGAGAGAGAGAGAGGGAGAGGGAGAGGGAGGGAGAGAGAGAGAGAGAGGGAGGGAGAGAGAGAGAGGATGAAGAGAGATGCTTTGTGAAGAGTTATGGGGAGAGAGATGAATGAAGGCAGCATTAGCATTCTGAACATAAGAAGTGCCTCAGCAGATGGAGCATCTGAACTAAACATTAGAGTGTGTGTGTGTGTGTGTGTGTGTGTGTAGGGGGAGTTGTCTATGTGGGGTGTAAGGTCATTGTCTGAATTATAGGGAACAGGAGGCCTCCTGGAGGATTAAGCAGGCTGCTCACATGCTGCTGGCTCAGGCATCTGGCGCACACACACACACACACACATATAGACACTCACACATATAGACACACACACACATATAGACACGCACACACACAGCATTGCTCTGCTTCAGTGAGCACAGTCCACTCAACATGTCTGTGGAGACCAGAGGAGTTTTACTGCACTGTAAGTTTTTAGTGGAAATGATTTCCACGTTCGTAACTTTGCCTGAGATGGAGGAGTGTTGGAGGTGGTGTTCCCAGGACTCCACTCTGCCCTGCTGAAACTCTAGGCCACTTCGACTCGTTCACAGCGCTTGGATTTCTGCTTTTTGTGTGTGTGTGTGTGTGTGTGTGTGTGTGTGTGTCACCCATGTCTCTCTGACAGTGGGGATTTGCATACATTTTCTTTTTTCGTAGTCACACTTTATGCTTGTCTCTTCTGGTAGGAGTGTGTTCATTGCTAGTAAACACTGCTCATTTTACTGAGTTTTATTCACTCTGTGTGTTAGAGATTTTGTGGGTGGTCAGTGTTGTGTGTGTTTGCTCTGTGCTGTTGATCTGGGCAGCGTGAACTGCACTGAGGGGTTTCACCCGGCGTTCAGTTGCGGGATGGATGGTGCTAAGCTGCTTTTACATGCAAATGAATGTTCTGTCTCTGACTGACAGCTCTGGCTCTGACACTCATGCTGTTGAGACGCGAATAGCCACTTCGTTCTGCTCCAGCTCGCAGGTGCTTCGAAGAAGAATGAACAGCAGATGCCGAGATCTCCCCAGATTCTTGGTCGCATGGTCGGTCTGGTTTGCTCTCGGTTCTTTCTCATAGAGGCTGCTTCTACCCCCGGTTAAGTTCCCCTGGTGCTTGCTTGAGTGCTGCGGGCAAAGGGGGCGGTTAGCCCAGGGTTTTACCACCACAGGGCAGTGGGCAGTGCAGTCGTTCTGCGTGTGCGCTTTAACAGAAGTGTTTAAAAGCGAGCAGGTTCTGGCCTGCCGTTAAAGCCTTCCAGAACGCGACTGGCATTCCCACCGTGGTACCAGGGGCGTTTGGAGAATGGCTCTCCACCCACCGTTACCGGCCAGGCCTGCAGAGTTTTTCAGTAGGGTTTTCTGGATGCCCCGCACACCCACATCGGCTGGACCAGTGTGATCAGTACAGCTGCTCTCACGGAGGGACTGTGGGCACTGGCACGCAGGCTGGGATAAAGTGCCGCACGATTCTAGATCGCTCACGGAGCCTCGTTTGAACTCACAAAAACTCACTGAATATGTATCAGCCTTGTTTTTGCTAGCTTTCTGCTCTAACTAGCGTGCAGCATTGGGTGTGTATACTGTGTAGTGAACAATCGCCTTGATCTCTTTCAAGGTCATGTAGTTATTTTCTCGCAAAATGCAAGGTGACAGTTTTTCTGTAACTTTAAAAATACACTTCATCACTATTAGCCATAAAAATAGCATAAAAGTTAGTATAAACATTTAAAAACATTTAAAGATACCACTTCAAACCAACAGAGATGGAACTCAGAATGTAAATAAGGAGCAACATTATGTCAAACAACAATCACAACACTGGGAATAAAAGAAACAACACCACAAACATGAATGTGATGTCACTTCCTGTCAAGGATTCTTTCTGCTTGACTTCAGTCCCGAAGCTATGAATCCCCACGTCAGTGTAGCTGAAGAAAACGCAAGACTCTGACTTCTCCACCCATGCCGCGATCGCGACAGGCATTAGCACGCGCCCGGTTGGATCGGGTCGTAAGTGGCCAGCGGGTGTGTGAACGGGGTGTACGGTGTGGCTCAGAGACGCGTCGTAAACCGATTGCTCAAAGCACCAGTCAGGGAAGCGTCAGGCCGCATCACGTCTGTAGTGTGAACGGTCTCTCTGGTCTCTCTGGTCTCTCTCCAAGTCGTTTTGCGTGCAGTTAAGCGGACCGTGAGATCTAAAAGTTTGTAGCAGTCCGTACTGGATACGAGGGACGTTTCTGAAAACAGTGCAACAGAAGTGTGACATAGTAAATGTTAAGTGACACTTTGCTTCGGTGTCATTTTGTAAGAAATCCAGTCACAGTAGCTTCACTTGAGATGCATTCAAACTGCTAGGCGTGAACAACTAGATAACAAAGCTCTGACCTGCAAATTCATGTGTTGTTCAGTTGTACTTTGTCAAAGCTCAGTCATTTGGCCTGAAGCCTGTGAACGACCCAACGCATCTCGCTGTGTTGTGTCTCTCACAGAAACGCCGACAGTCAAGTGCTTTCACTCTTACGGGGTAATAACGATTCTGCTTTTTGAGTTTTCGACTCGAGACAGTGAAGGAGGCCCAACTATGCTTCCATGTTCACTGGAAACTGTAACTGCTGTGAATCTGATGATGAATAGTTTACAACGAAGCCAAGGGTTCTGCTTCTGTTCTCCTCATAAGGAAGCAAGATTTAGCCTCACTAAAGCTGCAGGTCTCACATCAACCGTGTGTGGACGGAGTTGATTCCAGCATCAGCAGTAATGTGGGTCTATCACAGACACGTCTGGACATCAGCGTCTGTTTTAAAATAGGACAGATGAGGAAAATTTCGTGATTCATCTTATTGTTTTGAGCTAGAATACGTCTCGCTACCATAAAACGGATAAAAGCTACAGGGAAATTGGTATAATTTAGTTTCCATTGCATAACGTTCTTATCCGTTTTATTTTAGATTTGTAATTATTTACATTTTGTAATTGTATTTAAAACACACTGTAATAATTACTGAAATCCCCTAAAATCTTATAAAAACTGAATAATTCCTGCTGTTGTTGATACACCCTCCTTCCCATCATGTAGCAGACACCTGCTGAATGAACCCTAAACGTTAAGGGGAATCCCCCTCCCCAGGTTTTTCCAACAGAATCCTGTCCGCCCTGTCAATTTTCCGGCTTGCCGTTAAGAATCTGAAGTTGTGTTAGCAATGTTAGATGCAGGTGCTGGTGACTGGGCGAAGGTGTCTGAGGGTTTCACTACTGACAGTCTGTCAATCTTCTCCGTCTCTCTGTACCCCTGAGCTATGACATGGTTTTTTTTCTCCTTTCCCTCTAACACGCTACTGCTTTTTGGTTGTCATGGAGGGGATTTTGGAGGGGGTTTTTTAAAATATTTTTTTGGACTTCCCCGCGTCTGGGTCAGGGCAGGCCGTCAGCGAAGCAGCCCTCGGCCGGGAACGCAGGCTTGGTTGAAGAAGCTGGAACGCGGAGCCTCGTGAGCAGTGTGATGGAGTACTGGGTGCTTCCCCATGTTACAGACTGATGCTGTCCCGGGTGGGAAACGTTCACCTTGGTAGAAGCAGGTTTCTAATCACGTTTCTGACAGAAGTGCTCAAATGAGTCTGCTGCTCTCCTGCGGTGTAATCTCCAGCCTCCAGCCTCCAGCACTTCCTTCTCTCAGTGGTGGAGCAGATTGGGGGTTTTTTTTCCTACTCACTACCAACTCAATCTAACAAATTGCGTGCATGTAATTTTGTGTGTTGCCAGTGAGGGGATTATTTTGAGTTTTTAATCTGAAAGTCCAGTTACAGTAGCGTGCAACATGAAAAATGGAGCAAGAGCTAACAGCATGTCTCTCTCTCTCTCTCCATCTCTCTCTCTCCATCTCTCTCTCTCTCTCTCTCTCTCTCTCTCTCTCTCTCTCTTTCTCTCTCTGTTTTTTTCCCTTTTTGTCCCCTCTCCCTTTTCTTGTTTTATTTTCCCTTTCCCTCTCTTTTTCCAGACATCCAGGAGTTTTATGAGGTGACCCTGTTGAACACTCAGAAGAGCTGTGAGCAGAAGCTGGAGGAGGTGAACCACGTGGCTGAACTGTGGGAGAACCCCGGTGTGGCCCAGCCTGCCTCCCCGGGCACGGACCTGCCCCCAGCTGGCAACCAGCCCAGGGTGACGGTGAGGAGCTTGCACATGACACAGACACACACACACACACACACACACACACACACACACACACACACACACACGTTTGCACAGAACGAATTAGAGGAGCTTCATGTTGAACTTCTCCAACTGAGATTGCTTTTAACCAGTGCTCACACAGTGTTGCTGAGTGGTTGCTGTGGAACCCGTCTCTGCAAGCCTGAGGATCGATTCGATAAACCGACCCCTTTTAGTTTGGGGGGGGGGGGGGTCCAAGTTCCTGGCAAGCAGAGCACTGCTGAAATGGAAAATCCATGTGAAATAAGCCAAAGTGAACTGAATATGACTTCCATGCGCAGTATTAAGTGAGAGTTGTGTAAGAGCAGTTCTGTTCCCTCACACAT
>JAOXYF010000015.1:5319885-5332467 GCA_028565775.1 Sternarchorhynchus goeldii | reverse complement strand
GTGTGGGTGTGGGGGGGGGTGCCTGTTGGGGGGGTTGTGCTTACAGACGCTGTGACTTACAGCCCTGGATGTGAGTTGAGCTCGGGTGGACGGTCTGATGGATGCTGAAGGAATCCCCAGGTTCTGGTTGAGCTCGTTCCGTGTCCTGTTTGAAGGGGATGGCGGGGGCGTCTTCCAGCGAGAGCGAGTGTAACGACGGCTCATCCTGTGCCCGTGTCCTCGGCTCTCATACATGGGCTTGTGTCTTAGCTTTTCTCATTAACTAAACACACCGCCTGATGCTTAAGCTTTATGATTTGCCTCGTTCTCTGCCAACGTTCTTTTTCTCTCTCTCTCTCTCACTCTCTTTTCTCTTTCTGTCTGTATGTGTCTGTCTGTCTCTCTCTCACTCTTTCACACTCTCTTTCACTTTCTTAATCTCTCTCTCTCTCTCTGACTTCACCACCCCCCTCTAAAAGTTTGTAAGTCCTCCCTGCCAAGACTTAAGTCTTATGAATCTTTAGGGACTTTCGTGTCCTATGATGCTAACCTACATGTCAAAAGGCACCAGGCGCTAATGTAATCTTAGCATTCACATTTTCAGAGATCTTGAATAAACCTTTGTGCCTCAGTTTTTAGATTTTGGAAGCCTTCCACTTCCTACTATGTGTGGGAAATGACCTTGGTCACCAAAAAAAATCACCTTCCCCTAAAAAATATCAGCGTCTTCGTTTTGCGCTGGGCATAGATGGTGTTCACAGGACGATCTGCATCAGCGCTGGCATGCTAGATCATGCTCACCTCCACCCTCCAAGAGCCTGCCTGGCACAGTGCACCTTTCAGAAAGCTCCACCCACTGTGCATAGGCGTTTACTTGAGTTTCATCAAACCATACATCCTGACTGCACGAATCATCAGCTTTAGGAAAAAGTCATTCAACTTTGGCAGTTCTGGTTTCGGTGGGCAACAAAGCTGTGTTCTGTTCCCTGTGCTGACAAACGTGAAGAGAAAACCGCTGTGTGGCTGGACAGGTGGCCCTTGAACAAGTGGCCCTGCCCACAGTCCTACTCACAACCCTGCCCACATTCCTGCCCACAGCCCTGCCCACAGCCCTGCCCACAACCCTGCCCACAGCTAGCTCCACCCTACTCCACCCTAGCTCCACCCTACCTCCACCCTGCTCCTGTGCTCAGGGCTGACGTGACAATGGGATGAGCAATTCTGTCCAGTACAGCTTTGTCGTGTAACACTTTCTGCAGTGGTTGTGTCTCTGAATGGCAACTGCTCAGCTCTTCAGCTGAAATTGAATCTGAAAATGGAAATATCTATGTGCTCACACTAAATGGATTCTTGATTGGATGTGATGTGGGTGTGTGTGTGTGTGTGTGTGTGTGTGTGTGTGTGTGTGTGTGTGGGAGTGTGTAAGAGTGTGTTTGTGTGTGTGTGTGTGTGTGTGTGTGTGTTCAGGTACATGTAAACAGCTTACGTGTTGCACTTATGTAGTTACGTGTGTGTTTGCATCAGGGCTTCTGGTGTGTGAGGAGACATCTGAAAGCTCTTGGGTGTCACTCTCTCCAGCAGGCTTCACTACCCCCAGCTCACACATAGCCTGTAGCTGCAGAAAAATGCTTGTGTGTGTGTGTGTGTGCGCGTGTGCGTGTGCATGTGCCTATTCTTTACCGAAACACCTTGCTCGTTGCTGCCTAGCAACCTACAGCTTGGTGTTCGGGTGAAGCAATCCAGGACCCCTCCTCCTGTTTCTTTCTTCCACTCTTTCTCTCTCTATCTCTCTCACACACACACAGTCTTCATGCCCACACGCTGATTCCCACATCTGCTCTCACCCCCGTACGAGGCCACGGTCTGAAGCTTGGGTGGGCGGAAGGCTGCTCGGGCTGCTTCAGGACACCTCCCTGCTGCTCCTTTATTGCTCCTTGGGGCAGCAGCGGTCCAGACCTGATGGCCCTGGAGCTCCTGAGCGCCCCCTAGTGTCAGTCCTTTCCCTGCTCTGAGTCAACCTCATGCAGTAGCTGAACATGCGGGTTCAGACATGTAGTGACTTTAAATGCACGTTTTCGAGTAGTGAAAAAGTATTACTAAACAGTGTGACTTTTACGCACATAAACACAGAATTTGTGATCTTTTTGAGTGGAGGAGGAGGAGTATCTCGTGCTTTTGAATCTGGTTCACAGTGCTCCACACCTAAAACAGTGTGTTTGTGCTGGAGTGGTGCTGATTGCTGTGTTTAGATACAGAAGCTTCATGGGTGTGTAGTCCGGTGGACGGGGGGAGGGTGTTGCTCTTGTGCCACTCAGAGCAGTTTATTCCTCAGAGGGCGCTGAGGTTGGCAGTAATGGCGGACCCGGCCACACGCTGGCACGTGTGTGTGTGTGTTACGTCCATCGCCTGGGTCTGCTCACCAGCAGAGAGCCCTGCGCCCTGGACCATGCACATCCCATAATAATCATCTCTTAATAACCATTACCTGGCATTAACCATTAAGGCATTTCTGTCACTTTGTCATATATCAATTGCCACTTGAGGGTGTGAAATTAATGTTTTATTTTTTATGTGTAATTAAATTACTAGTTTCTTTGTCACTCGTTGTTAAGTCGCTGTCAGGAGAGCAGTATGGGCACATCCTTCCCAACAAGATAGTTTAATCTGACCACCTAAAGGATTTCTGTCTCATACTGATCCAGCCTCCCACCGTCACGGTTCGAGCAGCGGGTTCCACACCTTTTATTCTGCTCACTCCAAACATCTACGCTGGATTCAAATGAGAAGTTGTTCCAGAAATGTTTGTCAGAACATCAGAGGTATCTGCACGGTCACTTTTCCTTTCTTCTCTTGTTGTCTGGACTCGTTCTTTTCTTTCAGACGTCTGTACCTTTCTGGTAACTTTGCACATGATCAGTCACAAAGTCTAAAAATGTTATTAAAAACTTATTATATAAATGGTTCTGGTTTTATCTGGCTGTGTTTTTGTTCTGTATCTCTGCTGATCTTAATGAATCTTAATGAATCTTTTCGTTTTTGTACAATTACACACTTGACATTTCTTGGTTAGAAGCCAACTCCATCTACCAGAGCACTGAACCAGTAATCAGCCAACAGACATAACAGATATTAACAATACGTTTTCTTAAATATTTTCATATATATATATATATATATATATATAATTTTTAAATATATTTTTTGCATTTTCCTGTTTTTATTGTCAAATATTTCACCTGGATTGCATAATCACTGTGCATGTATTTACTAATTACTTCCCTTGATAATCCCAACCATAATCCCACACATTCAAGCATCACCAGATCACACGTGCACTTCTCAGCCTCCCAGGCATCTTTCCGAACAGCTTTTTTTTCTCTCTCTCTGTTTCTGTTCATTTTTCCCTTCTACTAATTACTGGCGAATTTTTAAAGCAAAAAATCTCCCAAACCCATCCAGATAAACCTGTTTCTATAGTTTATTAAGATGTCAGTTTCCCATTTCTCTCTGCCTTTCTTGTTTTTGTCATTTTGTTGTGTTTTTACGTTGTGGAAAAGAAAAAAAAAAAACATGATGACAAGAAACTGCAGCTTTGATCCCAGCAGAAGTTGTGATGACTGCAAATTTAACCTTGTGCTCTGTTGTCTTGGCCACATTTACAGTGCTGACTCACGACTGTAGTTAATATGGGGGAGACCAGGGAAGGGCTAAAGAAAACAATTACCGTGTCTCTGCCTTCCTTGTCCCTCCTCCCTCCTCTGCTCTCCTCCCCTCTGTCTTGCTCCTCACTTTCTCCTCCTTTGACCCCCTGCGTCCCTGCAGCTGTCGATCGTACGTGCCTGGGCTTCCAGGACTCTCTCCAGTCCTTTAGGGAGTTGTCCGTAAGCAGTCCCTGTATAAGGGGGAGAGGATGCCAACATCTTACCGTGCATACATGTGCTTTTCTGTCAGTCTCACACCTGCACGAGACCAAATTGCAACAGGTGAGACGTGCTAACGAGCGCTAATTGCCTGGCGTCTCGGTCACAAGCCCAAGTTTGGCATGGGAACAGGTACGACCTCCAGCTCATTAAACTGAAAGGATGAAGAATGATGACGATTATCTTTAAACCTTTAAATCCCATGAGATTGTTCAGTGTGGTTTGGTAGAGCTGTTAAGACCAAGATCGGTTCTGAGTTATTTTCTGTTTACCTGCTATGACCCTCCCAAGCACATGGCAGTTAACATGATGTTGTAAACTGAGACGATTAGCATTCATACCCTGTGAGACGCAGACCATTTCCGCGGTTTGAAAAAAGACGTGTGTGTGAGCTCATCTTGGTGCATGCAGGCCTGAGTGTGTGAGCAGGCGGTTAAGGAGGGTGGGGTGTAGGGATGGAGCTTTTAAAACAGCTTTTCTGTTAAGTGGTACGTGTGGCTCCTGTCTCCCAGGAGAAAGATCTCCCCATGAATACCGGGACATACGATGTGAATGTGAATAGCTTTTGCACAGCCTGTGATTCAGCCCTCTGTCTTTGTGAACGATTTATTTATTTATGTATTTTTGCATAAGAGGGGTGTTTATCACTCTGAGCCCTTCATGAATAAAAAGAAGCTAAACTTGTTCAACCTGGATATTAGAATTTTGTCCTTACACTTGTTTGGTTTCCATTAATGCAATTGTTTTAGTTTGCAAATTTACCAGCCCTCCAGAGCACACAGCACACTCATGGGAGGCGTGTATCTTATATTCATTCAGAATAACTTTGAACAATGATATCACATTAAAATATTGTCACCACTTACAGTTTGTAAAGTGTCTCACTAGATTGCAGGATGTCCAGAGTTGTAACTGAGCCAGGAGGAGAAGAGAGCGCTGTCAGCTCTTTACTCCGTCACTTCCTGCACCGCAGATGTAGCTAAGAGAATTTGACGAACGTGAAATAAACTCAGTAAAAACCTGACAGAAAAACAAACCTGACTTTGTTTTGTTTTGTTTTCTTTAGTGCAGAAAGACAATAATTATGCTGAAAGGTTTCCTGGACACTACCCATACTGTGGGTGGGTTTCCCTTGACACTATACTGTGGGTTAGTTTCCCTTGACATTATACTGTGGGTTGGTCTCCCTTGACACTATACTGTGTGTTGGTCTCCCTTGACACTATACTGTGGGTGGGTTTCCCTTGACACTATACTGTGTGTTGGTCTCCATTGACACTATACTGTGGGTTGGTCTCCCTTGACACTATACTGTGGGTTGGTCTCCCTTGACACTATACTGTGGGTTGGTCTCCCTTGACACTATACTGTGGGTTAGTTTGCTGTAGTTGAAAAGGAGCTTTGATGGGATTTTAGAAGGCTTAAACGATTGCTGCATTGTACTGACTGTGTTGATGCTTCGGTGAAAGCGACATTGGAGTGGCAGGTTGAGCACTAAAGCTGTCAGCAGTTTGCGCAGTGCTGATCACTGGAAATTATGTGAAACAGCTGTCCGGTTTAGGTGTTTGTTAACAAAAACATAACTGAATCAAAATTAAAATTATACTTTAATTATTAGATTTGCTTTTGTTTTGGCAGTGAGAGTAATGTTCTTGGAAATAGATGCATGTTATTTAAATTCCTCAGCCTCTCAGAACACGCGTGAGATGCTTTATATGACACTTCTATCACTGACGTATTCCTTGTTTAATTCTCACCTTTCTGTAGCACAGGGCTGGAGTGTGAGATCTCAGGTGCCAAGCTCGAGCCGCGTCTCAGCCAAACATCTGTCCTCCATCCGCCCGCCTCCGTCAGGTGTCATTGTGCAGCTTCAGACAGGCTTTGTGTTAAAGCGTCCTGATTGGCTGGGCTTCTTTGTTACACCACAAATCGGAGGCTCCTCCCCCACCAACCTCAGCTTCTCTGCCACCTCCAGCCCCCCTGTTTTTCAGACGGGGCTCTAACTGTAGCCAAATGATGAACCCTTGTTCTGATGAATGCTCGAGCGCAGGGGCGGGGCAGTCTGGAGTCCTGCTCCTCTGGACACAGTCAGAGCTGTTTTTACATTATTACTGTGGAGGAGAGTAGATGCATGAACGTGTTCAGTATTACCTCATGACTCAATTTCTGAATTAATTATTAGGGGCCTGCAGGGAGAATAGTGCAGTCGTTTCTCAATATTCCACTGTTATTGATTTTCCTAATTAAATGTGAGATGGATGAAAGCGCACTTTATCATTACGTAGAGTTATGTTGACGTTTGATTTATGCGCATAAAATTTGAAAAAGCGTGATTGTGCACTGTTATGTAGGGATGGAATTATGGCTGGTTAGAAATAGGAGCTGGCTGGCAACTCAGCCGGCTTCCCTTGGTGTTCAGACGTACCTCTATTAAAATAATCGATCTGCACAAGCTGAAGTGCATAGATTAACATCTGTAATATGGATTCTCAGGTTCATGTTCGCGAGCCATTGCATTTGTAACGTTTTGTGTTTTGGTGTTTTGGATTTTGTGACAAGCTGCTATCGTAGATAATGATGATATTCAGGGTAGGCGGAAGCCAGGATGATGTTCTTATGAAACACTTTCACACCTCGATCTCTTTTCTCTATGCTCTTGGAAGGGCATCAGGGTGTAGCGCTTAACATGGGCCAGAACATGGGCCAGTCTTCTCCTGCAGTCCAGTCCATGGCTGGCATATGGCACAACTGGGACTCAAACCTGAATCAGTAGAGCTCACCTCTGACCAAGGCATTCTGGGCCGTTTGTAAAGGTAAAGTTGTGTGAAATTGCTTGGCTCTTTCATTAAC
The DNA here is from genome assembly GCA_028565775.1 of Sternarchorhynchus goeldii. Classification (NCBI taxonomy): domain Eukaryota; kingdom Metazoa; phylum Chordata; class Actinopteri; order Gymnotiformes; family Apteronotidae; genus Sternarchorhynchus; species Sternarchorhynchus goeldii. The sequence continues at coordinate 5,325,718 of JAOXYF010000015.1, read as the reverse complement.
TCCTAGAGAGACTGAGACATCATTCAATGACAAAAGTCAATGATTTCTCAAAACTCTTTCTGTAGTTCCCTCTCTGTATCTCTCTCTCTCTCTCTGTATATCTCTCTCACTCTGTATCTCTCTCTTCCTCTGTCTTTCCCTCTACAACCCCATCCTTCTTATCAAAGGGAGTTGCTTGACTGTTGTGCTCTTCTCACATCAATCTCATTTTGGATTGTAGGTGTCGCGGCATAGTCAATACGGTAGTGTCTGTGTCTCAAAGGTGTCTGGTTTACAGGCGAAGTGTTGTAGCCAGTTATAACAGAGGCACAGGCTCCTTGATCTTTTGTCCCTTTCAACCAGCTGAATAATTCGTTCGAGTAGCTGTGGTTCAAACCAAGTGCGGTTGAGAGCTAAGCTCCACCTAATCTTCACCGTGGGCTTAAACCACTGCAGAACATAGCAGGGAGAAGAAGTAACAGGGCCTGTCTGAGGAAGAGCGGACCTCACTGAGGCGGACCTCCATTCCCTGCTCAAACGTTCTTAACTCTGCTCATTGGAGGTTAGTAACCAGCTATGTGGAGCACAGCTGGTTCGGTCCATCAGGTCAGTTGGGGAGCAGGCAAAATTCGAAGATGCCTTTGACCTCTACTTTCCCGTTCTCGACACAGATTATTACGCCGGCCGATGCAGGAGACGTTTATCAGTCCAGACAAGCAGCTTTTTCACCGTCCGACCATCTCCGCCTGTTTATTAGGGTGAAGGGCAGCACAGAGTGGAAGTGCCCGTCAGTCGTGTCCTCTTTTACTGATCTATATCAAACAAGGCACCAGCTACACTCTAATAACTTATAACTTAGCCAGTTCGCTCATATAAACAGCAAAAGAGTTGTTGTCATGGAAACGGCATCCAGCGTTTTCAACTAATCGTGTTGGTGCGAACGTTCTTGTTCGAGTGATCACGAGTGTATTTTATGGCTAAACTCGTGTCGTGTAGGACTCCCATTCCGATGGAGTTAGTTGGTAATGAATCGTGAACCACATTGTTTTTTGTTTAAATGTGGGATTGACAGGTTTTAACGACATTAAATGACTTTCTCCATGTTGCGTTTGTAATCACGTGAATAAGTGGCTTAAAACACTTTTTTTGACCAGCATGACAAAGTAGGTGTCAGATCTTTGAAATTACTGTCGAAGGCCAAGTATAGCTTGCTGTGGTGTATTATGTAGTACTCTGTGTGTCTGTGTGCGTTCAGGAAAACTGGCTTAAAGCTTGACTTAAAGAGTCCAGAAGTCAAAGATCCTACCCAGCGAAGGATATGCCCCTCATTTTTACATAGAAGCAGGCTTTATATTTGACACAGTAAATTAAGCTCTGGTGCACTATAATGAAGCACGGTAGGAAATAGGAAGTGAGAATGTGTACAGTAGTATGGAGTGGGTGGGGGTTAGGTGTGACCTGTGTTCAGTGCTCTAGGGAGTGATGGAGTGGGTGGAGTGGGTGGGGGTTGGTGCTATAGGGAGTGATGGAGCGGGTGGAGTGGGTGGGGGTTAGTGTTCTAGGGAGTGATGGAGCGGGTGGAGTGGGTGGGGTTAGTGCTCTAGGGAGTGATGGAAGACTCATTAGACTCAATGATTTAATGAACATCCTGAAAGCAGCACCCTGGAACCAAGATCATTACCCATGAATTCATAGCACTCACTCACAAACACAACTTCTGGTTTTTATTCTTTTCTCTCTCTCTCTCTCTCTCTCTCTCTCTCTCTCTCTCTGTCTCTCACTGTGTTTGTCTGTGTGTGTGTGTGTGTGTGTGTGTGTGTTTGGGATGAGGTTAGTAGGATTAATATTGAGCTTGACCCATTTCTGAAAGTAAGATTACCTACAGTCTTTCATCTCTGTCTTTTGTCCAGTAATTAGGTTTTTATTTAACCAAGATAAAAGTTTTCTTTGATGTCTTGGTGCACCGTGGCTTTTGTTATTTATTTATTTATCTATCTATCTATCTATCTATTTATTTATTTAATTCCATGCTCTCAAGAAGAACGTCAGCCTCTGTCAGTCTAGAGTCATTATGAAAACCTGTTTGGCTGAGTGCTTCGTTTACCCTGTAATTGGTGAGACAAATTGTGGGGAGGTCTGTATGATTCAGGGGAGATGTGCTGTCTGCCTCTGACAGGTGTGTCAGGCCGTCCAGACCTTCGAGGCGGGTGCAGGTTTGTGGGGGGGGGGTTGGGGGAACATCTCCAGGGCCCTCAACTCCATCACAGCCCTGTCTGCTCCCAGACAGGTCCACTCAGCACTCAGCAGTGCTGCCCAAGCCCCCAACAGCTCGCTGACAACTAGTGACATAAGCCACACACACACACACACACACACACACACACACACATGGAGATTCAGTTCAACACACTCACGTACAGAAACCTGGGGAATTCAGTTCAACACACGCAATCACATAAAGGCGCCTAGAACGCGTCAGTACGGTCACATTTTAGTCAACAGTGTAGTACTCACTGGACTAAATGGCAGTTAGAGAAATCATTTCCGTGATGTAACTGTCTCCTGACCAGCTGTTGGGTAGGAGGCAGGGATACAGGCTCTGACGAGTCATCCAAGCTCGCGTGATGTTCAAAGACCCTTTTGATCTGTGCCAGTTTATGTGAGTGATGTCATCATCTTTGTTTACAGGTCTTTATACGCTGATTGGATTAATGACCTTAGTAAACAGCGTGGTGTGTGTGGGTGAGCCAGCTCTGTTCTTCTCCACATGCTGCATTATCGGACTTACAGGGCAGTGAGCAAATTCAGGGACAGGGGTGAGAGACATCTCATGGAGCTAAAATATACTTTCAAATATACTTTCAAATATATATTTCAAATCAAAGGCACAAAATACTGGCGCTCTTTTGCTCTAATGATTTTTCAGATTGTTCCAGCTTTTGCATTTATCTCCGTAGCAAGCAGGACAAAGATTTGATGACATCAGACCTAGGTTATTCGCTCCTTTATCTGATAGATGGTTGGTTCTTGTTACTGAAAGCTGGACTTGCTGTGATGTTACAGCTGCCATGTTAAGCGTTATAAGCTTTCCCATTAGTTTGTTGGTCGGTGGTTGATCTTCTCATGTAGAACATCTCTGATGATGCTGCGTTTTTATTTAACACTGTGTTTGTCCCTGTCTCATGAGTCTCATGAGTTGTGATATGTGCCTGTTTGTGTGGCGTGGGAGCAAAGACCATCTATGACAGATGAAGACACACAGGGGTGGTGGGAGTGTGGAGGCATCAGCAGGCTGACGTGGGAGGAAAGGGCTCCTGTCAGCGTGTGTAGGGGGAGAGGCTCCTGTCATCCTGTGCAGGGGGAGGGGCTTCTCTCATCCTGTGCAGGGGGAGGGGCTTCTGTCAGTGTGCGCCTCTGTGTCGCGCTCTCTCTCTCTCTCTCTCTCTCTCTCTCTCTGCCCACCAGGTACTGTGAATCTGGTCGTGTCCCCTCCTCATCCTCACTACCTCTTCACACTCACAAGGGTTCGAGATTAAGTGACTGAAAGGTTGATAAGGGAGAGAGAGAGAGAGAGAGAGAGAGAGAGAGAGAGAGAGAGAGAGAAGGAGAGAGTGAGTGAGTTGTAGAGAGCAGTGTGGGGATGAGAGCGTGAGTGAAAGAGAAAGAAAGGAAGCGAGTCTTATCTGTGACCAAGCAGGAGTCGGATAATCCCACAGCACACAAAGAATCCCAACAGTGCTGATTTCATCCAATCAGGGCCCTCGTCTGAGTCTTCCAACAAGTGCACACACACGGCAGCAGTACCACACACCAACAACAACACAACCAACAAATCCAAGGACGGCGTAGACACATTCGTGCAAGATAAGGATACAACAGCACGACAAGGCTATTAGTGAACTATTCTACGGTGTTTGTGTGAGTGTGTGTTTGAGTATGTGAGTGAGAGAATGAGAGTATGTGTGTGCATGCATGCTTTGTGTGTGTGTGTGTGTGTGTGTGTGTGTGTCTGTCACTAGGTGGGAGCTGCTGAAATGCCAACAGGCTGTTTCCTCTGCCTGCCTGATTGGGTTCTTGTGGTTTTGGTACATTGAATCCTGTAATCATGACGACAGCATCTAAAGACCACTGCTAATTTCCTATCTCTCACTCTGTGTGTGTGTGTGTGTGTGTGTGTGTGTGTGTGTGTGTGAGTGCTCCAGCAGCCCATTGATTGTCTGTAATCTGGTTGTGACCATGTGACCCGGCACTCTTCCCCGCAGTGCTGATTACGTGCTGTGTGATTTGCATCACGGCCCCGCCCCCTCTCTAAGATAATCTGATTTGCTTCGTCTGCTCTGGCCCCCGTTACGTCTCACATATATTGAGTTTGTGTCGCTCCACGCTGCTTGTTTGCCCTGCCAGCAGCGTTCGTAGCTCAGCCCAACAACACCTGCACCAGCCGGGGCATCGCCTGGTCCTGCCGTGGCCCCCAAGCTGCCCCGCGATAACCCCCCCCCCCCAACAGCTGACTGAAACACACTGTCGGTGCAGGGAGAGGAAACACTGCCTCATCTCTGTTATTGTTACAGCAGTGAGTTGGTTTGGCTGGATAGAGCCAGAGGCCTGGGAATGAAGCCAGAGCTTCCGTCTGTCCTGTTTGGTGAATGGGATTAACTAAAGAAGACTGGGCTCGGTTTTTATGGTTTTTCTTCCCTGTCTGGACATAAGCTTCTCTTTATTGTGTTTTTAGTTGTTTTTTTTGTCTGACTGCATTTGGAAACGGGTTGTGAAAAGAGACTGGATTTCGTTGTCGTGTGTGTGTGTGTGTGTGTGTGTGTGTGTGTGTGTGTGTGTGTGTGTGTGTGTTTACGCATTTTGGCCGTTGTGGTAGATGTGCCGCTCGAGTGTTTTTTTCTCGCGATGTGTTGTGGCTAATCTGTGTGGTGCCCGGCTCTGCTGTGCCCCCTGCTGGGAGCCGCCAGGCAGCAGTGTTTTGGTACAAAGACTCCGGCCCCAGGACCCTCCGCCATGTCTGACCTGTGGCCTGTCAGCGGTCGTCGCTGGCAACCATCAGCGGACAGGCCGTAGCTACGGTGTGCGAGCTCCACCCAGGCCAGCACCATCGTGGGCTTCACTTTTTGTTAGGACAAGTTCTATGTGATAGAATATTCAGTAATGCTATGATTTGAAATAAAATATTAAATATTTAAATTAGGGATGCACTATGGATCAGCAGTTAGCGTCTTTTGAATGAATGGGGATTTTTTTATTAATCGGCCCAGTATTGGAACTTGAGAATCTCAACCAACAATGTTTTTTTGGAGGGGGGGGGGGTAGTTGTATAAGTTGGAACAGAGATAACTATAAAATGGTCTTGATTTTAACAAGTGAAGGCAGATGTGCACCTTGTTTTTTTTTATCCATTATATAAACTGATCGTTTTTGTCGTTAGTGAACATGATTTGTTTAGTCTTACAAATTAGGTTAAAAATGCTCATTTCTAAGTTGTCATGACTACTGCTTGTTTATGCTTTTCCTTAGCCATTGTAATTAGGGTTAGGAGAATATCACAGTACTGTGATGCACGTGAATTATATTACATGTATGCATGTCCAGATGTCAGTATTGTTCTGTTAATAATACAGCCACACACCTGTATACTAGTTCTTAGATCTGCGATGGAAATACAGCAAGGAAGGTGATTCTTCTGTGTTGTCCTTGAGCTCTGAGAGGCTCAGCAGGTTGAATGTGCTCCAGACTCTAGCAGTGTGGAGAGCACTGGCCCTATCCACCCTCAGAACAGGTCTAAGAGATTCTAAAAATAAGCTTTTATTCCACTTTCATTATTCAGGCTTCTGTGAAACAGAGAGTC
>JAOXYF010000015.1:5272444-5292957 GCA_028565775.1 Sternarchorhynchus goeldii | reverse complement strand
AGGGACTACACTTTGAAGCTTTAGCTCTGAGAGAAAATATAGGGATGGTCCCTATCCCTAAAGTGCTTGATTTAAATAGCTCATTTAAATAATCCTCTATAATTAACACATGAAGTTCCATAAAAAGAAACCATAGAAACTACTAGTCCTGCATTTTAGCACTTCGCAAATGCACATACAAGAACTAAACTTATATACACTCTCCAGTGTACTGCAGACATGCCCTTTTAATTCACACACACACACACACACACACACACACACACACACCTCCCCCCCACTGGGAAGCCCAAAAGTCTCACACACATTTGCTCTACATGAATCAATCAGTTGGTTAAGTGGAACACACTCCACACAGCGGTAGTGCCCCAGCCCAGTGCTTTTACACACACACACACACACACACACACACACACACACACACACACACACACACACACACACACACACACACACACCAATTGCAGTGCAGAGAATTGCTTGACTCCACTTGATTGACTCCACTGTCAGATGTGTCACCTGCAGAGTGACAACCAAGTGGTTTCACCCAGAAGGTTATGCTGCAAGCTCTCTGCTGTCACGGAGTGTATTTAGTAATGTAGGTCTTGTCCGCACCCTCAGGCTGTTGTTTTTAGACGCACGCCAGAGAGCATCAGCTGAGTCTGTTCACTGAGTCTGTTTTTGGTCAGGGTGGACCTCGGTTTGGGCCAGACGGTGTGCTCAGGTAATCTGCGTGTTCAAGTAAATTCTCGGTACTGCAGAGCTTCCAGAATGATCTGAGCGGTCAGTGCGCTGTGAATGTGGATCTGTTTACCTTTTTCTTTATTATTAATGGAGGTCCACCAGTTCATTCAATGCCAAGTTTTAATCTCTAAATCATTTTAATTGTTTGAATATTTAATGCAGTCGATACCTGATGTCTTTAACACTCATTCTCACTCGTTCACCGACTCACTGTCTCGTTCTATCATTTCATTCACACACTCCCACTCTCTCCTACTTCACTAGTTCTATCAGTTTCTGTCCCTCTGTCTGCATCTATCCCGAGTACATTAAATCCTCAAACCCTCTAAAAAAGACTGAATGTGTCTATTAAATCTACTTCTCAAGGGTGGAACTGAGATTAGCCGATTTATTGTAGCTCAGTTTTAATATGAATCCGTCTCCGATGGTTTCCTACAGCGCGGCAGAGGTTCGGCCTTATTCAGACCAAACTCGCTTCACCACCTCCGCTAGTGCATCCCACTGCTATGACCGAGGTGTGGTGTCTGTGTGCTGGTTATGTGTCTGTATGTGTTATATGTTTGAAGCACTGGTGTCTCCACTGTGGGTGCTGTCCGTTTTCTCCCAGAGTCTGCATGCCAACCCCCCCACCCACTCCCACCCCCCCTCCAACGTCGGCAACACCTCGATTCTAAACTCTTCTCAACAGATGGAGCTGTTTGGTGACTTTGTTCCTGTGCTTATCTGCTGTCTCTCTCTATGATCAGAAATCCCCCCTTAGATGACGGAGAGGGCCACAGGTTTGATTCCCAGCACTTCCAGTTGAGGTGAGATGCCAGATGCTGCTGGGTCAGACACTTTGCATCTACAGCTCCTGTGCGTCAGACCATGCAGAGCAGGAGACTCACCGATTGGACGATTGTGCTCGTTGTGTTCCACCAATGAAGAGCTTCTGTATATGATCTTCATGTTCTACCAAACAAAACATTCAAATAGCAGAGTGGATGCCTGGTGCCTGTTAGGCATAGGCTGTGGTTTTCCTAGACCAGTGCCCTTCAGGCACTCTCTGCTGTCTGTGACCCCTGGATTGAGAGAGAGAGAGATAGAAAAAGAGAGAGAGAGAGAGAGAGAGAAAGAGAGAGAGAGAATCACTGAATAACAGAGTCACTGATGTGAAGAACGCTTGTGCTACCTGCCCAAAATGACTACAGCCTTGTTTCACAGTGATCGTGTAAATGGTGAACCACAGTGTTGGTAACAGAAAACTGCAATTTCAAGTAACCAAACAATGTTCATTACACAGGTGTTAGTGCTGTCACAGTGGGCACTGGTACAGTATGGACAAGCTAGCATGTGAAAGATCTGCATGGTCAATTGCGTTTACAAACCGGTAAACTGCTGTTTGATAAGCAAGTTTTGAGACCAGCCACTGTATACGTAAAAATGTCTGCTATAAAAGTAACATTATTCTAAGTAGTTTATGTGAGATTACTGTGTTTTGCAAGAAAGCTTTTTGTTTCTTGCTCCACAAAAGATGTTTGAGGCCTTGAAAACTGAATGCACATCAAAAAACATGAACTAATGAAAGCTTAACTAACTTGGCACTTAACTAATTCTTAGTTAACTAACTTAACTAACTCTGCACTCATTTTCTAACTTTGATATTTCCTTCTCTCTGTCTCCCTCGCTTTCTCTCTCTCTCCCTCTTCCTCTCTCTCTCTCCCTCTCTCTCTTTCTCTTGCACACTAACAGGCCTGTTTTGCTTTCTGCTCTCTCTCTTCCTCCTCAGGCCTCCAGAGCCAGTTTACAGCACTGTGAATAAACTGTGTGATCGCGTCCCCTCTCCCCGCCACTACTCCCCCGTGGAGTTCGATAAAAGCCCCCTTCACGTCATCCCCTTCCCTCACTACCACTTAGGTCTCCTCCCTGACTCCGACATCACCAGGTACTGACCACTCAGCGCTTCGCATTCAAATGAGGTTCACCTGCGTGCCCCGCCCACAACTCTCTCACCGCATGCCCCGCCCACCTGCATGTTTCTTTTATAACTTTTTTAATAGTCTCTGCTTTCTTATGAGAAACCCATGTTCAAAACGTTTCCTATCCATTTTCCACAGCTTTAAACTGTCTTGAGTGATGTATGTAAATTGCTATGGCTGGAAGGAAATGTTTAGGGAAAGACTTATTAAAGGGACTTTAACTGTCATTGAAATCGTTATGAATCTTCCTTCACAGTTGCGAAGCAGATTTGTAAAAGGACAGTCTTTTTAGAAATAGGAATTAACACGGGTAGAATATTATACTAGTAGATATTATTCTAGATTGTTGTAGATATTTTTAGATTAAGATGAAATATCTTTTTTAGTTTATTATCTGAGATTAATAATGTTTTTGTGACATGTGGTTGAGTGTTCATACAGCCAGAAGAAAGCATGTCCCTAAACAATTCATGTAGGAAATCGCAGCAGCACATCTCAAGGAAGTGTAGCTTGGAAAATGAGGGTTAGTGGTGCACCTGAACCTGCCAACAGGTAGGAAGCACTAGGACCCTGAAGGCATGTGAAAACCACTCGAATGCATGAAAGGCTGTTAGGTGCAGGTATCCAAACTCTCTGCACATTGAGAAAAGAAAGGAATTTGATCAAATATGTCCCTCGGTGCAGTAAGAGGAAGAGCTTCAGTGCATTTTGCTGAGCTAATCCTGCAGTAATGCCTAGATTATTTTTAAATCCTGCAGTAATGCCTAGATTATTCTTAAATCCTGCAGTAATGCCTAGATTATTCTTAAATAATGGTCATCATCCAGACCTCGAAGGAATACTGTTGCTCTGAAGATAAGAAGCAGCCCGAATGACGTGATCTTTTGATGTTTTATTTATTTATTTATTTTTGCTTTGATTTTGTTTATTGTCTACGTCCAGCACCTCTGCGGTGAACCATCCTACAGTGGCTGAACCCAATTTCTGTGGTCACGCCCTCTCACCCCTCCCTGAATTTCTTTGTTGACTGTATGGTTTATTGATGTTGGCGTGAAGGTCATCGTCTGGCTTCTCGAGGGACAGGAGCGGGGGAGGGCCAACCCCTGTTCCAGCGCTGTAAAGCGTAGAGAATCGATTACGTTCGTCCCTGCCTCTGTGGCCGTTTTGGTTGATCTGTCTGAAGCACAGACCGTGTGCACACAGGCTACGGTCTGAACAGCTCGACTTTGATTAGGTTTAATACGGCCCCGCCTTTCCCGATGCTGATTTATACACCGTTGTTAACACGTTAATGTCAGAGTCAGAAATGAATATCATTTTATTTCATCGGATCCGCCTGCGCACGCGTACGTGCACGCTCATGTGTGTGTGTACAGCCACGTGTTCACATCTGTTCATGCTTTTGTACGTGTGTAGGTGTGTGTGTGTGTGTGTGTGTGTTCTTCTGTCCCCCGTGAGCATGCTGCCCATGTGCATGTGCGTGTGTGCGTTCGTGTGTGTGTGTGTGTGTGTGTGTGTGTGTGTGTGGGGTGCGCCCGTCGCTCAGCGTGCGAGACCCTCTGTTGTTCTGCAGTGCAGATGGCTGCTCCTGCCTCCACACACCTCCATGTGGAAACTCTTTGCTTGTCAGCTTGCTTGGAATTTCGATAATCAACACATTAATGACTGATTAAGCCTTCACTAATTGGCTGGGGAGGGAGTGGTGTGCGTGTGAGGGCGTTGAACCGAGCCAGCAGCTCCCAGCCTGGCGTGTGCTGGGCCGTGTGCAGGGGGGAGGGGCCACGTCTCCACCGTGGTTTTAGATCCATGCTGGTGCACGCTGGGGGGAACTCTCGGGGGGGGGGGGCAGTAGCTGCAGTAGGGTCCAACTATTACAGCCTCTGAAGTTTGTTCAGAGCTTTATAAAACTCACGAACACCACAATGTGTTCTAGTGTGATACTGAGTTTCACTGAGCATGTCCTACTCAGACTCCACGCCTGTTAACGCTGTACTGTTGTGGAGGTGTGAGGTATGGAGGTATGAGGTGTGGAAGCGTGAGGTTCAGGCCGGTGTTACAGGCTCACACATGGGCCCCACAGCCTTGCCCTGCTCTCTTCACACCTGGGCTAAAGTCCTAAGGAGATTTGGCTATAAGCTCCTGGCCCTTTCAAACTATGTGAGCTGTAGCCTAATGGTTTCCTGTAATGAAGTAATGTTTATTTGATGTTTCTGGAGATTTGCTCCTGGGATGGAATTGCCGTGTTGTGCAGTTGCAATCAGGAACCATGCTGTTGTTGCTCCACTGAAGCAGCTAATGGTGAAATTCTCTTGCCTTCCTCTTTCTTTCTCTCTCTCTCTCTCTCAAGGTAAAAGCAGCATTATTGTACTGCACAGAGACACAAATGTGTGTGTGTGTGCACGCATGTGTACTTGGGCGTGATGCATCAGAAAACATTGATGAATGGCTGTGTAGCAGTTGAAGTGGATCGTTTCCGAGGTTCTGGCCCTGTCCAGTCTGATATTGTTTGTTTTGTTTTTTAAAGTACTTTTCGACGTGTTTCTGCAGTCTAGGGACAGCGTGTGATTCCTACATGGCTTTAAGCCCAGCCGAGGTCGATCGAGGCTGCTGAGCGTATCCATCGAAGCCCTCCTGCCAGTCAGACTGTCCAGAGAGGCCCTGCCCTGCACGGGGTTGTATTGACCTAAGCCAGTCACTCTCGATTGGAGGCGGGATCTGAGTCACGGCCACCATGGCAACCGCATCGATGCGATCCATGTCGGCCGACCCCGGTCCGCGCGTTTGTCTGTGTCGCTGATGCCGTGGGCGCCGGTGCGCTTCGCTGCTGCTGACGGGGCAGTTTGGATGTGGTCGGCTCAGCACTGAGGGTATCGACCGAGGGGACAGCTAGATGACTTTCTTCAGCACGAACAGAACCTTGCAAAGATCCATCACAAATCAAAAATGAGCAAGTGATAGGATAAACTAGGCTAAGATGACTTTATTGTCCTCAGTGAGTAAATTTGCCTTGGGCTTCTAACAACGCTGCAGTCAATAAATCAGGACGAGTTGATTTCTTTACGGTTCTCTGTAACGAGCGTGTTCAGCACGCGAAAAGAAGGTTGGCAGATGCCGAGCTTTCGGGAACACAGACGGCGTTTTATTTTCGCTTTCAGCACGAAAGGTTAACAGCGACGTAAACGCTGACATCGACACCGACATGAACATCAACAAAAAACCGACAAACGCAGAGTGACGTGCGCCCGCTTAAATACACTCGTGCAAGACACTCCACAGGTGAAACGGATAACGATAACAAGACTAACATTCACAACCACGCCCACAAACACACATGGGATATAGTCCGTGCTTAATTTTTTGTTCAGACTCTTTTTTCTGTGGTAATATATTCGTGTTCTCATACTCCGTCCCCTGGGTGATAAATGGCTGGTTGGTAAGTCAGGATGACGTGTTGGTACTGCGAGGCTTTAGCTTTGCCATTGAGCTGAAGAGGAAAACAACAGTACCAGGACCTGTGGGAGGCACTGGTAATGAGGACTGTTGTTGATATTTTATGCATTGTTTTGATGGTTTTTGGTGAGGGTGGTCAGAGATTTGTTTAAGGGGGGCTCTGCTATTTCATTATAAGCTTAGACATATCATACAGAGACTTCCACAAGCAACTAGTATTATTCTACTCGGTACATGTATGTAAGGGAAAAAGTAAATATCAAAGAGACTTAAAATAATTTAATTATTGCCCAGTCCACTGGTGATTAAGTTCTCCTCCTTTCATGCTAACAGCTGCCGTCCTGAGAGCTGCAGTTCACAGGGGTTCCTGTGACTCAGGAGCTTCAAATAATGGTGTTCCATGATCCAAAGGTTCCTACTGATCATCTGTGTAATGGGGAACGTGATTAAAGCATCGTCCTAAAAAAATGGTCATGTACTTCACATCCATCAGTGGGGGAGCAGGCTACGTCTGTTGAAGTTCTGTCAGCCAATCGGGTTACAACCTTTCTGAAACGCAGCCTGTTTCTGTTCTGGATCTCTGCGATGCTTGGGTTGTCGGAGCTGCAGCCTGGTGTGGTGGTGCAGGGTGCGTCTGGGAGCTGAGGGTGAAAATAGGGGTGGAGGTGCAGCTGTAGTCACACCTCTGCACGCCGCTGCGCATCGCACTTCAGGAGCCGTTAGAGAACCGAGGAGGCTTTTAGAATTTAAAGTGGGTGCAATTTCTTTGTTTGGTTTAGCATTTGCTGTTAGGCTTTACAATGATTAATGGGGGGACATAAATGTGGGGCTGGAGGGGTGGAGTAGAGAGTGAGAGTGGAGGGGGGAGTAGAGAGAGGGAGAGGAGGAGGGGGAGAGAGAGGAAGCTAGTACCTGCTTTCTGGGATGTGTCAGTGTTGTGGGGTAGGAAGGTGGGGCAGGTGGGGGGTGTTATATTTCAGCAAGGCACAGAGAGAGGAAAATGAATGCAAATGGATGGAAATATCAGTAGTACAGGCCTATCGCCCAAGTTCTCCAACTAAACAAGTCAGTTTCACAGCTTTAGGTAATAATTCTTTTATTACAAAGATGAAACTGTGGACTGATCATCCATATCTTATTACATTTGTAATAAAACTTTACAGGCCAATCAAAGTTCTTTTTTTTTGTATTTTTATATATTTTTTTTATTGATTTCTTTTGGTATGTGACGTGTGTAAAGGAGTTATAGGGACTGTTATACATGTTAAAGGTTTAGCTGAATGACATTCCTTTAGGGTTTAGTTAGTTTATATTTTACTTGTATATTGTGTTACTAGTTAAAACAATACAAGTTTAAATACATTAATTTGGTCTGTGTATAAAGGTCTAGGAGGACTTTTATTTTTGTAATGTAAAATTTGATATGCAAAGGCAAATAAATGGAATGATGCTGCCATCTAGTGGTAACACCAGATAATGGGCTCCTTTGAAATATCAGGTGTGCTTCTCTGAGTACTACATGTGATATTTTTCTAGGGCATGGAAAATATTAATTCAAAATCATTTATGATTAAAGTGGTTCAGTATTGAAGTATTTCTTTTCTTTAGCTTGTCTTTTATTTCATTAAAAAAATGTACATTTCCCTGGACATGTACTGCTAAAGGACCGTTCCATCTTGTGTTAATTGATTTACATTACTGGAGATTCCTGAGCTCATATTAGGAGAAATATCAGGAAACTGTTTAGTTCTCTGTTTGTGTAGAAGACGATGTTCTGTATGAAGAACATTGAAATGTTTGAAGGTGATGGTGATGGGCTTCGCTGGGTGGTGTGGACAGGGTGTACTCTGTGAATGTACTGAGCGCTGCTGTAGTGCAAAAAATTAATACGGCTGGTCTGTTCCAGCTCTGACGGCACACTGCCGAGGTACTCCATGTCCAGTGGAGAGATCTCACCAAGGGCTTCCCACACGCACTGGCCCATTTACAGGCAGAGGGAGGGGATGCTGGGATAGAGGGAGTGACGGAGTGCAAGAAAGGGGGTGAAGAGAGGAAGGGAAGGTCTGTTTTCTTCTCATAAGTAGGTCAGAGAGGTGTGGCGTTAAACGCAGCGCCAGCCAGCCACGCTAAAAGAAGCTGCAAGAAAAGAAGCCCAGTCACTACGGTGATGTCGTCTGTAAACATGCGAGAACAGCTGGTCTCCACGCTCCGGCTGAAATGGTCGGAAATGTCACAGCCGGGGCTGTGTTTTTTTTTACACTTTTACACACGTAGCCCTTTTACACTTCACTAATATGTTTTCACCTGGTCTGTAAACACTCACAGAAGCAGCAGGGCTATGATGCACTGTGTGTGTCTGCAGGGGAGAGTGTGAGTGTGAGTGTGTGTGTGTGTGTGTGTGTGTGTGTGTGTGTGTGTGTGTGCGCGTGTGTGTGTGTGAGTGCACGCCGTTTCATGTTTGCCTGTGGCTCTGTACAGTAGTATGTAGCCCCTATGTGTGTGTTTGTGTATACATGTGTATTTCGTGTGTATGGCTCCCGGAGTGTGTATATGTGCTGTTTTGTGTTTGCATGTGGCTTTACACAGTAGCACGTGTCCGATGTGTAAGTGCGCACGCTCTATCTTCGTCTCCACGAATCCGCTCGGAAATGGGACAAACACTCTCAAACTAGAGCAGTGCTCTACCAAGCACCAGCCATCCTGCTCCACCGTACGCTAGACTGTAGCCAGCGTGAGACTGCCCAGCTCTGTGTGTGTGTGTGTGTGCGTGCGTGTGCAACTACTCGCCACGTGGAGAGGCTTAGGGTGTGTGTGTGTGTGTGTGTGTGTGTGTGTGTGTGTGTGTGTGCGTGCACACGTGTGGGTGCGAGGGAGTGTGTGTGAGTGCCAGCAGCAATGCTGAGCCCTGTGGACTCAGAGCTGATGTACTATTGGACATGTATGTACAGGGAGCCCAGGAAGATCGTGCTACACAAAGGGTCCACGGGACTGGGCTTCAACATCGTGGGCGGTGAGGATGGCGAGGGCATCTTCGTCTCCTTCATCCTGGCCGGAGGACCCGCCGACCTGAGCGGAGAGCTGCGCCGTGGAGACCAGATCCTGTCCGTAAGTCTGCTCGCACACACACATGCACGTGCCAACCCGGACACACCCAGATTCACACTTGTGCATGTGCACACTCTTATATTCTTTGTTGCTGTCATATAATGGTTGGGGAGTGTGAGAATAGGAGCATAAATCAGTTAAAATAACGCGTGGAAATTACAGTTTGGATAGATGGTAGAAATATTTGTTGCATCCGTCAGTACTATTTTTTTTCTGTTCATTCTATAGCAGTTCGCCAGTAGAGGGCGCTGTAATCTTATGTAGAAACATGAATGTAAATATCTTTGAACACAGTTACTTAGTGTTTTGTAGAACCTCTACAATCATTAAGTAGTAGTATCACATAGACTGAGTGGTTTCACAAATGTGATATGAGTGTATACAGTATAGCTGTAATTTCTCTGTTTGAAACTTGAGAACTGTGCTGTCTAAAGCAGCACATTCTGCTGATCTCCTGTGGCTCCTCCCATCATTAGCACTCATCAGGGTTTTATCTGAACCAGAGGAAGTAAATCTAATTCTGGAGTAACAAAATCAGACACCTTCGCTTTGCTCAGACACCTTTAGTCCCCAGACACCTCAAGCGCCCTTGATCAGAACTCCGCTGATAATCAGACATGCACAGAAACTGATGAACCAGAGAGAGAGAGAGAGAGAGAGAAAATGAAAATGAAGCAGGAATGAGGAGAAAGAGGCAGAGCGACCGAACGAAAAGGAGGAAGAGTGAAGAGAGAGAGACAGATAATGGTGTGCTGGCCTGATTTGGAGTCTAAGAATAACTTCCTGAGTGCACACTGTCGAATTATTCTGAAGTACACAGGGCCTAGTACAGACATTTGCATTTACACACACACACACACACACACACACACACACACACAGGCATGAGCAGGTTTACACTGAAGGTTACTCTAGTACTGGTACAAATGTGTGCTGATACACACACCTTTTACAGCACAGCGCCACGGTGACTTGGTGTGTGTGAGCGAGCGTGTGTCTGGGTTTGCGTGAGTGTGTATGAGCAGCCACCTGGAGATACACTCCCGAGAGTGAAGCCCCTGTTCTCTCAGCTTGTGCCCCTGTTCCCAGCAGGCTGTGCTGGAACAAGCCTGTGCTACTGCAGTGTTCTGGCTGCAACGCACAGACCTTACACACACACAAGAGAAGAGTCCACTCAGAGATCAGCTACAGATCAGCTGCTTACCTCCCTGGTGCATTTGATCATTGATTTACAAGGAAATGTAGAAATGTGGATATAGTTCTTCTGACTTTGAAGCAGTGTGTGTGTGTGTGTGTGTGTGTGTGTGTGTGTGTGTGTGTGTGTGTGTGTGTGTGTGTGTGTGTGTGTGTGTGTGTAATGTGTGTGTGTGTGTGTGATGTGTGTACCAGGTAAATGGCATCGACCTGCGAGGCGCCACTCATGAACAAGCTGCAGCTGCGCTTAAGGGGGCGGGACAAACAGTCACCATCATCGCCCAATACCGACCTGAGGGTAAGTGTCTGACAGCACTCCTGACCAATCAGGGTACCCAGAAGTGACATGACTTTTAATTCACTCAATCCACACAGCCACTCACAGCACAGAGGTCACCTTTATTCCCAGGCAAGGCAGGAACATACACGAGACGCACCTTTCGGGGTCTCGATTGTGACCTCAGGACATTTTCTTGCTGTCATGCAGCTGTCATGTTTGGTTAGTTTATGTTGTGGTTTCACCGCATCTCTGGACTTGAGAGACACTGTCCCGTCTGCCTGGGAGCAGGCGGTGTCAGGGGAAAACAAACGCTTCACTAGTGCTGTTCCCTTCCAGTGCAGCTCACAGGCTCCTTTCTGATGGACATCTTAGTAGCTTTGGGCCAAGTTTAAACACACCTGCTGATTTGCATATTAAAGTACATTGGAAGATATCATCCTTTTGAGAGAATTAACTTTTGTCATAAAAACATTTTTTTCTTGTGTTACCTGGCATGTGCCCGTAAAGGGTTGACTGAATCTGAGAATAAGTGAATAAGAATACATCTTTTGATTATGAGTGACTAAGTATCATCTGATGGGATTTTGAAAATGCCAGTTGCACCCGTTCAAATTCAAATCCACAACACAAAATGTGCAAGAACTAATGGGGTATGAATACTCAAAGGTTTGTGGGTGCTTTTAAATTCCATTTAATGATCTCACATGTTTCTTCTTCCTCTGGCACTGCCAGCGGTCGTGAGGTGCGTGTGTGTGTGTGTGTGTGTGTGTGAGCAGAGGTGTTCTGATCTCTCTTATAATGCTCTCTTTTTTCACTCGTCAGAGCTTGCAATGTGCTCTCCACGCCGGGCTCTACCTCCAGCCGCAGGTTTGTGTCATGCGATCAGCGCCAGGGCCGAGAGCAGCCTGTCCCCCCCCCACACACACACACGCACGCACACACACACGCACACACACACCTGCGCAGACCAACAGAACTGCAGTTCCAGAATCCTCTGGGCGTTCCGCCCGGCCCTGTGTGACCTCTAGAACCCTGAATGCTCGTCTCTAAACCCGGAGTTCTAGAACAGGCTGGCAGGATTCCGGAGCGGCGGTGGTAGTTGGGGTGTGGCAGGCTTTGGTCTGGACACTGGGGCACGAGCTGCTCAAAGGCTGCTCTGATCATGAGGCTCTCACACAGAGAGGCGGGGGGTCGGGAGGGGAGGGGTGAGCGACACTCTCTGTTTTGGGCCTCGCTGCTGATCTGGGTGCTCCTTACCCCTCTGACCCTGTGTGCTTGCTTCTTTAACCCTAGCTACAGCCTTGTCCTGCATTTACCCCAGCGCTAACACACTGCTCTACCCAGACAGCTGCCGCGCACTCGGCCTGCACGTGCACTTATCCACGCACCCTCACCTCCCCTGCACACGCAAAGAGCCCACAGCAACCCTGGAAAACATAGCAGCTACATGTATACATGGTATATACATGCATGCATCAAACGGTACGGGTCTGAATCTTCACTATTAACGCCTACTTTAATTGCTCACTGGACGTATCAAAACACGCTCTTACTGTGTAGGTTAATGTCATATGCCGAAGACTGAAAAGGACAGGGTTGAATCCAAATCCCATGAATATAAACTTTATTATGCATTACAGTCACCCAAAAAGTTTCAAGAGCTCAAATCCCCAGGGCCATTACGGTGGAGAGACAGTAAGAGGGGCTGTCTTAGCTTACACAGACACTACCTGCTGTCTTCCTCTTCTTCCACATACCCTCCTCTTCCTCACTCCGTCTTCCACCCCTCTGCTTTTATTCAGCCCCCAACAGTCCCTCTGCATCACACACACACACACACACACACACACACACACACGCACACAGTATGCACATAAACTCATCCAACTTCGAAACCTGCACTACAGTGACACAGTAGCCGAAGCCACTAGGGTTTGTCTGTGTGCTATGCATGTCTGATCGGCATAACATATCCTCTTGTGTTTGCATCACAAGCAGGTGTTAATTGCTTTGTCTGGGCCGGTCATGTATAATGTAATTCTAAGCCAAGCTGCAGCATAGCGTTAAGCCCCTCCTTCGTCTCTCACGTGGTTCCCATGCCGACAGCAGGGGGTCAGCTCTAACAGCAAGGGAGCCCCGATCCATCACAGGTTCGCTAATTCACTGTTCGAGCTAAACCTCAGGCTGAACTTTGATGCCAACATGCTGGGAGAGCAGCCACGAGCAGCTAATCTCACGGGATCGTCGTATAACGTCCTCCGCCTATAGTGCGCTGGGCAGGTGGGGAGGAGGGGCCACACTATTGGTGCAGACCCACGGGTATTGTCATGGCACAGATGAACGTGGCTAGCATTAGGACCCAGAGCAGGGTCTTTCTAGATGCACAACTGGCGCATGAGATGGCCCTGGCTAAAACTGCAAAGTAGATGAACATGTCAATAGATGTATTCTGAGCACTGCTGCAGAAATCACTAGAGATTTATCAAGCAGATAGAAGTTATCTTCCACTTCCTGTGGCCTTTAGGCATTTTAGATAATTATGACAGTTTTAGACTGGCCTGAATGCTCTGTCTGCAGAAGATGGAGATGCCGGATGGTTGTTGTAACGTTGTTCCTCAGGGCTGTCCAGGGATGGAGACATCCAACACAAGTGCTTAACTCTGCTACCAAATGTTCCTTTCTATGAACTGAATATGTAAATGCATCCCAGAGAAGAGGGCGTCCTCTCTCTGCACCACGCAGTGCTCTGGGATGTTCCTCCTGCAGAGGGAGAGCCGTTCCAACATGGACGCACCTTCCGCCAGCACAGATTCATCTAAAAGTGTGGCGCTGGTTCCAGAATTCTGGAGCTCGTTAAGGGGGATCCGGGGCTCGTTAAGGGGAGGTTTTGTTTTAGCTTCTGAACTGAAGTGCTGAGCTGGGCTCTATGAGTGAGAGACAAGGAGATGCTAACCTTGCCTGCTTCTCAGCTGCGATTCGTCACTGTGTCAAGCTAAACAATCCAAGAGTCGAAGAAAAATAACATTGTTTGTAAAGAAGAAAAGTGTAGATGATGCTATGGTAAATATCATAAGATGTAAACTTTTATAAAGTGTTTAAAAGACGTGTGTCATATATGTGCATTTGTGTTGCAAGCCAGAATTCTGAACCACCTCTGCACAGATGCAAAAAGTGAGACGGAAAGTCACATGCTAAAATCGGGGAGAGAGAGAGAGGGAGGGAGAGGAATATGGGCACAATGTCTTTCCTGGGAGAGTGTAGGTGAAGTTCTGCAGTGAGAGAGTGAAAACAGGAGACAGGTGGGAAGGTAGATCCGGTGGGGAGAGAGAAGAAGGGGAGAGAGAGAGAGAGAGAGAAGGAAAGAGGTTTGGCTTCAGAGAGAGAGCAAGAGACAAATGGTGAGATGAGATAAGTAGCTGGTTTCCTCAGCTGTCTAATGCCAGCAGGTCTGGAAGAGACGCAGTCCTACCTGATTTTATCTTGACTCTTGTCACACACAGCACACACTTCCTGAGACCTGCTGCTGACTCCCTTTAGCCCATCACTATCTCGATGTGCTTTATACTTGGATAGGAAATTTTTTTTGAGGGGTGGGGGGGTGTTAAAATGATCTGTCATATCCTGTGGGGTATGTGAAGGTGTGCTTAATGTTATTTGAGCTTGAAGAGCTTGCGAAGGAGTGGGGAGTGGAGCTGGAGAAGAAGTATCTGCACATGCTGCCCTCCACTGGTGGAGGTTTTCAGCTTGTGCAGCGAAAATGGTGCAGCATTCTGGGGGATAGTGACAGCACTGCTGTGGTTGTCATCATGTGTGTGTGTGTGTGTGTGTGTGTGTGTGTTTGTACATGCTTGTCGTGTAGGAGTGTATGAGGCTGCCTGAGGGGACAGGCTGACATCACCAGCGTTCAGCCCCTAATCCTATCAGACTGCTGCAGCCTCAACAGTAACTCCCGGGGGAATTTCCTGACACACACGCGCACAAAGGAAATTGCACTCGGATACGAGTTTCATAACGCAGGGTTTCCAATATTGTCTAATAAAAGCCTGCATAGTGAGGTGACTCCTGAGATGAAGTGATGATTAACTCTTGATGGCAGCTGTCTCAATAGCCCTGTTGTTTTCAGAGAGGTAGATTGTGTGTGTGTGTGTGTGTATTTGTACATGCATGCATGCATACAGTTTTCAGAGATGTTGAGGTCATTTTTTCATTATTCTTAATATCCTGGCTTCAACAAATGAACTCTGATGATCGTACTGAGATCGTATACATACTCCTCTTACTGAGATCGTATACATACTCCTCTTACTGAGATCATTTACACAGTCTACTATTCTTCCCAACATCACATACGCACTTCTATTTTTTACTGAGATTATATACACGCTCTTCTGTTCTTACAGAGACCTTGATGGAGCCATTTGATATGCACATCTCTCTTTTGTCTGAGAATTAAAGATTGTCAGACGTGTTTTTAAAAGGAGCTTTTTCCCCAACTGGGATTATTTCAAATGTAGTTAATGCTGATGTAACTGTATTAGACCATTTAATATTTCAAAAGCATGCAGCATTCACAACACCTCAAAAGAGGTGTAACACGTATAATAAAAACAGTCAAGAATAACGCAGAACGTCTGAAGACGTATGTGGACCCTAAAGTTAGTTGGATACAAACGAACTGTGACTGCAGCAGGGAGGGAGTGAGATGAGATTTGCAAATTTATTATCTGTAATAAACAACTCAAAATAAACAACAGACACATCTAGCTGGCAAAAGAAATGCTTCTCTGGTAGTAAGACTCCTACCAGGCGTCTCTAATGGCATGTTTTTAGGCACGATCAGAGAGCACTGCACTGGAGGAGAGCACCTGAGGACTTTAAACAGGTGGAGAGGAAAAAAACAAGGCACAGGTGCTCCTGATCATCAGTGATAATCAATAAACTGGTGATTAGGAGTGGAGTAGGCGTGTGTGTGTGTGTGTGTGTGTGTGTGTGTGTGTGTGTGTGTAACAGGACTTTATATGGAAATTGGTGTAATGAAATTGTAATGACTTGTACTGTGTCAGATTGATATGATTTAATAATTTGACATTTTAATAATATTGTGATATGTGGATTCTTAATGCTGAAAATACTGAGAAGCCAGAAGAGACACGTTCCTGTGGTTCAGCATTTAATAAAATAATAGTGAGGTGAAGTAGGAGTAGCAGGTTGGGTGGAGATTTTGGTCAGGAGCTGTGAACAGTCAAATTAAGCTGGCATGAACTTGGTGTGATTGCTCTGGTAGTTCAGTTCATTAGAGCGAGTGAGAACTCTCTCAAACCCTGGTGCCATTGTCACAAAATATGTTATAAAAGCTGCTTAGACCAGTTATTGTGAGATGGAAGTGTCTAGAAGCAACACCATCACAGCCAAGTAGCACAAGACCATGCAGGCCCCCCGAGCGGGACCGGCGAGTGCTGAAGCGAGCGGCATACAAAACCCAGCTGACGTCTACAGTCGCTCACTACAGAGAACCTGCTGCCTCTGGAAGAAGAACCTCAGCACATCCTCAGGAAATGGGTTTCTATGACCAAGCAGCCATACACAAGCCTAAGATCACTACGCACAGTGCCAGTTGTCAGCTGGAGTGGTGTAAAGCATTGGAGTCTGGAGCAGAGGAAAGCGTGCTCTCTGGAGTGATGAATCTCGCTTTCCTTTCTTAGCAGTCTTGTTTGAGATATCCACAGTGCGGAAGAACTCCAGCGCCCTGCACACAGCCCTGACCTGAACCCCGCTGAACATGTTTGAACTGGAACATCAGCTGCTCATCTAACACGAGTGCCTGACTGCAAAATGCCAATGAAAGCCTTCCCAGAAGAAAAGCAGGCTATTTTCGCTACCAAGAGGGAGGAGGGAGGGAGGGAGGGAGGGAGGGAGGAGGGTAAGGGGGTTTGGAATGGGATGTCCAATATGCTCATATAGGTGTGATGATGATTAAGTGTACACATACTTTTGGTCATAGTGTACGCATACCAACAGTGATGTGTAATTTTAGAAGCACTGCTGGATTCAAATATTCACCACACTGGCCCATCTTTTTGCTGGATTCAAATATTCGCCACATGCTGCAAAAACTCTTGCAAACTTTTTAAATCCCGCCCACTCCCCAAGGTCAGAATGAGCAGAACAGAAACAGAGCCCTTGCCATGCTTCTGGAAGATTCCATCTGGTGTTTAACTCTCTCTGTCTCGTTGTGAGTCATTCAAACAGCAGAGAGTGTTACACGGATTTAAAAACCGGCGACTTGAAATTTGGCCTTTCCAATCGAAACTTATGGCAGGAACAAAGAGCCTGTGCAGTTTCATTGACTATTCATATCAGGACTGAGATGCCTATTGATCTCAGAACAGATCTGCACTTCTGAAGACATTTAGATTATGAGATTATCCATCAGTGAGCTGTAGGGACATCGTATGTCGAAAAGTTTTAACAGAGCTGAGAGGATAATGACAAACCATAATGACAGAAGTTACCTTCCTGCGCCTTTTCAAAGAGCCCTGAAACGTCTCAGTCTTTCCACAGACCTTCTCTAAATGGAACATCTGGTAACATCTGCTATGACCTTGACTCTCTAAAGACTGGGAAAATTAAGAGGTAGTTGATGGTCCTGCTGGTCTAAGCAGGTGCCCCTGGTTCAGCTGTTAGTCAGATTTTCATCCATGGATTGCACAGTCTTGCATCCTTTCTACCTCGGATAACTCTGCAGTGTTTAGCTGTGTGGAAAGAGGTTTTTGTCCTGAGTTCAAATACCTAATGAAAACACGGCAGTGCTGTGGATTCTTGGGTTTGTTTATTTTCAAGTGAGCAAAACAAAAACAACAACACAATTGAAGCGGGGAGAGCTATATCTGTGTGTGTGTGTGTGTGTGTGTGTGTGTGTGTGGAGCGACCAATCCCCTACAGTGCTGCAGACACTGAGCATCTCTCTAGGAAGCGAGCCACTCACAACCTCTTCTGTCCTTTTCCCTCTGCCTCTTTCTCATTCACTCACTTTCTCTCTCTCCACTCGCCCCTCCTTTTCTTTGTCTCTCCCTCTCGTCTCTTTCTCCCTCTCTCTCTCTCTCTCTCTCTCTCCCTCTCTCTCTCCCAACACACCAAAAACTCACTCCACTCAGTGGCTCCTGCCACGCTGCTGCAGCCTTTGTTCTTGGTTGCGCTCTTCATTTCTCTGGCTGTGAAGAAGTGTGTGTGTGCCTGTGTGAGTGTGTGTGTGTGTGTGTGTGTGTGTGTGTGTGCGCGCACGCACGTGTGATAGCGCACCCATGCCAGTGTGTGTGCTGGAGATGTACCAAAGGGTGTGATTGAGAGGCTAGGAGTATCTCCAGGATCACGGCATTGCAAATCTGTGTGGTTGAATCTGGGATCAGAGAGGTAGGTGTGTCTTCTGTGCCTAACTCTGATTTGCGTGTGTTTGTCAGTGGGTTTGTGCGTGCGTGTGTGTGTGTGTGTGTGTGTGTGTGTGTGTGTGTGTGTGTGTGTGTGTGTGTGCATGCTGTTACTAATCTTCCTCTCCTGTGGGAGGTAGCTGTACTGTATGACTGTACCTTGCCAAAGTCCCTCCTGCATTGGTTTGGGCTCTGGTTGAGATTAGGTCAGCGGTGTTTGTTGTGTGTGAGATCTGTTTTAAGTAATGATTCATATTGTGAATCTCTGAATGGTGACTGATTTAGTATATTGCAGTTTGTAGTCTGTAATAAAACTAGCAAATGTTTACTCTAGAGCACTGTCTTTTGTTTACTCTAGAGCACTGTCTTTTGTCTGGAATCCAAAAATATCACCCGGCTTGAGCAAATTTATTTTAAGTAAGACTTTTGAGTGTGTTAGGCTTCATCTTTCATCCTATCCTTCATTCTCTCTCTCTCTCTCTCTCTCTCTCTCTCTCTCTCTCTCTCTCTCTCTCTCTCTCTCTCTCTCTCTCTCTCTCTCTCCCTCTCCCCCTCTCTCTCTCTCTCTCTCTCTCTCTCTCTCTCTGTCCTTTGTTTTCTCTTTCTCAGTCTGTGCTGATGATATAGACAGGGCTTAGATAGCTGAGCATTTAAATTTCATTTTATTTTATTTTATGTTTAATGCGTATGTACTTTTTGCTGTTCTTCAGATCCACTCTGCTGGCTCCTGCACTAGACAGAACATGACCACGTGTGTGTGAAAGAGTGAGAGACCAAGCACGTGTTAGTGAGGGAGCTATAAAGAGTGTGGCTGTGTGGTTGGGGGGGGGTGGATAAGAGTGTGTGTGTGTTGCCTTGCAGAAAAACAATGCACACACCATCATAACCACAGGAAGGTTCTGCACTCCTGCACTGAAACTGCTTCACTACATACCTCCAGGATCTCAAAGCAGCACGCTGCCCCTCTAACGTCCGTCTGAGGGCGTGTGCTATCACCTTTCTCCACATAAGTATTTGTTTTCAATGCTGTTCTTTAGTATGTGAAGTGTTGGTATTTTGGGCTCTCATTCTGATGGCTTTGAGGAATGTCGTAAATGAGCGTGTTGGACGTCGGGAAAGGCGGTGTGTTTGGTGTTGGGCGTGTCTCCTTCTGCTCAGCTACTACTGGCTTTGGGCAGTCAGCCAGGTGAGACTGACCTTCAGTGTGCTATGTGCTACGGACACAGCGCTCTTGCCCAGAGCTGCCACTAAGATCTCTAAGGCAGCACTAGCCAGCACTGGCAGCACTTTAGCCAGGCTGCCAGACTAAAGAAAAAAGTGGCCTGTAGATTGGGAAAATGACCAGGGCTGGTGACTGCATAGTAGGTACAGATCAGAACTATCTGGGCTCGTCGAGGTGGGTCTGCCGGCCAACGGGTGCATCTGACTCTATACCAGATGGATGCACTTCTTCTGCAGTACAGCACTACTACCTCAGTGCATGCCCCAGAACTAAACTTTATCTATTCTCTCTCTCTCTCTCTCTCTCTCTCTCCTTCCTTCCCTCTTGCTTGCTCTCTCTCTCTTTCCCTTGACGACGGAGGGTGAGGATACATATGGGTTTGTCTGTGTTGGTGTGTTTGACCTTGGAGGAAAGGTGATGCTGCTCGACTGCACGTCTCTCTCTGTGTTCTGCCTTGACAGTGCCGTGCATATTGATGTCTGGTATCGATCCTTCCAGGAGCAAGGGATCAGTAATAGTGCACCTCAAAAGACACACAGCCAGAACACAATGGCATCACTGACTGTTCTCTCCACCTGGAGTAATGAATTGGGTAATAAGTGCTAGAGGCTTATAGCCAGTAGTGTTGATACAACAGTGTTTGTTTGTTTGTTTGTTTGTTTGTCTTTACAGAGTACGGGCGTTTTGAGGCCAAAATTCATGACCTGAGGGAGCAAATGATGAATCACAGCATGAGTTCTGGATCCGGATCTCTCCGCACCAACCAGAAACGCTCCCTCTATGTCAGGCATGTACAAACACACACACACACACACACGCACACACACACACACACACACATACACACACACGCTGTGAGCATCACTCTTCCCTTACCAGACAGTTCAATCAATATGCTTGCATATGACACACCCAGTCACTGTACTGTTCCCTGTGATCTTTTTAACTCTCCCAGGTGATGTTGCTCTATAGTTTTCCCAGAATGCACTGTAACATCTTGCAGATACTGCAACAACTTAAGAAATGGCTAAAGTGATAAATGGCTCTGTTCATAGCTCTGTGCATTCACACACACACACACACACACACACACACACACACACACACACACACACACACACACACACACACACACA
>JAOXYF010000015.1:5207674-5254775 GCA_028565775.1 Sternarchorhynchus goeldii | reverse complement strand
AAGGTGCGAGGTGATTGAGGGCTTTGTAGGTTAGAAGAAGTAGTTTAAACTGAATACGGTATTTGATAGGCAACCAGAATTTGATAGGCAACAGGTGCTTCGATACCGCAGTGGTCTGTGTGGACCCTGGTCAATCTCACCAAAAAATCACTCACAGGCTCTCTATCTTCTTGTTTACATGCCGCTATTTTAGCTGTGTTGACTGTGGGTGGATATACTACCTCCAGTCTCGTGACTAAACATCTTATCATGTCGCGGTATGGTCCGTTTGGATATGCATGTCCTGCTGGTGGTTCCCAGTCGACATCGTGGAGACGGATATCTCCCTGGGGCCAGTCTTGGTCAATCTGCCCAAACTGGGTTCCCAGCTTAATCATCAGGAGTCGTCTCAGTTCTAATTGAGTTGGCCTGCAAGACTGGACAAATGCTATAAGTTCTTCTCCAAAGCGGTGTCCTCCTATGTTGCCAGGGTGTCCTAGTCCTTCTGCTGCCTTCATAATATCCTCTGCTGTCCAATGGCGATGGACCATGATCACTCCATCTGGTCCCGACACCTCCACCATCGGGTGCATTGGTGTGGGTGATGCGAGCTCCTGGAGTGACGATGCAGAATTCCACATCCTCCTTGCTCGGCTTCCCTTGTGCTTGGGGCAGGGCAGACTGAGGTGGGGAGATCTAACCTCAGTGAGGTTAGATCGATGATCATTGCCTCTTGATCGTGTGTGGTGGGAGACGCGTGAGCTGATCTCCCCCCTCAGTTCTTTGACCATCTGTCGTACGGCTTCTGCAGCCTCAGCATAGGGGCTCCGTGGTGGTGGTGGCGGGGAATAGATGGGTGGTGGGTCAGTACTTCCTGTAGGCGCCGTGGGTGTTGCTGATTGCGGTCTCTCTACTGTGGGGTCCATGGGCGCCGGGCGTCTCGGTGGGGCAGCATCGAGGTCGGGATCTGCTAGAGAAACACGCTGGGGACGGGAAAGAGCTGGTTGTTCCTCCCTACCTCTCCTTTCCTTCTATTCTGCTCTATTTTCGGCCTCCTGTATCCAACATTGTACTGTTTCTATCATATGACTTTTGTGTTTAGCGTAGAACTTCTTATCCTCCCTTGATGCCCCTGTGGGACATTTATCAATTCTTTCCCTTAGCTTTCTTAAGTCCTAATGTACCCCATGAACAACATCCATAATATTTAGCCCAAAACCATACATGTGTTACAACATCATTTCCATAATCTCTTTTCATTTGGAAAAATAATGCACTCTTCGTTCGTGGACGTTTTGGCCCACTTGCAGTTTTACTCTGAGTTTTCCCCCATTTTTTTTTTTTAAATAAATATCAGTCAACCTCGCTTGTTATATGACAGAGTAAATCTAGAGCCACACCCTAATATGGGTTCACTTCACTTACACGTGCAGTCCGTTCTGGAGTAATTCGGTCGACCCGGGTCTAGCCTGATATTTGCTACGTCTAACAAATACTACCTCCAAGGTATTTGGCTCAATGCGTCCCAGACTCTTCCTTTTCTCTGTCTAATTTTCCTGATCAGACTAGATCAGATCTAGTAAGTTACTTACTTAGTAATTCCCTTATTAGACTTACACGTATATCCCTCCCGGGACCACACGGGTGGCTGTTATAGTACAATTTGATAAACAAAATTCAATTATTTTACCTCAGCTGCCTTCCCCTCCTGACTGGGTACTTCCCCTTTCTCTGTGTGTTTTTCGCCCTAGGTCAGTCCGAGCGAACTAGATCCTCAGAGAGCGTCCTCGAGGTCCGGCCAGCCTTCCCTCCGTGGTGCCTCTCGGCAATCCTGTTTGTGATGGAATTTCTGTGAAATAGACTCAGGTCTCAGGCGAGGTTGAATGATAATAGTAAAAAGTTTATTCAATGCAATGCATGAGAGTCTGCCTAATGCACAACTCTGAGGAGAACTTTGTCTTCTCCTCTCCTTATACCGCTCGCAGGCGGGGTGGTTACAGTTGGTGACACTGGGAGGGGTTTCCTCCCACTATCTTGGTCGACCATGATTACACTTCCAACAGAAGTTAGTCACATGTGTGTATCTATAGATATACATAAACTCTTAAACCCAAGAACAAACACTCTCTCCTTCTCCCTTTTACATGCAGTTTTACAGTCTTCATACAGAATCACATACAGACTAGCTCTTGCACATTATGTTTAAAAGTATACAAACAATAAAATTCCCTCACACTTGTGCAGATTAAAATGATATATACAGATCAAGATTAATCAAACGTTCCACAGACTTTTGCTCCTGCATCAGAGGACTGATGTCTGTCAAGGGTAATGAAGTTCTTCGTTATGCTCAGATGCTAATAGTGGTTGTCAGCCCTGACAGATTTTACTCTTTACCCAGTTGGTTACATGACTTTACAAAACATGCTGGAGCAGATGTTTATTTTCTGAAATTAGCACCTCAACATGACTTAAACCGAAAGCAAAACGCTCTTACTTGATGTGACGTTTGGAAGGAAAATAAGTGATATGCATCAGATATGTATAAAATTGGTACATAGTTTTGTTCTTTTCATCTGAACTGTGAAAATGGTGTAGTAATCCTTCATACAAAATTAGTAAATGCAGCACAGGCAATTTGGACAAACATTCTTTGTTCTTGGGAGAGATCTTCAGGGAATTCTACTATTCAGTAGAAATATATGAATATCTTTTGCTGATGTTAGACTAGAGAAGCTACACACACATTTTTAGATTTCCTAATCACAGAGTTGATCTTAGCCAAAAAATGCATCATTCATTTTGTGGTGTTACAGCAATGGTCGAAGTCTGCAGCAACTGCAAAATGTCACCCTAAACCCACATTCTGTCAGTTGAGCTTTAGTTTGCTATAGACTGAACAGTCTTCAATTTTGTTCAACACAAAGTACCTCACATGCTCACATTTCCCATGCTGCTTAATATGGCGTCTTAATATGGTTTGTTAGCATGGTTTGTGGGGGCTGCTAGTCCTACTGATCTTCAGCAGTGGTCAAGTTCTGCAGTGGTTCAGTCTAGGTGCTTGTAGCTGCAAGCTTTTGCACATTTCTCAGACTTAGCACGTCCGTGTAGACATAGGGCAACGCATTCACCACTGATGCATCAGCTCCTTCCTGAGAAATATTCATAGCACCATAGTCAGATGTTACAAAATCAATGTATGATCATGTGTGAGCATGATACCATAATCATTTGAAGTTCAGGAAGATGTTTAGTCTAAGATTAAATGCATGTAATTATCCTCTGTGAGAACATACTCTAAGGGTCTTCACCCACTTACCTGAAGAATACTTGGCATCTCGTGCACAGCTTCTGTGAACGGCAACAGAAAGTGAGATGGCATCAAAAAGACGAGAGTTAAGCAATATGATGTACAGAAGCGTCAGGCCTGTGTCAGGCCACGTAATGAGTATTGTGGTTATTAATATGGGTATTAATTATTCTTCTATAAGCTGAAAAAACCTCTGTTTAGAGAAGCTGTCCAGATAAAACTAAGGACAAAAAAATGTATGAGGAAAAAATTACCTCCATTTTTTCTGTCAGATGGATTCTTTCTATTGCAACCTGTCACAAGTGAGTTAATAATGAGATAAAGTAGAGGGCACTTTAAAATAGTGAATAATGACATAAAGTAGAGGGCACTTTAAAATAGTGAATAATGAGATAAAGTAGAGGGTACTTTAAAATAGTTACCTGCTCAAATGATCAATAATAATATTATTATAAATAACAACAAATCCACTGCTTGCATTAAATAAGATTTGACACTTGATACTGTACCATCTGCTGTATTTTTTTTGCAAAGGGTCTGAGCTGGTGAACAGTCCAGCTGATCCAGATCTTTTGCAAAATGGTTAGCAGTACCATCAACTTCACGATGACAGAGAAAGAAATATTCTCTTCTTACATTAACATCTTTAATAGTCCATCGAATATAAGTGATTATATATTACTCACATCATTTAATTTCATCATCAAATAAGCAATTACTACTGATCGTCAAAGATAGTTTACAAATTACCGTATTTGATGAGGCAGATTAAAATGATGCACAAAATCAGGATGCCAATGAGCGAGACAGAAGTAGGAAGCACCAAGTGATATATTTTCATAATATTGGTCTGACAAACTGTAATGTTTTCACCTAAGAAACAACAAAAACATCATTATTAGCAATCTTTTTGTTCTTCTTCATCTTATTATCATCAACAACAACAACAACAACAATAATAATAATAACGATAATAATAATAACCCTCACCGTTGATGTTCAGATGTGTCTGAGACTGACCAACTGTATTTGAAACCTCACAGGTGAACGTTCCACAGTCTGCACTGGTCACATTCGACACCTCCATGCTTACGTTCTCCTCACTGAAGGAGATTCTCTGGTCCATAGGCAGGTTCAGGCCATTCTGCAGCCAGCGGAGGGACAGGAACTTCCCCTCTACCTCACATTTCAGACTCAGCGTGAAGTTCGAGAAGGAGACAGATATCCTTAATGCAACTGGAGGACCTAAATCACATTAAAGTCCTGTAACTGCATTCCACTTATACAGACAAGCAAACAAGAAAAGGTAGTGAGTAAAGAATAATTTAACGTACACAGCATGTGCATAACCTGTCACATACATTGCAATACTTACGGGACACAGTTAAGTTGATCTTACAGCGTTCTATTGTGCCATTTTTAAGCGTTGTTTCCACCTCATACATTGTTTCATCATGTGGCATCAGATTAAGCAAAGTAAGACTCATATTTTGTTCATTAAAATGAATATTTTTATTGTTGTTTGTACTTGTAGTATTGGCTTTTATGAACTGATATAATAAATATCTTGGACTTCCAAATTTAATCCATTGTACACTTCGCACATCTTGACGCTTTCTAATGTGTCCCTGGAGCTCAACTCGACCATGTAACTTTCCCTCCTTCTGTATCTCCTTACACCCATCAATCACTTTATCTGCAAAATAATGTAGATACACTAGCTGAGTTTGTATTATTGTAAAATGGCAAAAAGAATGTGATAACCATTTTAATCTTTGTAAATCACAATAATTTAAATAACGCAAGAGACGTGGTACCACATAATATTTGTAAGCTGTTGTCACCCATTATACTCGTATGCATGGAAATAAAAAAAAAACAAACTTACCAACAGATGTACAAAGAAAAAGCATTAGAATGTGAAAAAAAGACATTGTAGATATAATCCTGGGTTACATGAGTGGTCCTATCCATCCAAGTACACGACCTCAATGAAGTTTTTAATGCCTACCAAACACAGACTGTCATGTAAAGGCAGAAGAGAGAAGCCCTAACCGAACTGGTGGAGGAAGAGGAACAGATGAGCTCTAACCACAGATGTGGTGTTCAAGCACATTCATCATAAAAGAACACTGCTCTTACCACAAATCTTGGTTTGTACAGAATTCAAGACAAAACCAAAAAAAAGAGCAAACAAACGAGTGTAACCGAGTCTGAGAAAATACATCTTTATTTTTAAATGTTACTGACTAAAGAAAATATGCGACACAGTACCTAACAGCCTTAGTTAATCGTCCCTTTAGCTGGAGTGCAGAAACCTTCCTCTAAACCTTGGACATACACAATCTATGTAGGCATATTTTTATGAAGAAAAAAAAAACTGAACAAGCAAACATATAAACAAAATGTTTAAAGCTAATTACACATGCATTTTTAAGCAAAGGAACAACATGGCCTTTAAAAAGCACCACAGGATATTCATTTACATCAAAGTACATGAAGATGGGAATTGTGGGGGTGGACTGGCAATAGTAACTTTAGAACTATTTCAGAAGGCGTATATAATATATATATATATACACACACACACACGCCTATGTATGTTCCTATGTATGTATGTATGTATGTGTACATATATATGTATGTATGTATGTATGTATACATATATATAATGCGTGTGAGAGAGAGAGATGATTACTCTAATGTTAGTCTATCTGGTTCTGCAGTAGCTGTGTGGAGAACAGATGGAGTGTTGGACTTCTGGCCCTCTGCCAAAGCTTTAAAGTGCTGACAGGAGGAAGAAAGAAACGATTATGAACAGTGAGGTAAAGATTTTACCTCACACAAAATCAAGTTTTACACACCCACAGAAAGCACTAGATGTACGGACTGTTTTACAAATCTGACACATTTTATCAGAACATGTTATTTCAAGCAGTGTGCAAATCTGCTGTCCACAGGCACGACCTGCCCACATGTTTAGTATGTGGTCTTAGATGCAACCATTATGCAAATCTGCTGAATGTCATGCTAAATACACATGGTAATTTACCAGGAACTATCAATTAGTAGAAATTGAAATAATAATGCCTGTCCTCACTTCCAAAATACGATTCATCACCAATTATAAAGACAAGCCAAATACTGCTCCATAAAACTGTCAGAGAAGAAACCAGTGTTTAGATGGGTTTTTTATGCCAACCTGTGAGTTTTTGAATTCAGAATAAAGTGTGAACAAGACATGAAGTGACTGGATTCGGTTCTTGTACACTGGGATGTCCAGGATACCTGTAGAAAATTATTTTATTAGATCCAGTGGCACGTTTTTAAAAGGTTATTTAAAACAAAGGAAACCAAAAAAAGCTCACCACAAATGATGTCAATGTATGCTGCTAGATCACAGCTAATATCTGCTGTGGGGAGATTAACCTGAAAGTGAGAGAGAGAGAGAGAGAAAGTGAGAGGCAAGATGATTGTGTAGAAAGCCTGGATCTTATCTCTATTACATGCTTTCTTTTGATATTACTGATTATATGTACAGAAAAGACAGAGTGTGATGTATACAATGTGTAGTGCACTTAATGAAGGCAGTACGAGACTGAGATGGAAAAAAAATAATCCCAACAATACTTCAAATAATCCCAACAATACTCCAAATAATCCCAACAATACTCCAAATAATCCCAACAATACTCCAAATAACTTTGAGTTAAATAGACTAACCTTGCCCAAAAGCTCCTCAAATTCAGCAGGCCACTCCTGCATCAAGCTATCGATGTCTGGCATGGGTCTGATGAAACACACACAGCCATATTTACCTCAGCTTGGGTCACAACAATAAAAGAGAGTGTTTGTGTGGTAATAATGCACAGTGTGTTTGTGTGGTAATAATGCACAGTGTGTTTGTGTGGTATAATGCACAGTGTGCTTGTGCATGTGTTCTATATGTGGATGACCTTTATACTTTATAGCATGTGTAATGCGGTACGCGTGTGTGTGTACTTGCCTGGTGTAGTGTACGGTAGCTGGCGGTTTGGAGCGGTGTAATTCGCTGATGCTCTCTATCCAGTTATCTATGGCTTTGGGGTTCTTCTGTGGATTCTCAATACTCTTCACTTTCACCTCCTATAAAGGACGTATAAAGGATATGTGAGAGCAAAAGAGATTTTGAACAGATCTGAGATTAAAAAAAATCTGAGTTTTGTGTTTTGTGTGTGACAAAGACCTCACTAGGTTTATAATGTGATCTATGTTTTTAGAGCTCCTCTCCAAAAACTCACGTTGAACCCAATTTAATACCTGTGCCATGATAGTGAGTGATAATACTACTAATGTAGGCATTATTAATGTGAGGAACAACAACATTTTAAGCACATGAGTAATGCTTAAGTAAAATAAAGTGGGTGTAACTGGAGGTGGGGGCAGCTAACCTGCTAAAACTGCCCACACACACACACATACTTTATGTCTAAACCATATTCATCGATGCAGAAGCAAAGGCATGAATGTGTGCATGTGTGTGTGCATGGATATTCACAGTGACGTTGTGTTGCTTGCTGTTCTCTGAGAGCCACAGGGACAGGACTGTGGGGTCTGACTGCTTAGCGCAGGGCTCGTCCAGCACCAGCAAGCCCAGGCCGTCCGTCTTGCCGTCAGGCCGAGGAACCTGGTCACCACAGCTCAGATTTTTAAAAGTAACCCTCAGAAGCTGGAAGCCCAACTGTCTGATTCCGGCTGGTTCGCTTTAATACTAGAAAGCCGTGTCTCTGTACGTGCATTAGGGAATGTGCCTCACATTCAGCAGGGTTATTTGAACTTTTCATTTGTGACTAACAGTTATTCTGCACTGACTATATTTCACACATATTTATCATAGCACAAAAAGAAAACATACAACTTCCAAGGTAAGAGAACTATAACAAATAAACTGCAAATATATAGCATAGCTACTAAGACTGTACTCACTTTGAGGAAAGCATCAATGTCCCCCACAGCTGGGATAAAATCAGGGATAAAAGGCTTTAACTTATGGTCCAACTCAATGGTCTGTGGTGTGTATCTGAAGGACAGAGTATGAACATCAGTATAAACAACCAGAAATAATTTTCACACTGTGTATCCAATTTCATGTTCCTCTAATAGGAGATTTAAAAAGAGAAAGTCGCTAATGGTTTGTGTAGGTTCTTTGAGTAAGTGTATGCACCTCACCGTGTGATGTACTGGAAAAGTTCTTTGATTTCTGCTGTAACACGAAGGTGGTCGTAATCTGCCGGATCATATGCCCTGCAAATGTAGATGTATGGAAGCCATAGCTTACAGGAACAAAGTGCACCAGAGTGGTTTTTATGTTTGTTAACGAAAGTCCATTAGAGTGTAGTAAACTTGTGGCGTAATGCAAGGCTGTATACAAGTAGATATTACAGCTCTTCCGTAGTTGCCTTGATCTTAAACCATGTTTTTTTTTTTTAATCTTGTGAATCCATTGCAAAAATAAAGTCTTCTGAATAAAAGTGAAAACCCAGTGTATGTTAGATATGTGTAACATGTCCTCTGCCGTTGAAATATTATAATTTCAATATAACTGGAAGGCTTGAAATTTCACAGACAGAAGCACCTGTTCTTACCCTTCAGGAACTGAACTCGGTTCCCCTTCTTCTTCTTCATCAGATTCCGTCTCATCAGAGTCATCATCATCGTCGTCGTCGTCGTCATCCTCATCATCATCATCATCTTCCTCATTGTTTTCACTGCCCCCTCGGGGACTGGCTGGTTGCTCCTTCTTTTTCTGCCGCTACATTTCAATGTATTTGAATACACAAAGTCAGTGCATTTGACTGAAATTGTGCCTTTTCTTACAACACGTTCAAAATGACTCGTCAGTGTCATTGATTTAGCTACCTTGGTATCTTCATCAAACTCATTACTCTTCTTATTGGCCATTTTATTCAGCTGCTGTCTGCTCGTGTTCCTGAACACTGTCATCATAAATCATAAAACATGATTTAGACCCATCAGAGATGTTATAAAAGAGTAAAGCGGAGACGGAGAGTTTCACCTGTTTGTCGCGGAGTTGGTGTGTACAAACTAGCGACTTCTTCTGAATCGTTAACGTCCAGTGTCTCATCGTAAGGTTGGTTGCTAATGAGCTTGGTCTGAAAGTAGTTAGGTGCTGATGTTGAAAAGATAAAGTTGAAAACCTAGCTGAAACGCTAGCTAACTAGCTTAGCTACTTTACTCGGTACGAAGTAAACTCGCTGGCTTGTTAGCTAGCTAAATACATATTAACATTAGCTACCTATCTGCAATGCTTTGCAAATATTTGCTTCGTATAATCCACATACCTAGCTAGATAGTTGGCTAACTTAGTCACACGTAACTACCCACTGAAATAAACACAGTATTGTATACATTTAGATACGTTAGTAGTAACTAGTTAAGCTATCTAGCTAGTTGGATAGATAGCTGTCCCCCTAGTCAAAGCAGATAGATTAGTTAGGTTAACCTAGCTAGTTAGCTTTGCACGAACAACATAGCGAGGTATATAGCTATCTAACATAGGTTTTTTTTTTCACAAACACAATTCATATTACTGTTGTAGTTTATAAAATAGTGTAATAGTTAAATCAGTGTCCATAGCGTGTCAAACCTGGTATTTTGACTATTACTAAAAATAATGCTAGCTAGCTAATTACCTTTTGACGCTCAGATCTCTCCATGTAAGCAGGCGGTTACCCAGGGATACCAATCTCGCGATGTTAAAACCGAGACTTTAGGAGGGTCGATGTGTCAGAGTAGGTACGGTGTGTGTGTCCAGAGGCAGTAATTACACTTTAATCTATTGTGCACTAATCACTGCATAGAGGGGGTTTGCTTATAATCATTGAAAGCAGGACGTTGAAAAAGGTTGGTGCTTAAATAGCTAAATAACAATCAGCGTTGCTTTTTTCATACGTTGAATGTGTTAAAACAGTGCTAGCCTACATTCTTTGGTTTGGCTTCAGTGTTAACACTATGATTCATGGTTATTTACAGTTATTCTTAATCCATCTTCCACCGCTTATCCGCATCCGGGCCTAAGCAAAGAAGTCCAGTGCCTCCATCTCCCCCGCTACCTCCTCCAGCGTCTCCGGGGGGATACAGAGGCGTTCCCAGGACTGCTGAGAGATGTAAATCCCTCTGTGTCCTGGGTTTTCCCTGGGTTCTCCTCCCCTTTGGACATGCCTGGAACACCTCCCTAGGTGTCCTTTCGGTCACTACCCAGAGCTTGTGACCATAGGTGGCAGTCAGAAAGTACATTGACCAGTAAATTGAGAGTTTTACCTTTTGGCTCAGCTCCCTCTTCACCATAACGGGCTGGTACAGGGTCCTCAACACTGCAGACACTGCTCAACCTCTCGCTCCATCCCTCCCTCACTCATGAACATGATATATAGTCCGAGATATTTGAACTCCTCCACTTGGGGAAGAATTCACTCCCTGCCAGGAGGGAGCATTCCAACCTTTTCCGACAGAGTATCATGGACACAGATTTAGAAGTGCTGATCGTCATTCCAGCCGCTTCACACTTGCAAACTGGCCAAGAGAAAGCTGGAGGTCCTGGACACCAGCAGGACCACCTCACCCACAAAAAGAAGACGTGGAATTCTGAGCCCACTGTACCGGACTCCCTCTGCCACTTGGCTGTGTCGATAAATTCTGTCTCTAAGTTATGAACAGAACAAACACTAAGTTACATTTATTAATCTGTGCAATATTTCAAGGAGGTATACGTAAATGTACAATTTACAGACTTCTTGCAGTTTCAATAATACTGGAGCCCCATTTATAATAATGGCTTTTGGCATGGAGCCAAATGCTGAGAGGCAGCTAGCTGAGTCCTATAGTCAATCTGAGGCCAGAACATCAGCTAAACAGCAGCAAAACAGCCCCAGCTGCATGGCCCTGACTTTGATTCAAACGTAACACCGAGAACTATAAAATGGTTGTATGGAATTAACTCTTGTAATTGACAAAATTGCTGGAATCAGTTTCTCTAGCTAGGGTCTGCTTGCCCCACCTTTCCCACAGAGTTTGTGTAGAACGGACATTCCTCTATCAACTACAACTCGGCTTTCTATCATGGGTTCATTGTCATCATTTCTGATCACCGACACCTAGTGTCCAATGTTGAAAACTGTAGCCGTAAACTGTGTTGCAGTTCTTTATTATGATGTTATAACAGAGTTAATACAAGAGCTATTGTGCACATCACAATGATGGAGTTAAACAACATGCACAACAGCCATGTTGAAGTTTCATTGCCTAATGCTTAACGCTAAAAGTTCAAAAACATACTATACGTTCTGGCTGCAATTAGGAGAAATAACATACCAATTAAACACATTTTTAGTTACAAACTGAGAAAGACAAGCATACAACAGTGCCAGTTTTATATTTGTTATATTCACAGTTCATTTACATACATAAAAAGCAGTCTACCCCAGGTTG
The DNA here is from genome assembly GCA_028565775.1 of Sternarchorhynchus goeldii. Lineage (NCBI taxonomy): Eukaryota > Metazoa > Chordata > Actinopteri > Gymnotiformes > Apteronotidae > Sternarchorhynchus > Sternarchorhynchus goeldii. Next base: position 5,242,999 of record JAOXYF010000015.1, on the reverse strand, counting down.
GGCTTGTAGCTACACTTGTTTTCTCCAAAGCTTTACGTGCTCTCTGGGGTGGATAAGGGCCATGGCTTGAGAACTTTATCACCTCATGGGAATCATCTTAAGCCAAGGGAGATGCTGTAGCGGAGTGGTGAGCAAGGATGTGCTATATGTACACATTAATCATCATGAACAACAGTTAGCAAATCTAACCTTCGATCTTTGCCTGTAGTACCCATCTACCGACTTGTACAGATACAAACTGAACAATCATCCCAGAATAAGATGTAATATCAACACCCCCTTGCAATAAGAATTGCTGTTAAATATTTATTAGGACATAAAGAACTGTATGTAGTTCAGATCCTACTTTGAGGGGATGAGTGTACATAAGGGCCTGTTTTTTCAGACATGTCGTTTGGTGTGCATGAGCAGGTCTCTCTGTAGATCAGCTTCCAAACTCCCAGGACCTGCCTTACCCCCAGGGGGATCCGTTATCAGAGTAAGTTTATTGAACACACCACGGCCAAAGTAATCCGCCACCACAGAGAAGCCATCGTTGGAGCTCCTCAGCTGCGAAAGAGAGGGAAGTGACAGATTAAACATCGCTGCAGCATGAACCGTCATCCTTAAGACGCTCGGTTTGCGTCAGGCACAGCCGACGCCCGTGTTTGCCGCACCTGTCTGTTGAAGTGGTCGTGCAGATCCCGTTTCTGGTCCTGCGCGCGGAGCATGTCCATCACCTTCCTGTTCTCGGGCGTGCAGGTGGGACATTCTGCCTCGCTCTCCGCGTAGCTCTCGAAGCAGTGCTGGTGGAAAGAGTGGCCGCACAGGAAATGCACGGACGGCAACTCCAGCGGGCTGTTACACATGCTGCACTTGGTCTTCTGAAAAATCTTTGCACTGGGAGGGAGGGGTAAAATTATTCATATCATTATTCGATTCGAATGATTCTCTTCATCAACACACACAAAGTCACCCAACCTCACCCTGAAGAAATCGGAAAGCTGGTTTTTAAGCCTTAGCACATGAAGCCAAATACTGATGTTTTCCAGTTTAAGAAATTAAAACCTACTTTCTTCCCTGGACGTTACCTGGTGCGAAGCTCCTGGATCTCGGAGCGCAGGTGTGCCGTCTCCTCGCGGTACTGACGGATTTTTCGTTCATCCTCCTCAATTTGCTGACTCTCTCTCTGCAACTTGTTGATCAGGTAGTCTTTTATCACCGACAGCGTCGCCGTTGAGTTATGAGCCAGAGTCTGCACCACTGCAACCACGGAAACCAAAACGATCTACACCCGTCTTACAGGTACATCGAACAGCTTTTAGAAAGCACCTACAAGCTGGGTAAAAATATCACTGTTGCGCAGTTGCTAAGAAACTCAAGATTACTTCCTGCTCCAGAATCAATAGTTCTGTATAACCTGACAGGTGCAAAGCGTTCTTCAGTGTTCTTTTTGGTCTTTCAGAGTGATGTCAGAGCTTCAGTTATATAGTTATATGGTTTTGTAAAATAACTTGAAGATTTCCATCTTTTTGTTTCGGTGGATTGAGATCCTTCTGAAACAGGTTTTCTTCCAGACATCACACACAATAAGTCAACTGCAAATCTTCATAGCTTTTTATTGTTCAAACCATTTGCAATAATGTTTTACTGTAATGTATTCATGTTTATTTTTGTTACATAAACGTTTTATATGCAAATAAACACCCAAGACCTTAAAGAATACTTTACACCACATTTAAGCTTAACAACATGTGAAAGCCACAATCTAAAGATCATCAAAAAACTGCGTTCCCCCGACATGCAAACTTATACAACAACTTACCCAGAAGAGGAGGCATGAGATTGTTCTGGTCAATGTGCTGCAGGACCTCACTGATATAAGCTTTGCAGTCTTCCTCTTTTCGGGCAAAGTAGCCCAGCGCCTGTTCCCAAAGGCAAACTTCCTGATCGCCATAGAGCTTGCAAGCATCCACAACCTTCGGATACTCCTCGTTCTGCATGTGGTAGTGCATGATCTGCTGGTACCTGCGCAAACATTAACACGACAGCTAAAATAAGTGTTTGCTAATAGATCAAGCCCGGAGAGAAACCGACAGCAATCACCATTTGCTCCTACATACAACAGGAAAAACAATTGATGTTTCTAAAAGTACTCACAGTTTGCCCTTCTCATAAAGATACAGAACTCCCTCTTTAAAATTGTGCATTTGGCACAGCACCAGAGCCTTATCAAATACGGTGTTGTCACTCCTTAAGAGGGATAATGCTGCCCCCTGTAGGACCTTTTTTTTCTGTACAAAAAAAAAAACCCCACAGAGGCTGTAACATTTCTTTACAAAAAAACCTTTCATATAAAACACATTAATGAATAAATGTAATTTATTGTTAATGTAAAGTGATAACCGTTAGCAACACACACTGCACCATTTACCTCAGGATCCTGTTCATGGGCCCAGTCCTGCAGACGAAGCTCCAGCAGTGTATCATAAACGCCTTGCGGTGAAAAGGGCTCTACCTTGATCATGTGCTCCAGGAAAGCATGAAGCTCTCGAGGGTTATTGGCAAAGATTGGGATAAACTCTTCTGAGTTGGCCTGAGAAACAGGTGATAAAAGTGGAGCATGAGACTGAGAAACACTAATTGTTCTCTTTGCCAATTTCGGCTGTGCTAATCCAAATTGCTGCTCAGAGCTTCAGGTTCCCTGAAGCATCTGCCAGAACAAGAAACACGTTAAAAACTTCCTTTAATAGAGGGTTTAACACTGCATGAGGATGCAGCTGGAAATGTTCTAGTCTTTAGCAACGCAGGTTTTCTTCTTGGGAATGACAGTATGACGTAGTGACGTTTGGGCTTCGCACCTTATTCACAACCGCCCGGTCCAAACCGTCAGGATGGGCGGAGTCCTGGCTGGGCTGGTAGGCGGTGCAGAGCCTCTTCAAGAGCACGGTGGTGCTCTCAGGAATGTGGTGCATGAGAGTTTTCCCGTAGTGCTTCATATTGGTCTCCGCTTGTTCGAACGGCAACCGCCCGATGTAGCGCAGAGCCTCCTGGTAATTCTGACCACATCAACATAAGGAAGAACATAGAATGTACTTTGATTTCTCATCATTTCAAATGTCCTAGTATTAAGAAATGTTCTAATGTTACATTATTTAGAAATATTATTTATTTTCATAGCGGTAAAGATTGCAGGAGATCCGAGATTCCCTCACCTTTAAGTCCTCCAGCTGGATCTTCAGGTACCACTCGTGATGTGCGTGTTTCTCTGCCAGGAAGACGGCATGGCTGTGGTAACCAGCCTGACGCAGCACCTTTATGGCTATCTCCACATCAAAATGTACCTCACTCTCGCTACTCTGGACACCACAGAGCAACAGAGACAGTGATAAGCCATACACTAATGAAAAGTGCACTTTCAAAGCATTTCATCTTGCTTAGCTTTTTCAGGCAATCTTTAGTCTCTGATACTCTGCTCCAGTTGGCTCTCTCAATCTTGAACAAAGGGGTTATTAAGGTTATTAGCCACATGCGCCCATGCCTAGGATTCCAGGAAGCTGCAGGTGGCTGTGTTTTCACTGGGTGGGAGGATGATTTAGATCATCTTTGCCTCTCAACAGAGAGTGAACCTAGCCAGTGATACTGTGGGGTCACATGCAGAAATTACTACACAGTGCTCTCCTTAAAGTGTTCATCTGTCCTGCAACACATGAGTATCAGCTTGGAAAGAGGAAACATCTGTTAGTCCTCATTCTCTCAGGTCTTTAAGTATCTTGGAGGGGCTCTGGAAGAGAACCCTAGGGGCCAACTTCAGGCCAATAGCACGAGTCAGCATCCTGTACAGGATTTACTAAGGGGATGTGCAGGAGATTTACCAGTGCCTGGACTGAAACGCAGCACGTTGGTACTAATTATGGCTGTACAAGAACAAGCTCCGACGAGATCAACAGAGGGTGGGACCTACCACACCAGGTAGGATCGGAGATACAGGCTGTGCAAACATACCCCTGACACAATCCAGCAGATAACAGCAGTATGCAAGATGTTAGCAAGCAGAGTGTACATGGAACACCATAACCAAGTGTCTGGCATAGTATACAGGAACATCTGTGCTGAGTACAGGCTGGAAGTCCAAAGGTCAAAGTGGGACACTCCCCTGACGGCGGTGGAGAATGACCAAGCTAAGATCATGTGGGACTTCCAGATACAGACTGACAAAATAGAAAAGTATAGACCACTGTTAGATTTGTTGTTTAAGCAATGTTTAAGCATATATTATTACATAAAAATTATTAAAAATTATTTCTCAGCCTCTTTACTAATATACATCCAGAGAGTAGAGGAAATTTGCACAGAAACAAACAAACCAACAACACTATTTTCAGAACAAAATGGCTTCTATAGGCAGCCATTTAGTGTGACCTCCCTTGGAAAAAGACCTTGCTGACATGAAATAGTAGGTATTTAATAATTCCATTCCAATTAGGTTCCTGCTAATCAGGCACAGGGTTTGTTCTATTGCTCAAGTGCACAGCAAAATACTCGCCACTGTCGAAGCCATTTTTACTTTTTCCTCAGTTTTAAATGCATTTTTTTTCGTCCTGTCCTTGTTTTTTTCCCCCAACAGACCTTAATAAATTCCTCCAGCTTGGAGCTGTCCTTCAACTTGGTGTAGCAGTTGAGCAGAAGTGTGGTGTGATCCGCATTGGCCAAGGACTGCCTGTGGAGAGCCTGGAGGTATGCAGTCAGGTTGTGGATTCTCTGAGCATCCAGGAACTTCCGAATGACATACGAGGGTTCGAGTTTCCCAATAGTCCTACATGAGACAGCAGTTCAGCTTTTGCAATTGTTTTTTTTTCATATATTAACAATATAATCACCAAAATGCAAAAGTAACTACAGACAAGGTAGAAACATGCTTCTCATGCAAATGAATCATAGGATTGTAACAGACTAGTAATTACAACAGACTACTGTAACCCGTGAGGAGTCCTTACCGAATATACTGTTGAATAGCACCATCATGATCTCCTTTAATGTAAAGATGATCTCCATATTGTCTAAAAATCTCAGACAGACCATCGGTGTCCAGATGCTGGCTCTTTGCAAGGTTAATCGCCATTACAAACAGGTTCTTCTTAAAAAGCATCTGCAAGAAGTAATAGTTTTTTCATAACTTTATACATTTTGTTACTGGAGAAGCCTAACATTAACATTTGACACGTCATAAAAGTCCTCGGAACAATGTTTAACTAAAATTATAACAGCTGTAAAAAAATATATATATATCTGAAGTCATATTTAATGTTATTGTTCACCACTCCATTATGAAATCTACGGAATGAGCAAATAACCTCTAATTTTGTCTGCGTGTCCTTTTCTTGGAGCATATACATCTTCCCGTCTCTCGTCAGTACATAAAAAGAGCCCCATTCTGCTAGAACATCTATGATGTCATCAAACGCAGCACTGTAGGCAATGAACTTATTGTCCAGGTCATAAATCGTCAAGACGTGCTTTTCTGTTGGAGAAGTCTCTCTACTCCCAAAGCCAGGTCTGTGACACAGAGAGGAGCAACGGAAACAAAATTTTTATAGTGTTTAGGAAAAATTGCAATATTACATTAGAATTATTAGATTTAAAAAACTTGAGTTCTGAAATAGCTGTGACAAAGTAATGAATTGCACAATCCTTTGTGTACATTTGCAGACAGTTATTACCTTTCAGCAAACGTATCTAACAGGAATACTAAGTACCATGTTGATTCTAGAGCCTAATTAGGCAGTAAGTATTATATGAGCGACCCCTACTTGTTAGGTGACTTGGTGTCTCGAGTGAGCAACAGCAAGTAACCCCGGTGCCAGTGCACCAAGATCTTATGTCCGTCAAAAGCAAAGCAGGGCCCTCTTTCATCAGGCTGGTACAGATACACGCACTCATCTCCCGCCACAATGAACTGGGAGTCCTGAGACGGGTCCGTGAGGGCGGAACAGCGCAGAGCACAGCCATGCGTGTCCAACTCCAAATGAGGATATTCTTTCACAGACAGCGTGTAACACTGGCAAAATGATAAACCAAGAAAGGCGGTACTGATTATAGTGACACATTCTTGCGCTACAATTTGATCATCGTTGTACGAAGAGATTTGGGCAATAAAGATGAGGGATGGTGCTCAATTAGACAATTAAAACATACCTGTACTTTCTCTAGGGTGACTACAAACAGGTGCGTAACTTTTCCTGCCTGGCGGAAAGCCAGGCCAGTGACAGGAGAATTTCCCTCATGAAGAGTTAATGTTTTGCTGTGTCTGTCTCTGGTAATGTCGCCTTTAGTCAAAACTACACTTCCATCTGTGAAGCCTGAAAAAACATTTACATTTTTTTTTTTTTATTACATTTGGCTGATGCTTTTATCCAAGGCTTATACTTACAATTGTGACTGGATACATCTTGAGTAATTGAGGGTTAATGGCTTTTACTCCAGGGACCCAACAGTGGCAGCTTGAAGCAGCAACCCTCTGATTACTAGCTGAGTGCCTTGACCACTGAGCTACCAGGTCATTCTGAAGAGTTAAACTAACTTGTCTGTATTCACATTTTTATACATTTCAATAACATATAAATAGAAAAATGATATATGAAGAGAGAGAGAGAGAGAGCGCACCTATAGCCATGAAGTTCAGGTTCTCATGTACACTAAGACAGGACACTTCTGTGGGTTTGTTTCCAGGAATTGCTGGGAATATCCGTGTGCACAGGGGACTTCCACTGTCCCTTTTATCTGTGTTCCATACCTTGACCTGGTTGTATTCATACACACACACACCAACATTATATCCTTAATACAGCATGTTTCTCAAAACGAGAAATAAATATATTATTATTATTATTATTATTGTTGTTGTTATTGCGAGAATTCTATCTTTCAGCAACAAAATTCAAGGATTAAGTAGCGCTTACCAGTGGGTTGATACCATGCTCGTCTTGACCCACGGAAACCAGAATACTGTGCTGCTTTAGTTGGAATAGGTGTGTCACGCGCAGTTTGTAGGCTTGGAAGGAGGTCAGCTGCAGCGAGCGCGTTAAAAACCAGATTTGACCTTCCATATGTAAGCATGATGAGTTAAGAAAACACAAATGTTCGCTATAATAGTGAACCTTTTCACCATAAATGGCCTTGCTTAGAAAATCGTAAGTGCAGTGTACACCATACTGTTAAGCTAACGGCTAGCTAAAACGTTCTTTGCTAACCCCACAGACCAAATGTCATAATATAACAATTTAGCATGGAAAATTTGATCATAAAGCAAGTATATCAAACCTTAAACTAAATTTGCTACTTGGTGGCAAATGCTTAATAAAGTGTAGCTTAGGTAGGTAACCGATCTTAGCTTTTGCTAGATACTCTCTAGCGTCTCCAACAACAAACCAAGGAATTCTGCATTGTAAGGATATCTCCGAGAACAATATGTCCCCGGCCTGAATCACAAGCAGATATACCAATTGGCAAAACGAAGTTTTTCCCATTCTCAATCGGATCTTTCACCGTTTCTCTATCAAAAAAGACAAATCGTCTCCACTGCAAGAACGCAGCCATTTTCTCATAAATTCCTGCTAAACAAAATCATGTGACACATAGCGGTCATGTGAACTTTGTAAGATTTGTTTCCGTATGTCTTTTTTTAAAAATAAAAAATTCAGCAATTATATTATTATTTAGAGAAGGATTTTATCAGGTCTATTTATAAAATTAATAACACCCTTCAGAGTACAATAAAAAGAGAAGTATGGCAAGTATATATATTTTTATATATGTATAAAATATGTATAAAACAAAATGTTATTTTAAAAAATTGTAACTAAATCAATAATTAAAACACAATAATAATAATGTTCAATATACGAATGTTTGACAGCACAAAAATGTTGAACTACAAATAAAGAAGTATTTAAAACTACAAGCGGTCGCGAAAATATTTAGCAATACATTTTACGTCACAACCACTACGCCCATTCATTTAACGTGGACCAATAAAACAAACGTGTGTGTGTGCAGCACTGGCCACTGAAATTATAGTTGGAACGTGGACCAATCAGAGTACCTTCTTTACACCAAAAGAGGCGGGACTAGTGGTTTTACCAGGTCAACGCTTAAACTCGCGGAACGAGGAGCTGTGTGGATCCAATAAGATCACGCCGCGTTAAGGGCCCAATGGCCAGAATAAGCCGGTGATTGCAAGACCGATACCAAACCACCGCTGTAGTGTAATCATAAAGGTTCATGGGTTCAGTTCATCAGGTATCAGTCTGACATTTACAAAGACATAATTTGCAAGTCTCCGAAGTGCAAAAATAGTCTTTGTTATTGTTCATCTGTCAGACAGCGGTAACTTCAAACAGTGATTTAGCTTGATAGCTAGTTATTACATAAAACTTCTACTGCTGAAGGTAAGTTTTAGCTATGTCATTTCATTTTTAGTTCGGGTTGTACAAATTAATCTACGTTTACGTTAACTTTCGTGTGTGGTCATGTTTGTAACAGGATGCAACGAGCGTTACAGGATGTAGTTAGCTGGTTAGCTAGTTTACCTATCATGGCTATGCCTTCTAGGGTTTGCTAGTTTGTGCTTTTCCGTCTATGAATCTTCTAGCTGGCAAACGTAGCGGATCTAGCTACCTTGGTTGGGTTAACGTTGCATTTAGTTAGTGATTGACTTGGTGTTTGAAAAATAGTGACATTTAACAATTAACAGTGTTTTTAAAACAGTGTAACCCCCCAGCCATCAGGACCAAGCTAACTACCTCAGCATGGTCTACGTCACTATGAGACAAAGGCAATAAGACCAGAAGTTTCCACACTTGAATATTTGGCTGCGTGCAGATCCACTGTTAAATAAATCAGTTTAAATACCCAGTAACTCCAGACGTTAACTGTAAGCTACAGTTCGCATCTTTTTGCTTTTATAATGATCTATATATAAGGCATTAAGACAACACATCTTACATTGCATTTACCTATTGGTCATTAACAACTGTAGTCCACGTGTTTAGAAGCTTCTACCTACCTTTGGGGCGGGATTAGACCAACAGGATGTAGTTTAAATAACACATTTCGTCTTAAGAGAGTTTGACCCTGTAAATTTCCGTTTTATGCCGACCTTAAACAAGTTCAATGTTTCATTTGCTTTGGTAAGTTGGGCAGAGGAAGCTAATTATACATATGTGAGGACGTCTTGATTTATTTATCCTGGCTGCTCCCGTAGCAATGCTCTCTTCTTACAGTTCAGCATGTTATTTAGAAATATCCGTTCGTCATATACATGGGTGATTCCATATTGGCGCTCTCAGTAGCTGTGATGGTCCCTTCCATTTTTAAGTGGTGGTGTAAAGGTTATATTTACATATTCATTCATTATCTCTCCCTCTTTGTATGTGTGTTTTATGTTTGTAATTTTTTTTTTTTGCAGGTTACAATGAGGAAAAAGCTGTCATTACTGTCATTAGGTGTGCTGTTTTGCCTTGGTTTAGCACTCCTGTCTTCTCCAGCAGGTGAAGCATGCATGCATCTCGAGCATTACATTGCACTTTTTGTTGTGCAAGTAAAAGAGCACTATTGATGGTGGAAAACGTACTTTAGGTGTGAAGCTGGACAAACATTTAAGTAGTTCTCAAATATAACATATTTAGGAAATTAAAATGGGAAAAGAGACTTGCAATTGTATGGTGTATATTGTATGAACTGCATGACCATACGGAATAAATCGAGAATAAATTTAGAAAGTTGCTTTTATCGCATTTCGAGATCTGATTCTAATCTTAAGCTTTGAATGAGGTGGTCTCTTGTGGGTGTCCAAATGTCTGTTATGAAGAGTCCTCTTTCTGTTTAATAGCTTCGGTTGCTGTGATGTCTGTGGACTTGGGGAGTGAATGGATGAAAATAGCTATAGTGAAACCTGGAGTGCCAATGGAGATTGTTCTAAACAAGTACGTAATGGTGCTTTGAAGCTAGGTGATGTAGCTTTGTTTATTATCTACCTATTGATTTATATTCACCGAGTGTTTCCATTCTGTCTTCTCTTTAGAGAGTCCAGAAGGAAAACTCCAGTGGCTGTGTGTCTAAAAGAAAATGAAAGGCTTTTTGGAGATGGTGCTCTGGGTGTGGTTAGTTACCATCATATGTATTTCTATATTGGTTTATGTTGTATTGTTGTCAAGTTTTCAGTTCTAATATTCTTCTGCAAAACTGTATTCAAATTTTAAATTTACATTTAATTTAATTTAATTTTAATTACATTAATGACCCCCCTCCCCCCCTTTTCTGTCTTTCCAGTCTGTTAAGAATCCCAAAATGGTGTATCGGTATCTCCAGAACCTTCTGGGGAAGACTGCTGATAACCCACAGGTTGTGCAGTATCAGAAACACTTCCCTGAACACCTGTTGGAGAGAGAGGACAAAAGAGGAACTGTGCTTTTCAAATACGCCGAGTAAGTATTCTTGCTCATGTTTATATATGGGATGTTTAAATTCAACATTTGTGCACATGTTCCTTTGGAGTCGTATAAAATGGTTAAAACGGCAAAAAGGTGTTTACCTATAGCATGGATGCCTTTGTCTTTCATGATCAAGAAAAACCAACAGTCTTGAAACATGTTTACTAGTGATAGATTTTGCACAGTTTACTGTGTTGGTGATTCATTCAAACACCCACAGAATAGTCAGTGTTGAGAGAAACCCACAGCTCATGATGCATTTATTCCTTGTTCTTTTTAATTAGCTTTTTTTTTCTTTACTGTAAAGGGTATTATTAGCATATTTATTATTAGCATATTATTAGCATGTTTTTTTTTTTCTTTACTGTAAAGGGCATTATTGTGAACAATTAATAAACTAGCAATTTATTTTGCATCCTTAACAGTTACTAATGGCACTGAGCAATACTGCTACATGGTATAAAATTTGAACAAATAACTAGAGATGTTTTGTTGTTCTGTTCCTTAGGGAGATTCATTATACTCCAGAGGAGATCTTGGGCATGGTTCTGAACTACTCTTGTGGCCTGGCTCAGGACTTTGCAGGTTTGCCTATTCAAATCAAACTTCTTTTTTTTTTGACTGCAAAATCTGTGTGTGGTCTTGCTGCTCCTACTCTACTGAAGCCACTTTTTATTTGTTTATTATTTGTAAATTCCCTTGTTACGTATCTGTCCCCACAGAACAAGTTGTTAAAGATGCGGTGATCACAGTCCCAGCATTTTTTAATCAGGCAGAGCGTAGATCAGTCTTGCAAGCAGCTCAGATGGCAGGTCTTAAGGTCCTTCAGCTCATCAATGACAATACTGCTGTGGCTTTGAACTATGGAGTCTTCAGGAGAAAAGACATCAACTCAACTGCACAGGTACTTAAAATGGGGGGGAAAACACATTTAATAAGTAGGGTACAATAAACGATCTGGTTTTATAGTGTCCACTCTTGCCATTTCTCCTCCTCCTCAGAACGTCATGTTTTATGACATGGGCTCCAGCAGTACGACAGCCACTATTGTCACCTACCAGACGGTGAAGACCAAAGAGGCCGGCACCCAGCCTCAGCTGCAGGTTCGAGGAGTCGGGTAAGTGCCTCACTCTGGGCTACCATCCCCCCCTAATCGTGTTTAGGCCAGTCCTCACCCTGAGGGTTCCCATAAGCCAACACCTTTCAACCAAAGGCCACACCTGTATCTTCTCCTACAATAACCACCCCCCCCAAAACACGACTGATCTGCGGTGACCAGGTTTGACAGGACACTCGGTGGCTTTGAGATGGAGCTGAGGCTTCGGGATCACCTGGCCAAGCTCTTCAATGAACAGAAGAAATCGAAAAAGGACGTGAGGGAGAACCTGCGAGCCATGGCCAAGCTACTGAAGGAAGCACAGAGACTCAAGACAGTGCTGAGCGCTAACGCAGAGCACACGGCACAGGTATTGGATACGTCTTATACGTAGCAAATACCCTCTTCTAGCGCATATGACAGCTTAATATTATCTTGGTAATAACTACACCAGAAAACTCAATTTGCTCCATTTATGTAACCATTCTTTTCGAATGGATATTGGTAATTTCTTTAAAGTGCAAATATTCAAGAATAATCTGGGGTCCACGTTTTTTTTTTGTTTGTTTGTTTGTTCGTTTTTTAATATAATCTGAGAAATTCAGCACTAAAGGGTTGAGATAATGTGAAGTCCTGTCTGAGCTGAACATCTGCGTTCTGTGTTAGATTGAAGGACTGCTGGACGACATTGACTTCAAGGCTAAGGTGATGCGTACAGAGTTGGAGGCTCTGTGTGCCGACCTGTTTGACAGGGTGCCAGGACCAGTGGAGCAGGCCCTGGCTGCTTCCGAGATGTCTTTGGTGAGGCTGCATCACTACAGTCAACTACAGTCTTTTACCTGCCTGGTGAGTGTAGATTGTGAAGATGTGATCTTTGTCTTCCAGGACGAGATTGAGCAGGTCATTTTGGTCGGTGGAGCCACTCGAGTTCCCAGGGTTCAGGAAGTTCTCCTCAAAGCAGTTGGAAAGTAGGTTTGTTTTTTTTTTGGGGTTTTTTTTTCCAACGCTCAGTTTATTGAGCACCTGGTGCATAGTTGCTTGTCTCCTGGTGCTCTAACCTGGGATGTTCTTCATAGAGAGGAGCTGGGAAAGAATATAAATGCAGATGAAGCAGCAGCTATGGGAGCAGTATACCAGGCCGCAGCTCTCAGTAAAGCGTTTAAAGTCAAGCCCTTCTTGGTCCGAGATGCGGCAGTCTTCCCGATACAGGTGAGAGGGAAATGTAAGATTCAAGCATTGCGTAACTGAAGAGGCGACAGAAACATCGATTGTTTGAAAGCACATTTTATGGTCTGTTTTTTTTTTTGTTTGTTTGTTTTTTTTTTTAAAGTTATGTTCCGGGAACATTTTCAAGCTTGTCGACGGCTTTTGCATTCCACTTGTGTTCAGGTGGAGTTTAGCCGCGAGACCGAGGAAGACGACGGTGTGAAGGGGATGAAGCACAACAAGCGCATCCTGTTCCAGAGGATGGCGCCATATCCTCAGCGCAAGGTCATCACCTTCAACCGCTACACGGACGACTTCAGCTTCTACGTCAACTATGGAGACCTTAGCTTCCTGAGCCAGGATGATCTAAAGTAAGTTCACCACGGAAAAGTAACGCAACGTAGGTGCGTTAAAGTTAGGTTCTTTTATTAAAGAAGAAATCTGAACATTTATGAAGAAATATGAGCTCAAATATTTCACACAACTACATTTACTAGGTGATTTTATCAGCTTATGAAAACTGGGGAATTATGGATATCTCTGGAGGAAAAGTGTCAGTTCTATTGCCCAGTGCCATTTTAGACCCATCAACCAGTTTTGACATGAGCAAGTCATAAATTTTCCCCATTTCCTGGATGTTACACCACATCGGCATCTGCTAGAACAATTTTAAATCTGCTTTACTAAATCAAGCCCATTTGGATAATAAATGATTTGGAAATTTGAAAAATTAGATTGAAGTGTTCTGTGTTTTTGAGAACCATGGCTACAGGGATACTGTGTGTACACAGTGAAGGACTGATCCATGTCTTCTCTTCCAGGATGTTTGGCTCTCAGAACTTGACCACAGTGAAGCTTTCTGGAGTGGGCGACAGCTTCAAGAAGCACTCCGACGCAGAGTCCAAAGGCATCAAGGCCCATTTCAACATGGATGAGAGCGGCGTGCTTATTCTGGACAGGGTCAGCTCAACCACACACACACACATATATAATAAAGCTGTATTTTGTTGCACATCTGATTTGTTTCTTGTTGTTTTGACACACCCTCTTCAAGACTACCAACCATTAAATATGTTACTGCAGGTGGAGTCAGTGTTTGAGACTCTGGTGGAAGAGAAAGAGGAAGAATCGACTCTCACAAGTAAATTGAAACTTGGCAGATTTTTTTTTTTTTTTTTTTTTTAGTTGAATAAAACTTTGGCCATTTATAGCCTGCAAAGTGTAATATAGTCTCATGCTTATTTATAAATGTCTTTCATTTTGATTGGTTGTATATTTTCCTGTGGTTTTATAAATCCTTTTTTCATTCACCCTGAAGAACTGGGGAACACTATTTCCAGCCTGTTTGGAGGTGGGAGCTCTGAGCCCAGTTCCAACGTGACTGAACCAGTGCAGGTAAACACATCCGCTCTCGTTAGAAAACACGAACATTCCGCCCCTTCTGTCTCTCTGCCATCGTGTGACTACACTTCAGTCAGTGTAACCAATGGACTTTGTCCCAGGATGAGGAGGAGGTGCCTCCTGAGGCAGGCAAGGACCAGGATGGTGCAGAGGAAAAGCCAGAGGATGCTGCCCAGGAGAAGCCCGAGGCGGAAGAGAGGAGCCATGGAGAGAAAGGTGAAGGCGAGCCTCAGACAGAGGAGAAGAAAACTGAAGAAGAAGGGTCTGACAAAGAGGACGCCCAGGTAGGGAGATGTTGAATGAATCTACAAATACGTTGCACTGAATATTCGAGGGTCTTGGTTAAATGGGGCGTCATGAAGGCTTTAGTTATCTTGTATGGCTTCTGAAAACTAGTGACGGACGGACAAAAGAAGAATCCCCCTCAATAACCCCAGAGCTGGTAATGGCAACAACGACAACAAAAATAAGTCCCATCAAATAACGTCTTGATTAAACAGGCCGAGAAGACAGAAAAGTCTGATGGGAAAACAAATGGAGCGAAGGAAGAAGAGAAGGAGGCAGAGAAGAAACCCAAAGGCCAGAAAAAGAGCAAAATCTCTGTGGATATTGGAGTGGAGCAGGAGGTTAATGATGTTCTCGATCCCAACTTGGAAGACATCGATGCCTCTAAAAAAAAGTATGTATCTGGGTTTGGTCTCTGTGAGCAGTTTTATCTACAGAGGTGGAGCAGGGTATAGATGAGAGTTGACCTGCAAACCTGCTATTGTTTAGGATACACAAGTGCAAAGATGACTCGTGTTTCCTACCTCTTTCCTCCAGGCTGCAGGATCTGACGGACCGTGATCTGGAGAAACAGGAGAGGGAGAAGACCCTGAACAGCCTGGAGGCTTTTGTCTTTGAGACTCAGGTGCAGTTCTATTATTCATGCCATTGTGTTTCCATTTCTTAGTCCAGCACCAGGTAATAGTGCAGGTGGTAATACAGATACTCTAAGCTTAATGATGCCATATCCAAAAGAAGAGGTTCACAATGACGCTTCCGTAATCCGTTCCCAGCCCCTTTACTGTCCAAAAAACTACCATTAACCCGCTCTGATCAAAGCCTCTTTGACATACAACAACCACTCTCTCCAGGATAAGCTGTACCAGGATGACTACCTGGCTGTGGTGACCGAAGACGAGAAGGAGGAGATCTCCAGCAAGCTTCGTGAGGCGTCAGCGTGGCTGGACGACGAGGGCTACACGGCGGGCACCAAAGAGCTGAAGGAAAAGCTGTCCGAGCTCAGGAAGCTCTGTAAGGCCATGTTCTTCCGGGTGGACGAGAGGAAGAAATGGCCCGACAGGCTGGCGGCACTCGACAGCATGCTCAACCAATCCACCTTCTTCCTGAGGTGACTGAGCGTTCATTGCTCGGGCCTGCATGACTGGCATTAATGGTGGAGGGCTGTTGGGGAACCAAAGACCTAAAGCTAAAGTGTGGCCTCTTGGCTCCAAACTAATTCACTATTAAATATTAAAATGTATTGGTTGTGCTTACTTTCTACCTAGGAGTGCTAAAATGATTCCAGAAGATGACCAGATTTTTACTGACGTTGAGTTGAAGACTTTGGAAAGAGTCATTAATGAAACTATGGTATGCAATTTATATAGTTTATGCTGTATTCATAAGGGTTTGCATAAATATTATACAAAAACATTCACAGCATATAAAACATTTACACCATATAAAGTGTATTTTAAAAAAACAACATCTAGCTAATGTTGGAAATCTGACTGTTTGGGCTTCATGCTGTAGTTACTAGTGTGGCTGTGGATATATCCACATCACTCATGTACTACCCTAAATCACAGTAGTAGGACCAGGAATTACAACTTGGAATTGAGTATAAAACATCCTATTAGATATAGGATGCAGATGTACCTAATGAGGTGAGCCACTGTTTTCATCTTCTCACTCATGCTTCACGTCAGAGCTGGAAGAATGAGACTGTGGCCGAGCAGGAGAAGCGCAGCCCCACCGACAAACCCGTCCTGCTGTCAAAAGACATCGAGGCCAAGCTCTCGCTCCTGGACAGGGAGGTGAACTACCTGCTGAACAAGGCCAAGTTCGCCAAGCCCAAGGCCAAAGCGAAACCCAAGGAGAAGAACTCCACGAGTACAGAGAACAGTAAAGGCAACGGCACGGACGACGAGAAGGTCATCGCTCCCACGGACGAGGGGGGTAAGGGAGAGTAACTGTACTTCTCAGCCGTGCGGGTTTTTTGTTTGGTTTTTTTCTCGTTGTGGCCGTCTTGCTGTGAAGCGGGTGTGGTGTGCTGATGCTTCGTTGGCGTTGCAGAGGGAGATGCAGAGGTGAAGCCAGCAGAGGAGCCCCCGACTGAGGAGTACAAAAAAGAGGAGGTTGAGGAGACGGAGTCTAAAATAACTGAAGATGCTGGTAATTACAGCCGCACCAGTCGCACTGGATTATCTTAACGGGTTCAGAACTCCAGGCAGGCTGGGGTGGTGTTGGATTACTTTTGTTATCTGAACTGAACCTGAGTGGGCAAATTTGACTTAAATTAAATTCTGAAATATATAGTTGAATTAAATTCTGTTTTGGAATAGGATATAGTTATAGCCCAGTAACCCTTTGGAAAGCTTTAGGGGGAGACGTGCTAGTTCCTTTGTGTAGTTTTAGTTAGGTATATAAATGTGGGTACATTGATTTTATTTTTTTTCCATGTCTTTTGCAGAAACATTGGAGGACAGAAATTCAGAAAACCATATAGAAGATGAATTATAACAACTGGAACTCATTTTTTGTGTTATATTTATTGACTATGTTAAAAGAGTTTAAATCTTTTTGGTTTTTCTCCACACACAACCAAACAGATACCACCGCCATCACCTTAAAAAATGTCAAGATTTTTGGTTATAAAGTATGTTCTCTATCTGTGAAGTGTGCGAGTGTGCGAGTGTGCGAGTGTGCGAGTGTGCGAGTGTGCGAGTGTGCGAGTGTGCGAGTGTGCGAGTGTGCGTACACGCTGAATTCTGAATAACTGTGCCAGTTACCTTCCCCTCACTCTGTGTACCAATGAAAGTTTGACTTGTAGAACAACCACAAAAGGATCTCGCTCCAAAGAACGTTTCCCTCATGTCAAATATTTTAACCTTTTGTGTTTGAGTCTAAAGTTTAAACTCATTACACATTTGCTGAAGCTGAGAAAAAGTAGCAGAATCAGTTGATTTTTGATTTTCTCCAAACCACCTAGGAATTGATGTGGCTCTTTTGTCCTCTTAAATTTTAGCACTTATTTTGTTATTTAGTCGGTGGGAAGTAGAAAAACAGACAAACCCCCAAAACCCTAGCTCAAGCCTGGACTATTGTTTAAATGTATGCATCTACAAACACACAAATGTTTATCAGAGAAAGACACGACACAAATTACCTGCTATTTTTGCCTTTGTGTAAATTCAGTGCCTGTGCATGTAATCCGCACGGCTCACAGTATTTCAGTATTCTGTCTCGCCCTGGTTCCCTTGGTTACCACTTCTGTCTTGTACCTCCCATGCAGTATACTGTTAAAATCTGCAACTTTGGACTTAATGCCAGTGGACTTCTGTGGACTTTTGACTGCACTGACATTTAAAGAATTTAGGGTTCAATTCTTTTTTTTCTTGGCCCGTTTTTGATGATCTAGGTTGGAAAAGAAAATACAAATGCTTCATATTCCCACTTTGATTGGTTCCCTCTTTTTTCCTGTGTCCATATGTTTCTGGTCTGTTGGAAAAGAGTCTTGGAAAGGGATATTTTGTTTCTAAACTGTTAATAAAACCTTTTTTAAGCCTCTCTTCAGGATGTCGTTATTATTTGTGTATGTTTTCCATAAGGCTGTTTAAACTTCAGTAGCAAAGTGGAAATAATTGTTCATGTTATTAATGTTCATCTGAATGAATGGAGCTTAATATTCAGGAGCACAAGTGTTTGCAAGTTCAGCATGCTTCCTTTAACATGTTACAGGACTATATGAAAATCTTGAATCTGCAGAAGAAATCCTACGTTGTGCATGACATGTTTTACCCGTATGATACTGCATGCAGAAATGAGATCAAGGGTGAAAACATGCCTACGCTGGTATATATTTGATACAAGGGAAGATTTTCATTCTTGTTTGTTCTGTTTCTCTTGTGATAAAATGAACTTGTGAATATCCCACCCTAAGCCCCTTGGCTTCAGTGCCTCGGCTGTGTTCACAAACACTTGGAAAAACTGTCACAATTCAACGGAAGTGCGAGAATATCCATGCAGTTACTACAACTAAATTTTTATTAGTGTTGGATGAACTGAGTAAAAAGTCCTCCCTCATTTTCCCAAGATGGGGAAACCTGAGAAAATCATTGGAAGGTGTGTGTGTGTGTGGTCATTTTCAAGTCTTACAGCTTCAGAGAGAAAGCTGCATTCTGAGATTGGATCTGCCTTGTTCAGGTATGTCAAAGATTTTAGAAAAATAAATGAAGCACCTTCTTCCTATTAGCTAATTTATGATCTAATTGGCTAATATATTATGAGCATGGATTATATCTTAACATGCATAGCTTCAACTGCATGTGTGTCCTCACTACAGCAGTCCAACAGGCCAGTGCTTATGCACTGTGTACATGAAATATAGATGTTCAGCATGCCAAGTCTGACCTAACCGTTGGGTTTCTTTCATTAGTGTGTGAGAAGCACAAAGTGAAGGTAGTTGAGCACCAATGTCTCAGGATGCGTTTAATAGCTTCTGTAGGTTGGTAAATTTGCCCCTCCTGAAGAACACAAGAGCCAGCAGTGCGATGCAGAGAACCCCAAGTATTCCAGCAGCCAATGACACACCCATCACAGCCTCATTGCTTTGGGGCTGGTTGGTTACTGCGTAAAGGAGAAATGAAATGCACTTCATTAAAAATGAGATCCTTAGGGTACATCAGAGCCTGGTTCCTTTCCCCAAAGCATTACCCTGTAGTGTTGGGGACTATTTGATAAAAAAAATCTTGAGATGTAACAGGAGAGGATGTAACAGGAGAGTTCTCTTTTAACGCCATAGTTATCTAACTGTATGAAGTTTGTACTGTTACACTTTTGGGAAAGCAGAAACCAAGATGTGAACCACTGAAAGGTATATATAATGTACTTCAATAAACCACGATTGTACTTGTTAAAGAAAACGCTTATAAAGAGAGTATATATTTAAAGAGTATATATTTAAGAGTATATATTTAAGAGTATATATTTAAATAATGAACTGTAGCAGAAACAGATTGGAATTGCCTCCACCTTCAAAATAGCGAATCACTGTATGATTTCAACAGAGGGCTCACTGTTGTAATTCAGGGGTTTACTCAATAGAAATCCAACACTATACTGTCATAGATAGAAAAATTAATCACTGATCTATTATGAACACATCAACATTATAATTTCATTTTTATATGGTATTTAATGCTAAAAAGTAGACACATACCTTCTGAAACAGGGCGTGCGTATACACCTGAGAGAACATAAGAGATTTGATCAAAATCACCCCTTTTTCCAAAAAGTATAAACATTATCTTATACCAAATAGTGCAACATATTTTAAGTAAAAAATAAGTCTCACCGTTGTCACTGTTGTCCACCCTGGTGATGATTGGTCCAGAGCTGATTGTGGCTCTGTTGCTCACCACAGTGTCTTTATCCAACCCAATCTCCCTCTTTTTTCTCGGTGCCTTGGTGCAGTTCTGAGAAATTAACAAAGATATATATGCCCTGTTCTCTTCTCAGCAGACATGCTAGCATCTGAACATCTACAGTCTCACATAGATCAAACATCTGTTTGAAGACAACCTCCTCACCTGGTAGAGAGAATTGCAGACAGTTCTGTCACAGAGTCTGGTGGTACAGTGCAGGTAAAAGGTGGAGACAGTCCTGTTTTGGTGCTCTTTGAAGCGGAAGGCCTCGAAGGAGAAGCAAGCCTCTTGAGCATATCCATTGACCCCAATTACAGTCTGTCCATTACAGTTACACCTGAACCAGAGTGAATGGGATACGTCAACCAGACTGAAATCTGTGTTCAGGCACTTCTTAAATCACAGAAGTATGTTGCCTGTGTGTATGCCTTTTTCCATTTGCAGATTTCTCCGTCTGTACGCTCTTTCAAATACTGTTAATGCCTTTTGACTTTTTTTTTTATTTTGATCAGTTTATTTACCCAATGAAAAGATCATAATATGTTCTATCCGTGTTGAAAGAGGAAGTGGTGGCATAGCATCTGTCCAGCAGTACATTTAACCTTCAGACATAAATCAAAAGATTATTTAACTTTCAGACATAAATCAAAAGATTACTGTCACAAAAGTCCTGGTATTCATTTTATTGACTATTTTAATTCGAACATCACTTGAATAGAAATTACTTGGAAGAGGTTCCCAACATTTTAAAGAAATTATGAAAGAACTGCAAATGAACTTCTAAAAAAAAAAAAAAAAAACACTAGAAAATATATATACAAACAGTATATAATGTATAATCCCATTACTAATCAATATGAAATATGAAAATCTCAGCCTATCTTGTTCATTTTTAGCCTCCCAGAAATACCCGCATTATAAATAAGTGTTGCTAAATGTAACCTACCTTGATGTGAGGTTAATGGCCCGAACCTTCACAAAAATCCTGGTTTTTAATGTTAGTCCTGTCGGTGGTACGTAGAGGTGTGTGGTGAATTTAACGTCCTTGAGGACAGACACAAACACGTTAACATGAAAGACCATTCGTTCCTATTTCTTACCTGCTGAAGATTTGTTTGTAGTAAGAAGCTTAACATGACAGTATGCTGAGAAATATAAGTAAGTGAAAGCACCTTATAGAGTTGCATATTTAGAGTACTAATGAAACTTCCATTGTTGTCCTTGATAGCTATTTTGCCTCCTGATCTGCTCAAGCAAACACACACACACACACACACTGGATTTGTACCACAGTCTTTTACATTGCTGATGCAAACACAAAACAAAAGTTATCCTCTCACAGACAGACAGACAGACAGACAGCACTCACACGCTGGTTTCTGTGTTGTTCACCAGATACTGCAGAGGGTAGCGGCAGGAGAAGAGATAAACCAAGCCGGATTGGTAGGTGATGATCTGCGTTTGGGAGTCAATTGAGTTGATTGTCCCCGAGATGTTCACAAACTGCACACTGGAATATTCCGCAAAGATCCCTGTGCCAACCTCCTGCGTAGTCTGTTTGGGTTAGAACAAGCCAAAATCATTAGTATATATAAATGATATATACATATAAAACATTATATATATATATATATGGTAGACGGGAGTGTAACTATACATGTTCTGTTATACAGTTTTTTTTCCCAGATTCTTATTTTTTTTTAATTTTACAAATTATTTTTTATATTTCTTCAACTTCTTCAAAATTTTAGAAGTTCTAAAATAGCCCATCTGGCTCAACATATTTGTGACAGTGTACTGACACCTTTATTTTGTTGGAGCAGGCAGACACTCCCTGACTGGTGATAGAGAAGCGGAACAGGAGGATTGGAGGGTCTGAAGTCCAGTCTGGAGTCCCTTTGCATTCTGGTTTGTCGTGTACACTGTTCAGAGCCAACATTGACTCATTATATCCACTGAAATACACTGGGCACAGTAAGACGCGCAGCTCCAGT
The DNA here is from genome assembly GCA_028565775.1 of Sternarchorhynchus goeldii. Classification (NCBI taxonomy): domain Eukaryota; kingdom Metazoa; phylum Chordata; class Actinopteri; order Gymnotiformes; family Apteronotidae; genus Sternarchorhynchus; species Sternarchorhynchus goeldii. The sequence goes on along the minus strand of JAOXYF010000015.1, from coordinate 5,221,143 downwards.
GCATCAGTGCCACAGATTACACTGATATCAGAGTGGGCTGTGGGAAAGAAAACACAGAATATGACAAATTGCCATGAATTTGGGCAACTGTTTGTTGCCCTAGGATGTAAGACCTTAATAAAAAAAATTAAGTAAATGAAATAATAGCAATAAAAACAATAAAGCTCTCATCAAATCTGGGTGATCCTTTGTTGGTTAGTGACTGAAGCAGAAGTGGCCCCGAGGCAGTGCTATGACCTACCATGCTGCCTGAACGTGGGCTGAGTGCTGCAGGGATTCTGTGCACACCCGTGGAGAATCAGGCCAAGCTGATACAGAAGGAGAGCCAGCCACATTGTGCTCTGGCTGCAGGGGAAATCCCACATATCACACCATCACCTTGACCTCCTTTCACTCACATAGTCAGCTCCTAATGTGAATGGCTTCGTGTTATTTGCTGTCATAAATATAAATTTGACAAATAGATATATATATATATATGACACAATGGGAAAATAATCTAGCGTTTTTAAACTATCCAATTGATTACACTATCAAACATCAAAACCATTGAGAATTTTGAATGCAATTCATCACCTCCATAGTTTGAGGAAAGACTTGACAAAAAACACCCGAGTATATAAATACAAAGCATCTGGTTAAAAAACAAAGGTTCAGTTATCCATTGTCACATTTCAGAATGCATTTGCAAAAAAACTCATATTTCCAATATTGAATTTGAGTTTTGTATTCTATCATTTTTTCATGTTGATGTTTCGGTTAAACTAATGAAAACAAACTAACAAACTCTTGCTGCATTGCCAGGGGGGCAAAAAGTCTTGCATTTTTGGAGATGCAAGGTTATTCCCACCCATGAACGAATTTCAACCATGTTACCTGGTAAAGTGTGTCCCTCTCCTCCTCCGTCTGCACCTCTTACACGTTCTTCCTGTATGATGCTTCACTATTTATACTGGGTCTCCTTCTGGGCCAGCAGGTACAAAAGAGTGTAAGAGGGTCAACCGAGGCGAAGATGGAGGTAATAGGAATAAAAAGGGAAAACCAAAGGAACAAGGTGAGCAGCTGAAAGACAGACGCGAGGCCTCCCACAATCCTTTGTTGCTTCTAATATTAAGTTTTCACTTCACACTGACGTTATGTCATGTTTGACTACCAGCTGAATTCGCCAAGTATCAGTTAAACAAGGGATGACCCAAGACATTGTGCTGTGTTTCGAAGGGAGGGGCAGGCAAGCACAGACAAAAGTCTCACCCTCAGATTATTGAGGTTTTGATGGATTGCTTTACAGAATTCAACGTGCAACCAAAAAACTTACAGTGTTGCTGATTTATATTTAAATGTCAACAAACATCTGTTTCATTAAAAGTATTTTGGTGAATAAATGGAGACAATTGAAATTTCAGTAATAAATACTCAAAAAAAGTTAATACCATGTTATTACATGTAGTTATATAGAAATTACCTGGGTTGGGCTTTATTTGCATACATCTTTGCAGTTAAAATGATTTAAAATTGCTCTTTGTCACAGCTTGAAATGTAATGGTCTTATGCATGTGCACAATTTCACAATGCAGAATCAGTCACATTACTGCCAGTACCATTTCCTTTATTTCACATACGTACTCAGACACAAAGGGTCTGTGTTATCTGTACTTGGCTTATTCATAATTGTCTCTAGCTACTTTTAACCATCCTACCTAGTCTGCGTGAGGCTAATTATTATCACCGTTATTCAATTACACTTTAAAAATGTGCATCTCTGCACTGGTCTTATAAAAACAACAGAGGAAATTCAGGTAACAAAAAGAATTGGACATCACAAAATAAACTGCAAACATAGTAAAGGACAATCTTGACAATATGAAGCCTGATACTGCCTTCTCGTTCATTTCGAGCAGAAAGCCTATTTTGGTAGAATATCAAGGCCTGTGCCCTCAGGAGGTGGAAAGGAGCACAGGCTCCTGAACATCTCGTCTTCCATAACATCTATATAACTTCTCAGTAATACTGTCTGGGTAAAATCATACCATACAAAGTGCTCTTGGGTTAACACCATTGTCCTTGTTTCTACGACAACCTGAGAAGCAAGCATTCCAGTGCTTTCATTGTATTGTGTTCATGCTACATCTGCTAGGTGTTATATCGTACAACGCTACAATAACAAACATCACGAACATGGTGGAGTTAACAAGAGCCATTGTTTATTTCGTTCAGCCCATGTGACAAGAACGTTGTGGGCTAACGTTCATGAATATGACATGGTTTTATTTTCAGTTCGAACACAACAACATATTTCACATATGTCCTTAGGGTTTTTGGATTAACAATATCGTGTTAATATGCGAACCCCTTCACCTCGAGAATCTGAGGTACAGCCTACATGGTCACCGTATGAGAACCTTATGCAAACCTTCGCACATGCAAATGTTATGAATTAAGACAGGAGCAATTAAACAAAATTTGGCCATACAATCGGGAAAAGATAGCAATTCACACTGCTTAAAATAAAAAAGCGTATGACTGCAGTATACATGTTTAACGTCCTTCCAAAAAATATATATCAGGCTGTATTTGCGCAAGACGAACAAGAATTCCGGACTCTCATGCGATATTAAATTGCAGATCATTTCCGTCGTCCTCTTTACAGAAACATGGGCATATCTTCTGTTTAGTCCATCTTGTGCTCTTACTTTTATTTAGAGCTCGTGTACTTCGTCACAGCCTTGGTGCCCTCGGAAACGGCGTGTTTTGCCAACTCGCCCGGTAAAAGCAGGCGCACAGCCGTCTGAATCTCTCGGGATGTGATGGTAGAACGTTTGTTGTAATGGGCAAGGCGCGAAGCTTCGCCAGCAATGCGCTCGAAGATATCATTGACAAACGAATTCATAATGCCCATTGCCTTTGAGGAAATGCCAGTGTCCGGATGGACTTGTTTCAATACTTTATACACGTAAATAGCGTAACTTTCTTTCCTGGTCTTGCGCCTTTTCTTATCCCCCTTCTTCTGAGTCTTGGTTACAGCCTTTTTGGAGCCCTTTTTAGGGGCAGGGGCAGATTTCGCAGGTTCTGGCATCTTCCTGTCTATCAATTGGACGTCAGTTTTCCCAGCCTTCGCTTCGGACTTTCTGCGCTGTTGTCTGTCTTGTATTTATAGAGTTAGCATGCAAATGAAGGTAAAGTCATGTTTCAATCCTATAGGGTTTTCCAGTTATGTCGTCTACACATAATGCCTGGCGATTGGTTGCTTCTTGGCGATTCAGTTGGTCCAATCACAATCGCTATTGGGGTATAAATACCAAACCCTGCTTACATCATATTCGAAAGCGTTGGTGACTGCGGTTAAAAGGAGCAGGAAGGTGTTGGCTAAAACGGTGTTTCTTTGGTGATTCAAATATGTCTGGCAGGGGGAAAACCGGAGGAAAAGCTCGGGCTAAAGCCAAGTCTCGTTCATCGAGAGCTGGACTTCAGTTTCCAGTCGGTCGTGTCCACAGATTATTACGCAAAGGGAATTACGCGGAGCGCGTAGGCGCAGGAGCACCCGTGTATTTGGCTGCTGTTCTGGAATATCTAACTGCTGAAATTCTCGAGTTGGCTGGAAACGCAGCAAGAGACAACAAGAAGACGAGGATCATTCCCCGCCACCTGCAGCTCGCAGTCCGCAACGATGAGGAGCTCAATAAACTTTTAGGTGGCGTTACCATCGCCCAGGGTGGAGTGCTGCCAAACATCCAGGCTGTTCTCCTACCCAAGAAAACCGAGAAGCCAGCAAAGAGCAAGTGATCGGCTTTGTGACCGAGGACATTGGCATAACGGCTCTATGAAGAGCCACCATTTTGAGTCTGAAAAGTATTTCTTGTTCTTACTTTGTTACATTGTATTTGTTTTATGAAACTAAAGAGATGCTTCATGTAAACTTTGAATTTTGCTATCGATGTTTCTTGGACGGCTCCTTGTGTATAAAAACAACGCACGGTGACGCGTCCATATCAAAATGAGCACTACCACACAACAGGCTAAAAACGGCCAAAGGATGCGTCTAACTTGCCATTTAAAGACTATCTAAACACAAATGCTTACTCCTCGGCGAGGGGAAAAATCAGTCTGCGTGTATCATAGTCTGTGCACCAATGCTGGTTACATCGTCTTCAACAGCTCATAATGGCATATGAACCATGTTTTTTCTTCGAATGTTCTAACGTTTTGTTTCAATAAATGTTAAGCGCCTGAGTAAGGCACAAAGACTCGCAGTGAATCGGTCTCTTTTTCAGAGCGGCAAAATACTGCATTGTGGAGAATTGTTTACGACCATTGTGCTGTCAGTCGTGATACAGTGTAAATATACACGGCTGCTCAGGACTCGTTCGGCCTGCGTTTCCATAATTTTGGTTATCCAAATTTAGCAATAAAACAGGGAGGAAGACGACTGTGCATGCATTTACCTAAAATAATTAACCAAATGAGATCTGCAATACCTTTATACCCAGACCATTTTACTGCACAAACAAAAACCGTAGTTATTTACCAAATCGGTACATGTCATGCATAATTCAATCAACATAAACGCAAATTAGGTAATATATGAACAAGACGATACATTTTTTAATCGTCTAACAACTGTTTAACAACCTAGTAGTTAGAATGTATTTAACATCATAGGGCTATGTACATTCGTTCATTCAAACCCATGTTTAAAAAAAAAATACTACACAGCAGCAAGGAAACCAGGTCATTTTGTTATCACTTAAAAAGGTCAAGGAGATATCGGCTTTTTTTCACATGGAACTGACTTCTTTGGTGATTAAATCGGTCTGTACTTTCAGGTTTGACTGAACAAAAACGTTGACCTCAATCTGTAGCTGCTGGTTTAACACATTTTTTTTCATTTTCAATCTCCCCATAACCTTCTGTCTTCATGTCATTTAGACCCAGGTCTTCATTCTGTTCAAATGTTCGTGTGTACTTCTCAGTCTTCATCTCAGGGTCGGGATCTGGGGCATAAATATTCTACCAAGAGGGATTTAAAGATAGTCTTTGGAAAAACATCGCAATTAACCATTTTCTATATGGTAATTTTTACATAAATAAATGTAATACATAAATGTTACATTGAATTAGCAACTTCAGACTGATGGATCATGATATAATGTTAGAATAAATAATAATAATAATAATAATAATCAATTTGAGAGCTATTTTCAAAAATCCTTTTACTTTCCTAAACACATCAATGTAATGAAATCAATTCAAGGTAAAATCCAATACTCTTAAAGATGCATCAAATCAATTATTGTCAGGTGAGATTCGTGCACTTCTGATACTGATCTTAGGAAGTTTACCTGCAGGTAACTGTTCCCTGCTGGATCATCCAGGATAATGTGGACATCCATTTCTCCTGTGATGATCTTTTCACATTTTTTACACACAGGCAAAACAGAAGAATGACCTTGTTAAACCATAATTGGAATGTGAAGTAAAACCATGAAGCTAGTTTATGAACCACTTGGATGCAAAGTTATTAAATCAATCTGTATGTATTATGCACTCATGAACCACTTAATTTGAAACATTTGTTTAAATGAAACACCTGGCAGGTGTACAGTTACAGACTACAGCCCACCCATTAACTTCTATGTCTTGTGTTGCTATCTTTGTTCTCAACAAGCGATCAGCTTCTGACCACAGTGACACTGTTGTGTGGAGAACAGTCCACCAATGAAATTATATCGAATCAACAATGGTGCTGCGGTCAGAAAGTGTCCAGTGGTAAACAGGTTAGACTATGATTGAAAAATAGTGCATGGCAGGAGATAGACTACAGCCTGTAATTATACACTTCTAAAATGCACCTACAAGATAAGTACTGTTCTAGAACAACAGCTGGGGTTTGTACGTGATAGCAGTTATTGCAAGCTGGAACTAAATTATGTAACAGTAACATGATTCAAACCTTGTCAATCTTTTTCCCAAAGACCTCCAGTTTCTCAGCTGTGTCTGTTGTGGAACTGTCTCCACATATGAAGGGGTTTTTTGTAACAATCTATAAAACAATTAAGAATTGAAAAATAAGAATTGGCCTCCTTAAGCTCCAAACATCCTATGAGTGATCACAAAGTAGCATCTGACACTCACCAGTGCTTTGATGTCCTTGAGGAGACCTTCCAGAGTGGTGAACTTGCCTCCCAAGGCTGCCATGCCCAGCTCAAACTCCAATTCTGGGATCAGCACTTTGCATGTTTCAGACTGGCCCGGGCATACAAACATACATGTAACATGTAAGTGGTACTTCACAAATTAGCTAAAGAAAATAATGTGTGGACTGATTCTGTCCCTTAATGGAGCAGATGTTCTGACTGAGGCGGGGAGAGGATCCGGTATAATTTACCATATAACCAGCGGTTCAACTTAGTAAAGCCCATCAAAACACAACCACATCTAGCTCGTTTTAGGCTGCTGGCTAATATGGGTTTAAATACTCAAGCTTTGACTGATCACCACATGCATGGCACTAGCACTGAACAGGCAATAATGTGAGTCAACCAACTTATTTTTCAAATCACAAACAGGAGCCTTCTAAGTAAATGAGTAATCTACCATACAGCAATGCTAAAAGCTCGAGAAACTTAGGCTAAAGCCACAACAAAAAGCAATACTGGGAGTACTGGGAGAAAACTGTGATGACATAAGCCAAGACTGAATATTTACCCCATCTACATAATGAACAAAATTAATTGCTAAATGTTATTTCTATAAGATATAATGTGCTAGCTTTAACTCTGGGTTTGTAGGTTGTGTGTTCTTGTCATAAGTATACCTTCAGCAGGTCTCTGGACATATCTGAAGGGTCTGTGAGGTGGAGAGTAATTCTAGTTCCCAGCTCTTCTGTTGCACCACCCGATTTCACCTGTTCAGTTGAGTTGTGCGTCACAAATTAAATATGTTAAACATTTCAAATAAAAAAATAAAGTACAGTAAAACTGTCAGCTACAGGTGTTAGTCCTGCATTAAAAAGATGGGGGTGATGGTGGTGGTGGTGGGGGTGATGGTCTTTGCAACCTCATTTGTTCGATGTCCACAGCTGTCACAGTTTGTGGCCATAATGATGACTTCTTTGAAATGTGGGATTTCTAATATTTAGTAAAGAAGGAATTATCAAGGAAAAAAAATTCAAAATTTTCACATAAATAACCAGTAATAAAAAGTCGCCAGTATAACTGCAACAACACAGAGTCCCTAGTTGGCTTGGTGATGTATCCAACTCCACCAGACAATCAGGGAAACGCAGCCACAAGTCATTAAAGGATACGGACAAGTTTCATGTTTGTTGAGGCTGGTGCATTGCATTCTGGGCAGTTGGTGTTGAACACCAGTACTTCGTTCCTCATGGTTTCCAGATCATTGACAGGCCTCTCGTCTTGCTCTGGCTCATTTTCCTAAGAGTAGAGAGTTATCAAGGCTCAAAAGCCTCAAAACTTCACCGTTAGGAGAATGACTTCCCTGCACGCATGCATGCACTACATGCAGGTTTTATGATTGCAAAATGCAAAATGAATAAATTCAAATGCATTTTGGAAATACCTCACCACCTTTTTCTCATTCATGTTTTTCCAGTCTTCAGAGTGTTCAGGCATTTCTACAAACTGGTTTGATGGCTTATGAAAATTACTCTTGCAATCTCTCAGAACACCCCAAAAGGTTCTGTGCATGTTGCCTGTCTTGTACTTGTCTCCAGCACCCTCACCTGTATGCCAAGGGCTGCATTCTGCTCAGGTGTCCTTTTGTAGTGAGAGACAGAGAGAGCTTCATCCTTCTGTGGTGCCAGTGGATTCTCAATAAAACTGTTCCCTGAAGGATCATCGATTACCTGTAACGATGGATGATAGTGAGAAAATACAGAGCTCAGACATCCTCAGCATAAAACCACTTTCTTGAGTGTACTATAAATCCATGTTTATATTGCTGATGGATTCACCAATGTGAACTGTTCCTCCACATCTTTCAGCTTTTTCATCCTTTGAATAAACTGGTCTATTTTGTCTGCTACGTCTGGATCAGTGACCTGTAAAAGAAAGATAAAGAGCATTAGCAAGGCTAGGCCAATATTTCACAAAGGATGCAACTTCTCCCAGGGTATGTAACCAGTATTCTTTTGTTTTTCCAAAATACCAACTGAGAATATTTTAATTGGCACATACTGCTAACCACAATCACATTCATTTCATTTTCATGTCTTGTGGAAGATAAGAAATGAAAATGAACTGAACACATTAGCATTCATATACCCCCATTGCCACTGCTTTTTACAAAGTATCAACGATCTGAACTGCATGATTACTCAAATATTTTTACTGGGTTAAACGTATAGTTCCATGTATTTGGTTTAGTGTATTTTGGCACTAAACCAGTCTTTCTTGCTTGCATCCATATAATAAATGCAAAACTGCCCATGCTCTAAATGCAAGCTGATGCTTAGATCTGAAATTAGAGAACTGTGGTTGGAAGGAACAGTCTGTTTCTTAACACATTCAAAACGGGATAAAATATATAAATTGATTCATAAACGGTGTGTAAAGTGTTAAGTAAGGAAAAACCAGAATAAAGTAAAAACATTTAGGATCTTGAATTCAAGATCTGGCATATGAAATCAGCATTTAAGATAAGTTCAGAAAATCAGTATCAGTGCATCTTCCTTGATCACAACATTTTTTTTTTACCAGCAAATGTTACTTACATGTACTGTGGATAAAGCTTTGAGTAGCAAATTAATATCAGTACAATGGTTAAAAAGGTTCAAAGCTTCAGAAAGCCTCAGATGACCATCGTAAGGACAAAACGTGTTCTGTACTTTCCTGAATTAATTTTGCGATGGTTCATCCTAAAAGACCCACTTCGATTTGCAATGAAAAAGAAACACGCACATACCCTTCTTACTGGTTGGTCTTGCTCCAGCCCTGCTACTGCCCTGTCAAGAAGTCCCTCAATGGTGGACAGTGCTGGAAAAGAGTTGTCCAATTGGAAACCCTTTTAATACATACCTTTAACTGGACGTAGGTCTATTTGTGGATTAGTTATTTAGGTTTACAGTGCAGTTATTTGTTTTATACTCTAATAATACTCACAGCCCTTCTGTGTGAATGCAGGGATTTCAAAGTCTAACTCTAGGATTCGGGTAGTGGCACTATCTGTCTTCACAACCTCACGGTTCATGTCCTAAACAATAATAATAATAAAAAACGTACTGCAGTAGACCACAGTGGAGCAAATACAGCACTGCCCGAGCATGGTTTTGGTCACAAATATTTTTGAATGAAGAACTGCCGATATCAGTGATTTAAAGATGACATGGCATCAGTGTAAGGGGACTAATAATGGAGTACACTGTATCAGTGACTAATAAGGGAATAAACCCCTTTTGTCTTTAAATAAAAACAAATATGCAAAGACAGCACAGCACTATATCTGGACACTACACAATATTAGCTCACTGTGCACTGTCCGGCCACATAGATATTCCTTTACGTCACCTCTTTGGACTTTATTTTGAGAGTATAGATAACTCCATTCTCTTGTATACAACCCGCAGACTGAACTTCTGTGTTGGTCCAGTGGCAGTCGGAGCATGTGAAAGAACTTATGATGATTTCTCTAAAGAATGGGATTTTTGTTAGGAGAAGACGTGTCTTTCCCTGAAGAAATGAAAAAGACACGACAGTTAAAAAAGACTGCCAACAAAAACACACAGTCGTTGTTACTTATTTTAGATAGATTTACCAAGCTAGCTACGTTTGTCCACTGATCAAGTAAACCTGCCTTTCCATATATGTGACAACTATTAAGTAGCTACCTTTAATTATACAATTAGACATCATGTACATTACAATCTAGCTACAATTCTGATATTGAACTAACGGCATTAAACTCACGTTCTTGTAACAGTTCATGCACAAACTTTCGACTTCAGTCGGCTGAGCATCTTCGTCTTCTGCATTGATATCTTTAAACATTCCACCACGTACGTGTTTCTCGCCTATCACTGACATTGTTATCGAAAGTCTAAACTAATGCAACTGAAGGTAAATCCGGATTTACTTTGAAATATAATTAAACGTTACTGAACCATCAACGAGCAAAGCTATCCTAGCCAACCCTACCCATGGAAACGTTATGCTAGAAACGTCTTTCTAATCACACGCGTATGGATGGAGATCTATCACTACCGGGTCAGAGTTTAAATCGTCTGTCAAAGTTAAAGACCTTGTTCGAGTCCTTAGATCACGAAAAAACATAAACGAACATTCCTAAATATCCACTGGCGGATCATAAGTACGATATTTTCATTTACCAAGTAATACGTATGCCTAGTAAGTAAATGTATCTAGGCCTAGTTGCGGTATTTGTAATTTTCAGATTATTTCAAAATAATAATAATGTAATGTAATAGTTTAATACTTCTACGTACCAGCAAAAGTATAATTATGAAGAAAGGACACTACTTTTAGTTTAGTTTTTTTATTTAGATGTACTAATTCATTATTCTGTTTTATCGACAGCTACTGCACTGTTTTGCCTGACATGGAGCATTAACACCACAGCAGCAATGAAGAAGGCACAACAGACTGAGAGACCGTTTTTATGCCAGAGCCATAATTGCACTTAACAATGCAGAATAAGTGTTATAGTGGGTTTATATGTGTTCAGTGCTTTATAAGTGTTTATATTTGTTTTTGCATTTTTAAGGAATTTGTACTTTTCAATTTCGTTGTACTGATACATTCTATTCTAATAGTGCACCTGTCAATTGTTCTCAAGTCCACACTCTGTTTTCCTGGTATACATAAAATTGAAACTGAACATCAGATTTCTTTATATGCTGATTATTTTGCTCCTTTATGTTACAAACCCTGTTGGTTTTATCTCTAATTGTTAAGGCCTTTGACAATATTTCTGGGTATAAACAATATCACAAGTAAATTTTTCCTAGTGAAGGACACAGACAGACATATTCGAAAGGATTTACTTTCATTTCATGTGGCCTCTTTCAATTTCCACTACCTTGGAGTTACCATTACCCACAGTCTCTCAATACTCTGTGAGTGTTGGAAGCTGGTCAGCGTGGTAAAAGCAGATCTACAGAGGATGGATATTCTTCTTCTTTATATTTGCTTGGTTCCAAATAGAAAAAAGACCATAAATATAAATCTTTTAAAAAAATTTCAAAGTTTCATGTTTACTTTAATTTTAGTCTATATTTATTTCCTGGCAAAGACCTTTTTGAGGTGATATATATTGGGTTGCAGTAAGTCTCCTGTATTATTATTTATTTTGATCTTTTCTCTCATTATATTCTCTCTAATGCACATCTTCCCTAGATGCCTTACCCAATGTTTTCAGTGCCTTCCATTATTTCAGAAACTTGCCATTTCATTTTTGGTCAATGAGCTCTCCTAAAATGGGGCTTTCAGTTTTGAAGAGATTAAAAGATGTTTAGCATTACCCAACCTACTATATTACTTGGCAGCTATTATTAAAAAATCCCTCTTGGCATAACCTCCCTTTCTCTCACTCTTGTCTCTTTTATATTTCTGTTTTGATTTGTGATCCCCTTTGCTTCTGATCAGTTGTGTTTGTGGGATTATCTCCACTCCATGTGTTGAGATCTTGTGAGGGTGAACCTAGTGCTGCTGTTTGCAGTGGTCAGTTGGGACAGGAACAATTCTTCATCTGGATGTGCTAAGATGACTTTAATTCAGTTTAATAGTTTTGCATAGGATTCTCCTTTCTAAGGCAAAACTCAAATCTTTAACGTCACAGATGTTCCTGGTCAGCAGCTGATTACTGTTGATATGTACTCTATCGGAAGTATAGAACAAAAGTATGCATGGACCTTCCAGAGTCAGGGATATTTTTATTATTATGATTCACTCAGACATAATACAGGGCCTTCTTAAGCATACTCTTGTTTTAAAGTGCTTTTCCAGTTTTCCATCTTTTAGTCATAATTGCATACATATAAGGCCTATTTGGATCAACAAAACAAATTGAATATGTCTATATGACATTTTCCTTTAATCAACTTCTTCAATGGTTGGTCCAGATGAACCACTAGAGGGTGCACCACCAGCGCCTGGGAATCCACCGGGCATCCCTCCTGGCATCCCACCAGGCATCCCTCCTGGCATCCCGCCTGGCATGCCCCCAGCACTCTGGTACAGTTTGGTGATGATGGGATTGCAGACCTTCTCCAGCTCCTGCTGCTGATGCTCATATTCTTCTTTTTCTGCAGTCTGTAAAGCAAAAGGAAGTAATGTATATTAGACAAAAGGATTAACAAAATACACAACTGAAAGACTACGGTTACCAAGATGTTAGAGAATATACTATAATAATAAATTACAGCAATAGCCGATTACCTGATTCTTGTCCAGCCAACTAATAATCTCATTGCATTTGTCCAGAATCTTCTGCTTATCCTCATCACTGATCTTGCCCTGTAATTTTTCATCCTCCACAGTGGACTTCATGTTGAAAGCGTAGGATTCCAGGCCATTCTTGGCAGACACCTTGTCACGCTGAACATCATCCTCAGCCTTGTACTTCTCAGCCTCCTGCACCATGCGCTCAATGTCCTCCTTGCTGAGGCGACCTGTGGGAAAAGTGGGTGGGATTTCAGAATCCTGAAGATGGCATCAAAAAAATTGAAGCAGAGTACATATGTTTTCATGGGTACAGTCTATAACCTCAGATTATCGAGCCAATAGATTTTTGCTGTGCTCACCCTTGTCGTTGGTGATTGTGATCTTATTCTCCTTGCCAGTGCTCTTATCAACAGCAGAGACATTGAGAATGCCATTAGCATCAATGTCAAAGGTGACCTCGATTTGGGGAACACCACGAGGGGCAGGAGGGATTCCAGTGAGCTCAAACTTGCCCAGCAGGTTGTTGTCCTTGGTCATGGCACGCTCACCCTCGTAGACCTATTGGGTACATTATGAAATTCAGTCATAAAATCAAAAATATTTCCTAATGTTTTTCAATTTGTGCAAAAGCCTATGAATGACAAATCCAGCAAAAAGCAGCCTCAGCTATAATCAATTTGCTCTCACCTGAATCAGCACACCTGGCTGGTTGTCAGAGTATGTGGTAAAAGTCTGGGTCTGCTTGGTTGGAATAGTGGTGTTGCGCTTGATCAGAGCAGTCATGACTCCACCAGCTGTCTCGATTCCAAGTGACAGAGGAGTGACATCCAGCAGCAGCAGGTCCTGAACATTCTCTGATTTGTCTCCTGAGAGGATGGCAGCCTGGACAGCTGAAGGGAAGAGAGAATTTTTTTTACATCCAAGGAAGGTACTTGGGCCACCTCTGGTTTTTCAACCTCTGGTGGAAACTACGAATGGAAGGAATCAACTTCATCACAGCGAGACTATGATTATGAAAAACGAACATGTTCTGTAACCGACCTGCTCCATAAGCCA
>JAOXYF010000015.1:5194171-5207219 GCA_028565775.1 Sternarchorhynchus goeldii | reverse complement strand
AAAATGCCATCTTCAATTGTTAGGATGGACACATCAAAGGTGCCACCACCAAGATCGAAAATGAGGACATTCCTCTCAGAACCAACCTAAATCATTATGAAATATTATTTTAACATTTACAGGTCAGCTACTGAATGTTGGAAACTTAGTGTGATAGGTGGAATATAATGGTTCAGATATCACAGTACTAACCTTCTTGTCCAAGCCATATGCAATAGCAGCAGCAGTAGGTTCATTAATGATTCGCAAAACATTCAGACCAGAAATTGTACCAGCGTCTTTGGTGGCTTGTCGCTGAGAGTCATTAAAGTAAGCTGGCACTGTTATCACTGCATTGTTGACAGACTGAAACAAAAAGAAAGAAATAATAGAATTCAGCCATTCAAGTTTGAATACACAACTAAGTGTTGGACAAGAAATACATAGTATTCTTCAACCCCTAAACTCACCTTGCCAAGGTAGGCTTCAGCAATCTCCTTCATTTTTACCAAAACCATGGAAGAAATCTCCTCAGGATAGAAGTTTTTGGTCTCTCCTTTGTATTCCACCTCCACTTTGGGCCGCCCACCATCACTGATTACTTTGAATGGCCAGTGCTTCATGTCTGACTGGACCACAGGGTCCTCAAACCTTCTGCCAATCAAACGTTTGGCATCTGTAATGACATAACACTACGTGGTCATTCAGGCTGTAATTATATCCAAAATATTATTGCAAATGACTTTTTATTTAAATCAAGAAGCAACAAGAAAGAGCCATCACTGCAGATTTTCAAGTAGACAGATACTGCAAGTAAAGGACCAAGACAACTGACCAAAAATCGTGTTGGTGGGGTTCATGGCCACCTGGTTCTTGGCTGCATCACCAATCAACCTCTCAGTATCAGTGAAGGCCACATAGCTTGGAGTGGTTCTGTTTCCTTGGTCATTAGCAATAATTTCAACTTTGCCATGCTGGAAGATTCCCACACAGGAATAGGTGGTTCCCAGATCAATTCCAACTGCAGTTCCCTTTGACATTGTACCTGTGGGAAAAGAAAGAGTTTGTCTAAATGGTGGAATAACTATGATTTAGTGTACATCAAAGCCTCAACGTATTGAGGCACTGTACCATATAAACAGATTACACCTGTTAAACTACCATAGTGTTCAGTTTAGAATTAACTGGTAAAATGTCATATAGGGACAATTTTGCAAAACACCGAGAAAAGCATTGTAAATACATTGTGTGTCACTTTAAGCATTAGAAGGTCAAGTAGTCATTCAACGCCTTTGTTGAGGCAAAGTTCTCTGGTGACTGCATTCAAAATGGAGGAGGGTGAGGCTTGAGTTTAAAATATTAATCAGCGATAGGTTTTCGTTGAGTGTTTCACAAAACAACGCTTCATTAAAACTTACTCAGAACCTTAACCAAATTAAACAACGTCAAATTAAATAGCATTTTTGGACTACAAATTCAGCATTATTTAACATATGAAAATCCCGATGTAGCGACAAAAGGGCAATAAAATAATCGTTTACATAAATGAAAATATGAAGAACGTGTTCGCGCATGTGCATAAAACGATTTGAGGAGAATTATCTCCCAATCTTTTAGAATGAAACAGGCTCGCTCCCTGCCACTTCCCCTCCCCCCAACAGCATATTTGAAGGACAAAAGCTGAACTGCGGTAGGATATAGGCTGCATTCAAGCACATCGCCGGCCGGAATCCACAAGCAGCTTGTGCACCATGTCTTTGATAAACCTCTCAATTCTATACACAATGTCATTAACATACTTTCCACGCCTTTATTTGAACATTTGTCCAGCATAACACAACTGAAATCGACCTTAAACATAAGAATCCGTCTACGTACTACTCTCTTACTCCTAATCTGTTTCAACCTAACAAAACATAAGCGTTCACAAATGTAACAGAAACAATATTATGGTCAAATTACCTGATAACCTTAGGGATGTGCTGAGAGTAGGATACTGCTCTGTGTCACTGCGACGCACGCAATGCGGCCAGCAAGCGTTAAATTGTAAGTCCGTGCCTAGCCAAGAACCAATCAGAATCCACATAGCCACAGAGAAGTGCCTCGTACCTGCAAGACACGCCACTCGATCCTTCTAGTACTTTCGACTTCGCTCTAGAAAACCTGCTGGCAAATCCCAAACACATTTAAACTAAGATTAGTCTACCCTCACTGGGTAAAATGTTTGAATACATTTTCGTTAATGCAATAATATCACATTTTAACGTGTGGGGAAATGAACATATTGTAACATTTTACATTTTATAGAATAGCTTTATTGTTATTATGTAAGAATATTGACAGTTGTTATCTCCCAATGAAAGCGGGATTTTTTCAGAAAACAACAAGGTCATGATGAAATTAAAGATATAAAACAGCCTAAAGAAGTCCGAGGTGTTCATTAGGTTGATGTAATTAAGTAGTTTCTCGACTTAACGTCTATACCTTTGCACTAAAGATAAATATTAAGTATATAGTCGTGTAAATATGTGAGCTATGAAGGTGTTTATTATTATTATTTCTTTTAGATCTTGTAATAGATCACTGGTTGCCGTTGATCTTCCACCAGATGGCGGCAAACTTACTATTCTCTGAAAAGTACGGAAAGTGAAAGCATATAAGAACTGATCTGAAGAGAAGTCTGTTTCAAATGTGAGAAATATCGTAATTATAAACGTCTTTATGAAAAATTCACATAATTCTTTATATTGTAAGCTTCGGTATGATTTGGTCACTTTGTTCTAATAAACGTCTGCACAGCCTCCTATAGACTCATACACATATATAACACTTTCAAGAAAAAAAAGGTTTTGACATGAATAAAATAAAGCACTAATTTGTAAATGTCGGATAATTTGGGTAGTGGTCCTAAACTAACAAACAGTTAACGCAAAGGTAAGACAACACTCTTACTCTGCATGACAAACCAGCGCGTAAAGTTATTTTTAATAACTTGAATTTCCCCATTGATTTCTTCATTCTACGTCATTGTAGGTAGCGCTTGGTCAGTAGGTTAGTATAAATTAAAATAGAGAACTAGTAACTGACCAAAATGCCCCTGAAAGTTCACAAATACAGTACTGAGTAGGAAAGACCATGACATTGAAGTGATGTCATGGAAGTCTCTGGGTCTATAAGAGTCGCAGGGAGGAAGTCAGTGTCAGAGCTCAAGGCTTGCAGTGCAGTATGGAGTATTTATTTATTTACACTCTCTTGTTGATAGTAGGAGGTAAGTGGAAGTATTTTCTATGTAACAAAACATTATTCAGTACTAATGTTATTTACATGTTTATTTACATGTCTCTCTGTACTGGTACTTTGAAATGTTTGCTTTGTTATGTCAAAATGTTAACTTCAAGTCTTTGTAACTATTTCAGCAAATTTGCAATTAGCATGCAACTCATTGTCTATAAAATTAAAAAGACAATTGATCTTTACACCATTATAGGATAACCAGGGTCACAATATTATTAGCATGTCCCAACTTCAACTTAGATAAATCTGATTATTGATTTATTGATGTCATTGTATTTTAAATGATTTTTTAAAGTGTAGAAGCAAATAATTCCAGTCCACTGCATATAACAGAGAATATTGCTAAACTATGATCATATATATATATATATATATGTATAATAGTATATGCATACAGTATGAACTGTTTCTCATAGACAGGATTAAATCTACAGTTCTACAAAGTTTCCACATCACCCATTGTGGCTGTTAAAATTACACCCACAAAAAGATGGGGAGTAAAGGGGCGTTCAGAGTGTTTTTACAGTCTTAGGCATGATTCTCTCAACACCGCCGCTTCCTGTTACAGCTAGGGCATGTAGTGCTGTTTGTCACAGTGGTAATTCCTCTCTACCTACAGTGTTCTAACCACAGGCAGTTATATAAATATATTCGACCACCTTTAGTGCAAATTTATGCTTGTTTGTACCATAAACCACATTTTCATGTTCCAAGCCCACCAGAGACAGTGAACGTAACGCTATGAGTCAGTGTTGAGTGAGTGGTATGGTTAAGAGACCATTTTACCTGCCCCCTTAATCTTCCGTGTACAAGTGGGATTTTGTACAGGTTTTGTAATAGTCTGTTGCTACTTATAGTGTCTGACAATGATCAGTGTGAACTTGTATGGAAAGTACAACACTCTCTAGATAGTGTGGGTTCCACTTTGGGTCAATGACTGAAGACCACAGTCTCCTACACCTTCTTAATCCTCCATTAACATGTTGCTTTTTTTACAGTCTTTCTTGGCCTAGTCAGCAGCTACACTCATTTGAGCTTGGATGTGGAATACTTGATATTTAAGGGTTAAAGGTGTTATCTTGATTACACTGCTTGGACATGCTATTTAACAGTCGGCCCATTTACAGAATGTCTGCTAATTATTCTCACATGTAGACGTGCCGTTTGTTTCCCTGCAGGCATAATGCAATGTCAGGCATGGAAAAAGATCACCGCGATTGAGGGAAACACACTGACACTGACCTGTCCGTGCCAAAATATTAGCAGGGATGACCATGTAGAATGGAGAAACCCAAATAACTTACTTATATCCTTTAACAGAAAAAAAGGTAAGAAAACGTTCTATATATGTAACATTATTGAGTGTGTGGGACTACATTTCTTTAAGGAATATATTCAGTGTTACAGAACTAGGTATCTTAATTGAAAATTACTTTAGCTTTGTACTATGCTTAACCTGCTGTGTGGTCTTGTGTTGATTTGCAGTCTTGAAAGACCCAAGGAGCCGAGTAACGTTAACTCCTTCAGAATGTTCGATATCTATATCTAGTGTCAAATTTAGAGATGGAGGCATTTATAAATGTGTAAAATACAGCGATCGTGTCCACACCAACAAATATAAAGTAATAGTTGTGAGTAAGTATAGACCTTTTTTTCTCCCTTTTTTTAATTAGTACCTGCTAAATTCAGAGTTATTAAACTCCAGTCATTTAGGTCACAGTATTGGATATTGTTTGCAAAGTTTTAAGTCATTAGCTGAATGTTTGGATCCATGTACACTGAAAAATGCAAACATTAACCTGTGGACCTGTGGCCTGTCTTGACTGAAGTTTGACCCTTCTGGATTAGATTATGGCCAGTTATAATAACTTTATAATAACTTTATTGAAGTCAAAACCAGAGGTTTACGAAATATGAGGAAAATAAATATAACAAAATAAATGTAATTTACATTGCTGGAAATGTTTAAAATCCTAGGTGAGCCAAAGCTGGAAAAAACAGAGCATGAAGATAAAACACTTATTAAATGCTCAGCTTCAGCACACAATCATCCACCAAAGCTCTCATGGCTTTTGGAGAGTGGCTTAGAGATTGAAGGTAAGCACAGTATCACTTATTCAGAGATTTGTCCTCGGACACTGAGGGACCAATGTAGTCCAAAAAGATCAAAAACACAAACTTATAGCGTATACAAAACCATGGTCTGTACATACATATAATAGTAGGATAAATGATTAAATGAACAAATGGGTGGATAGTCATATGAGTGGACATAAGCAAGCAAATGTATAACTAGATAGGAATTTTTAACCCTGCTGATCCACCCCCACAAACCGCCTGCTCTCAAAACAGTCACAAACAAAATGTAGGAACTAAACTTTCTAAGGTCAAAGACAAGCCAGTAATGAAGCAATAGCCCACTGGTGGAAATAAAATGCTGAAATTAAAATAAACTGAACAGAAAATATTGTAGCTATTTGTAAATGTTGTGAAATGTAATTATCTTTGTTTAAAATGAACAAAAATGTAATTAACAGTATACGACATACTTTTGAAGCAAACGACATTAAATAAAAACAAACACATAAGATAAAATGATCAGATAAACATTGGACTCACAATGGATCAAATGTCTTCTCTCTGAACTGTCCTCAGTTATTACATGTAGTTCCAAATATGACTCTTGTTCCTAAGAACACACCTTCTTTGCTTACAGCTCACACAAACTATGTATGGGAAAATATATCCAATAAATATACAGCAGTTAGCCTCCTGAATGTGAAGATTCATAGTAGGAGAGCGACAGTGAAATGCTTGGTCCAGCATTTGGCTCTGCATGGTTCGATGCTGGTGAACTTCATCCACATAGAAAACAATGGTAAGTGACCATTGCGTTTATAAAAACAACAGAGAACATCACTTTTTGCATGGCACTGGACATCAGTAGTTATTTTCTCATAACTGGGAAATGAAATTTGCTAGGGGATTTTATTTGGTCCCAAATATCAGGGAAAGCACAGTTCTCACGGCGGAGTCTCTGGTAGTTTCCCCTTTACTTTGGCTTTCACCATAAATCACATGATGACAGTATTTGAACACTTCCTAGTATTAGATGAGGTTTATAGAAGAAATATAAAAAAGTTGGTTAAAAAAAACTCGTGACTTGTGAATGTGAAGGATGAAATATCAGATTCGATAATGACATGTGTGGTATAACATATGCATTGTCTATTTTCACAGTTATGGAAACAAGCACCACATCAGAATATTTAGGTACCACACTTGGATCAACACCGATCACTCCAACACTTGGCCCACATATCAGCAGAAAAAGTACGGACAAGTATTTTGGGAAAATTGTCAACCAGTAAATATATAAAACCTGATGGCATCATGTCTTAAAAAACCTTTTTTTTCAATTCATAGCTATAATAAATATGTGGATAGATATAATACATAAAGCCAGAAGATACATTTACATTCACATTTAATTCAATTACAGAAATAATTCAGATACAATACACAACCTAATAATATACCACCTCATTAACTGCTTAGGAAACATGTGGTCTTTTACTCCATCTCATGGTGACTTTTCTAACTGCATGTAGTCCAGTAATAGTCTTCTGTAGTCTTTCCACCTTTCATAAACCATTATGCGACATTTCACAGTGCATTTAATACTGTTTAACCAACATTATTTTATTCAATAACTTGTCTTTCAGCATCCATCAACATCCCTTCAGACTCCAAAACCACAAATGAACAAGAAATTCATGCCAGCACCATTTCTCACAATACCACAAAAGGTAAGAGGTGACTAACACCACCAAAGCTTAACATTAATGTTATTATTTGTATTTGTGGACCAATGTCTGTTGTCAATACTGACATCCAGTCTGAAATGTCTCATTGTAGTAAATGAAACAACTGAAGCAACAGAGAGTGACACAGCAAATTATAGCACAATCCCATCCAACATCACTCATGGTGAGGACGTATACCAATCTGATTTGTACTTTACATCACACTTTGTAAAATAATCCAATTTATACATTATTAGTGAAAAGTTTGGACACACCTGACTGCTTTAATGTTTTTCATAACCTTAAAGGTTTTTTAATCTAACGGTTTGTGCTTACATTTGTTTTATGACGGTGGTCTCTGCTTTGTAAGACAACAACATGATCTAAAATTAAAATAAAACTAAAAACTAAGATACAGCATAATACATATATTTCATTGTTTTGATACCATCACTGTTTTTTTATAATATAAAAAACTAAAATAAACAAAAAGTAGGCATGTTCAAACTTTTGACTAGTGAAGTACTCCCTTAGCATGCTTATTTGATAAATCTTAACATTAATAATTCATTATTTAATCATTTTATTTTTCAAATTTAAAAATGTAATCTTATGCTATGCCTCTACTGCGATATGGCTCAGAAGATACCTATATGACCTATATGTGTGTGTTTAGGGGTTGGAGATGAGGACTGGGTTGGAAGAAAACACACACACGAAAGGGCAAATTCACCCCTTTTGGTGCTTCTGGTCACATGCCTCATCATTTGCCTGGTGGTGGTTCTTGCGTTTTTCCTTCTGCGCCTGAGGAGGGCGCACATTGCCTGGAAAAAAGGTAGGAGTTCTCACACTGTAAACAAATGGCAATCCGCAGCTGTGTACACATCACGGACGCTCAAAGCATTTGCAATAATTTATGATGGTACGGATTAACCCCCACTACAGAGAATGAAGAGTCCGACCAATCAGTAGAGAGCAGCAGATCCAAGACCAGCAATGAAGAAAAACAGAAACAGGCCCAAGCACACAGTGGTCAAGGTACAGCTCTCAGGCTATGGTGAAGCTCCTATCAAATAAAATATCATATTTTGCTGTTCAAAGATCTAAACATGCCTCTCTTTGTCTAGGCTTTTGGAACACCAGTTTCACAAAGTACAAAGTGGAAGAAATATCGGACAGTGGGCCACAGACTAATTCTGCTGCTGTACAAATCACTGATGAAAAACCAGTTCATTCTAATCCACGTGTATCAAAATCTTGTATCAAAGAGACTGAACTTTAAAAAATGTTTTTATTTGCACATTTTATATGTATATATTTTGATAGATGAATGTATTTTTATATTGTTTCAATAAATATTTTGAATAAGAACATGCTTGAAGTGCATCCAGTGCCTCACATGACTCTTTGAACATGACACTCACGTGATCTGACTTCTCATCTGCCAATTAAATACAAATCTGCCAATATTAATTAAATGTTTCTCTAATATTTGTTAGATGTGTTGTACATAGCATCAAGATTACCCAGAAGAGCACGCTTCTGAAAGGAATAAACAACTCCATCAAATATATCTGAAATACATGGTGATCTACAGTATATCACCAAAGTGAGGACACTCCTCATTTCTTGTAAATATTTTATTATATCTTTTCATGGGGCAACATTGAAGACATGATACTTTGATAAAATGTAGCCAATGTATAGCTTGTATAACAGTGTAAATTTGCTGTACCCTCAAGATAACACAAAGCCATTAACATCTAAACCACTGGCAACAAAAGTGAGTACCCCCCCTCCCCCAAAGTGAAAAATGGACAAACTGTCAATGTTATTTGGCCAACATTATTTTCCAGCATTGCCTTAGAGTTCACTAGAGCTTCACAGGTTGCCACTGGAATCCTCTTCCACTCCTCCATACAGCTGGTGGATGTTAGAGACCTTGTGCTCCTCCACCTTCCATTTCAGGATGTCCCACAGATGCTCAATAGGGTTTAAGACTGGAGACATGCTTGGCTAGTCCAGCATAGTTGTCTTGGAGGTGTGTTTGGGGTCGTTGTGATGTTGAAATACTGCCCTGCGGCCCAGTTTCCAAAGGGAGGGGATCATGCTCTGCATCTGTATGGCACGATATGTGTTGGCATTCATGGTTCCCACAGCCGGCAGCACTCATCCAGCCCAAAACCATGACACTCCCACCACCAAGCTTGACTGTAGGCAAGACACACTTGTCTTTGTACTCCTCACCTGGTTGCCGCCACACACACACACACACTTAACACCATCCGAACAAAATAAGTTTATCTTGGTCTCATCAGACCACAGGACACAGTTCCAGTATTCCATGTCCTGTGGTCTGCTTGTCCTCAGCAAACTGTTTGCAGGCTTTCTTGTGCATCATCTTTAGAAGAGACTTCCTTCTGGGACGACAGCCATGCAGACCAATTTGATACAGTGTGCAGCATATGGTCTGAGCACTGGCGGGCTGAATTTCATGTTCAATTTACATTTTCAGTATGAAAAAGCATTAAAGTTATCACGGACTCGTCTTCAATAGTTATACTTAACACGAGGAACATAACTTCATACAGTATTCCAATGCAGTTATAGTGTTTACGCTGTATTTGTCTCACTCGGTTGTGAAACAAATTAGATCCTTAAAATGGTACTGGCTAGTGGGACCAGCTCGGCAGGTTAGGTAGTAGCGTGCTAGCTAATACGTCTGAGCTGGTCAATGGGGTACCAGTTCGGCTGGCTAGCTAGTTGCATGCTAGCTAATAGTCAGTTTAGGACAGTCTCCTAAAATGTTAATATAAAATATAACATTAAATGTGTCGTTGTAAGAAGTTGCTTTGTGTAAGCTGTTCACTGGCTGTTTACTAGTACAACAATAGTTTAAGTACTGGGTCCTCCGTGGTCCTTCTGTAAGGATGACTTCAGACGGGATATTTCCAAATGATCGCAAACGAATTTACGCACGTGGTTCCACCTACACTCGGGACACTCACTTCCGGTCAACACACCCACCTTTCGACACCACCCAACAAGCTTTCGAAACGCACACAACCCCGACCAGCAGAGACTCGCGTCTCATTCAGAGAGACTCTACTGTCTCAGCGCCTCTGGTGAGCGGTAAACTGTATGAACCAATCAAATGCTTGCTTGTTTTTCCAACAGAGGGCGTGGATAAGAAAGTAGTGTCTCGGCTTCTTATTGGTCTTCACAACATGAACCCGAGCTACCTAAAATGCTATTGGTTTGCTTGCCGGCAATATATATACTTGTTCTGGAACGTTCGTTCCTTCTCTCTTAAGCGGCGAGCAAAGGCGGGCGTTGCCTCAGCACTTCTCCAATTTCCATCGACCACCGTTAAATTAATTTTGGTGAGTATGTTTAAAGAAACTACGTATTTACGCAAACCACTGTCGCGTTAGTGGCCATTTCTTTGGTTTTTATGAAAGCCTGCGGTAACCTGATTGGATAAAACCCTTCGCTCGATGACCAATTTATCCATTATTTAGCTAGGTTAGGTGGATAACGTTGTGATGAAGTCGTAAACGTCGCTCATATTTATTGTTATATCTAACATAACTGAATGTTATGGCTCTTGTCAGTGGGAGAAACGCTTTCAGTACGCTAGATAAATGGATAATGTAGCTTATCTATTATACCACGCCGGATGGGCCCTCTGCATGGGCTGTAGCTAACAAAAACGGAGGCTACCTATAGCTAGCAAACCTAATGTGTGATGGCCCAAGTTAATGTATTTGGACTGCAGGTATCAATATTGAACGATATCCTTTTGTGTATGTGTGTATTGTATGAAAATACTGGCTGGTTAGATGGTTGGCAGCCGCTAACTAGAGGAAATGAGGCACCAGAACGTTGCTAGGCCGTTATGTACAGTTGCACTCGTTTTTTTTGTTTTTTTTTATTAAAATTAAACGCAAGTGTTTATCTAACATGGCTGTGTGGTTTTGTAAACGACCATCACGGCTGGCTAGCCAGTCTGGTTTATTTTTGCTATTGATTAATACTAAGGAATCTTCACTTTTACGGCGCTAGTAGTTGGCGCTATCTAGCCATCAACCTCTAGCGCAAGAATGAGGAATTTCTAGAAGCCCCGCCCGCATGTTCTTAACTCACATCCGTTCTTGGCCATGTGGTTGAGGACTTAGAATGGTGCCATTTTGATTTTGGCCAAGAGGCTCAATGACCTAAGTATACGCTATTTTTATGTATTATGTAGCTATAAATATGTAGATGTTGAATCAGAATTGCTATGAAATTTGTAAGCTTTACAGAAATGGGACAATTTATTTAGGTGGAAAACACAGCTTTTTGTAATGAGACTATTCCTGGAGTCTGTATAGAGGAGATTGAAACTGAATATTTTGGACCTCTTAATATTCCTGAGGGAACCCTCCCAAAGGGATCAATTAAGATCTATCTATCTACAATGTTCCAATAATTATCTTTTGCTGATAGATACAATGTCTAAGGGACCAGCTGTCGGTATTGATCTGGGGACCACATACTCCTGTGTTGGAGTGTTCCAGCATGGAAAAGTTGAAATTATTGCCAATGACCAAGGAAACAGGACTACACCAAGCTATGTTGCCTTCACCGACACTGAAAGACTGATTGGTGATGCTGCCAAAAATCAAGTTGCCATGAACCCCACCAACACAATTTTTGGTTAGTGCTTGCTTAATTATTTATGTTGAGTTGTGTATAAAGCATTTGTTTATATTGCATTTTTTATTTGCTTATTTTTGCTTACATAAATCAAAATTGAGTGTGTTGTAATAACACTTAAGCAAGCACTGCATGTTGAATGGTATGTTATGATGTCATTGCAGATGCCAAACGTTTGATTGGCAGAAGGTTTGAGGACCCTGTGGTCCAGTCAGACATGAAGCACTGGCCATTCAAAGTAATCAGTGATGGTGGGCGGCCAAAAGTAGAGGTGGAATACAAAGGAGAGAACAAAAACTTCTATCCTGAGGAGATCTCTTCCATGGTTTTGGTAAAAATGAAGGAGATTGCTGAAGCCTACCTTGGCAAGGTGAATACATATTTATACTTTGATTTGTGTTTTTTTTGTTTTGTTTTTGTTTGGGTTTTTTTTTTTTTTCTCTCCCCTGAAGTCATTTACATTCAAGGCATTCAGCAGACTAATTCTCATTGTTCTTCTTTCAGACTGTCACAAATGCAGTGATAACAGTGCCAGCTTACTTTAATGACTCTCAGCGTCAAGCCACCAAAGACGCTGGTACAATTTCTGGTCTGAATGTGCTAAGAATCATCAATGAACCTACTGCTGCTGCCATTGCGTATGGCCTGGACAAGAAGGTTGGTAACGCCTACACAAAAGGGTTTTATTCAGGTGAATAACTGCAGTGTAAAGTAGTGAAATGTGAGAAACTGACTTCATATGTCAACTGTTGGCATCCAGTAGGTTTCCAGAGGAATGGGGTGTTTTCCCTGATGTTATTGAGCAGTTGTGCAAGGAAAGTGCCTCTTTAAATTGCTGATGGTCCTTTGAAACACTCCATTTCTCTGGAGATCGTGTACTTCACTGCAATTTTTTACATTACTACCTACAGTACACTGCAGTTAATCAGGAGTCTTTTGACTTGTTAAAATAGCTTTTATTCTTTCAGCCTGTAGATTCTGCATTAGGAATGAACGCTTTGTTTCGCTATGATGAAGTTGATTCCTGCCATTCGTAGTTTCCACCAGAGGTTGAAAAACCAAAGATGGTCCAAGTACCTTCCTTGGATGTCTGAGCGAAACGAATATGCCTTTGTGTGGGGTCTCACCCTTGGGAATATCCTGGGTCTGTGGTCAATTGTCTTGCCCTCTTGTTTCCCTGCATAGGTTGGCTCAGAGAGGAATGTCCTCATTTTCGATCTTGGTGGTGGCACCTTTGATGTGTCCATCCTAACAATTGAAGATGGCATTTT
>JAOXYF010000015.1:5179169-5192650 GCA_028565775.1 Sternarchorhynchus goeldii | reverse complement strand
AAGTCCACTGTGGAGGATGAAAAATTACAGGGCAAGATCAGTGATGAGGATAAGCAGAAGATTCTGGACAAATGCAACGAGGTCATCGGTTGGCTTGACAAGAATCAGGTATGTGTGTGGGGGGATGTTTGTAAAGGACATACAAATAACATTATAAACCTTTTGCAGTAAATGCACAGTAAAATTAAATGTACTGTATCTTCCAGACTGCTGAGAGAGAAGAGTATGAGCACCAGCAGAAGGAGCTGGAGAAGGTCTGCAATCCCATCATTACCAAACTGTACCAGAGTGCTGGGGGCATGCCTGATGGGATGCCTGGTGGGATGCCTGGAGGATTTCCAGGAGCTGGAGCTGCACCTGGTGGTGGATCTTCTGGGCCAACCATTGAGGAGGTTGATTAAGCCATTCCAAACCCACTCTACCTCCAGAGAAATGTTTACGGTCCTTACCCTCTGTAGTAGTTTTCCTCTGAAACTCTAATCAGGGTTTTTGTTGGGTTTCTGCTATAGAGAGACAATAGTGGCAGATTGAAATAAGGGATCACTTTGCACACCAGGGAACCGGTTTTTGTACTTGAATATTGTACTGTCAACATTACATATTACATAATTTTGCATAAGACTTTTGGCAACAGCCTTGTTTCTTGCCTTGAAATTGCTCGCAAATAAAGTAACTACCCATTCTTGCCTGTGTTTGGTTTGAATTTATCAACTCAATTTGCGTCATGTATACCATGGGTGTTGCGGCGAAATTAAATGCATAATGTCTAAATGTCAACTGAACTGTTCACACACCTGGAAGATGTTAATTGAACTATGCGGTGGCTGCAAAGTGCAGTAAACACACGACTGAACTTTAGCCGCGTTTGGTGTATTTAAAAAAAAAAAAATTGTCATGTTAAACGTCCCTACATTGTTCTATTTTTATATTTGGTATTTTAACCGAGCAGATTATGCATGTACCCGCATGATTCCGTTACAGCGCAGCTGCAAAATGGTTTCTTTCTCTTTTTTTTAAGTGGGAGTTGGTGGAAAAACCTTCCCTGCCCACGTGAGCATGTCACCATAGCAACCTCTAAGTAAACTAGCCACTGCGGCTGAAGTGGGCGAGAGCTGGTACTTTAATTCTTTACCAACTAGGTCGTTAGCGTTAACTTGATCGGTTTTGATACGCATGTCTTAAAATGTGCGCGTTTTAATGCGCTTTTATCGCAATTGCTTTTGTGATCATATCTAAAGCTTGTCTTTAACCACAGTTGGGTAACATCGCGCCAGAAGTGAAGCTGGCTAGTTCGCTCGTTTAAACAAGGTTTGTTATCGTTAATTGCCTGGGTTAGGTAGCTAGTTACTAATTTGTAAAATTCTCCGTCCGTTATTAAACTATAGTTATTTAAGTAGTTAGTAGACATTTAATGGGGCGTCAACTTCATCTCAATAACGTACTATAACAGCTAGCTCGCTAACCATATAGTAATTCAGTCTCGTTAACTATGTCTCATGTTATGGACAGCGGCCTCACTGAAAAACTAGATGAGTCGTCTTGTACCAGTGTGAATAAGTCAAACCTCAAACTGGACGTGATCAGTGACTCATTAGAATTAGATACTGAACTTTTGGTACATGAAAACGCGTATCACCGGGAGCTTCAGAAACGCATCTCGGATGAAGCCGGTAACAAAGGTACAAACCCGCCCAGTTTTTATGTTAAAGTGGACATCGACAGTTCCCAGCACCAAGGTTCCCGTGAATTGTACACCAGCTCTCAGTCTGAACGAACACATGCGGCAGCACAACCGACTGTCACCGAGAAACGTGAAACCAAAAGAAACAGACACAAACTGCCAAGGTATCTTCACTAACGTAGTAAAAACAGCGAGGTGTGTTACGTATTCCCTGTAAAGTTTACCGTATTATGAATCGCCACGTTCTTTTTCGATTTTTACTTTTTTGTTTTAGTTTTAAGTTACATTAACTACTTCACAGGTAGAACGATCCTTTTCTTAAGTCTTCAACTCATAAATTCGATTAGATAACACCTTATGTGGTTTTCCTGATGGGACGATTCATTTTGTTCTCGGTTATCACCAAAGTACAAATTTTGAGTCAGTAATGGACAGCCTAAATCCTAAATATTCTTGTCACTATCGAGATGTTACATCAATCTAAATGCCCTGTTGAGGATGATCTAGTATATTGTGCTATCAGTAATGGATGTGAGAAATTAGGTTGTCTGAAATAGACCGAGTAAACAATGGCAATACCTGACATAGAATAGATCACTCTTGAAACGATAAGACCCTTTTATTGTACAGCAGCCCAGGAAACGTAATTGAAATGATTAACAGCTTGTATTCTCTCGCCTAATACATAATGACTGTCTTTGAAAATTATGTTAGAGTACGTGCATTTTAATTTAGTTGAAAGACCTCTCATTTTGGTACTTTCCATATAAGTACGCTCATTTAACGGAAATTAGATTTTTATTCTGAGGGAGGTTATCACAATAAGTCCTCATTCCCATTTAAAAAAGCAGATGCTTTGTTGTGCTTTAAATAGGAGGCAATTCTGTGCTGTAGAAACACAGATGCTGGAATCTGAAGTGGTTGTTGCAGTGTCTGTCTCGACTCCTCCACCTTCACCCTGGTTTTGCGCTCTAAGCATGATTGTTAAGAGGGCTATCTTCACCCTAACTCTTTGTGACCCCATCTGCATCTCCCCCAAAACTGAAGGAGGCATTTGTTTAATTTAATCTAGTTTGTATTTATAGCTGGTCAGTTAATAGCCACTTAACATTTGCATAGTTATAATGTAAAGACTATAGTATAAATTATTTACTTTGCTGAGTTCATCGTGGAAACTTGGAAAAAGTCTGAGAAAAATGAAAACAAACATGTATACATAATATATTCTCATTCAAATGAATGGTGGGTTAAATTTTCTAAGGTATTGCTTGAGAATCGCCTGGGAGGCACAAGTCTTGAAATAAACAAAAAAGAAGTGCTCAGGGTGAAACTAGATTTCATTCTGGTGCAGCTCAAAAAGCTTTGAGAGGGTTTTCATATGATAAGGAGCTTCCACAGCTGTTAGCCTACACTGCATTCTCAAGCTCGTTTCAGTTGAGTCATTACTGAGTCGTTCCCTGCCCTCTTGCCCTCGTTGGCTGAAGAGCCATACGCCTCACCATTGCTGTATTTTGGCATCATGAGATGTGAAATGCATCTTGTAGTATTCAGAGCTGTGCAACAAAGAGGCACTCTTCTAATTATTTTAATGAGATCTTTTCATCCAGTGATGCAAGGAACACATTAGGTAGTAATTTCAACCTATTTTATACCCTTGAATCAGCTATTTCCAAAACTATCCCCCAATTGTGGTCTCAAGGCCTTTAGACATTTGAGACTATGGTAGGGAAGACACAAGGATGAGGCTACATCAGGCTAAAGACATTTGAAGTATATCTATATGACGGGCATGATCCTTTTCCTAATGTTTCATTGGTTATGGTTGCCTCCTCTAATGATTGTGGTGTTTTGGCTTTGTTCATGTCCACATCCACATTAAATTTATAGAAAATAACAAGCACAGTCACTATTCAATAAAATCAAACAAGCATCAAACAAAGAACTAACAATAGCAAAAGAACCCTGTAAGGTCCAACTTTACTGCAATATTGTCCTCTAAACTCGTGCAATTTGTTTTTCTTACATTTCAGACAGAGCCCTCGTGAGGATGAATATGCTTATTTACGTTATGATCCAGACTGGAGAAGGAATTTGCCAGGGGCTCAGCTACTGTGCGAGGTCCACACAAGTCTTTCACTGGACTCTGACTCCTGGGAGTCAGAAGACATGAGTGGAAGAGGGAGACGTGATTATGTAGTAGTCAGTAATCCTGTAGAGGTGGACGTAGTTCAGCCCAGACCCCCTTCTTTTCACCTACACTCGCAGCAGGGCCTGTTCAGCCATGAAGACC
Source organism: Sternarchorhynchus goeldii (assembly GCA_028565775.1). Classification (NCBI taxonomy): domain Eukaryota; kingdom Metazoa; phylum Chordata; class Actinopteri; order Gymnotiformes; family Apteronotidae; genus Sternarchorhynchus; species Sternarchorhynchus goeldii. The sequence goes on along the minus strand of JAOXYF010000015.1, from coordinate 5,188,679 downwards.
CGACCGCGTCACAGAGTCTACGTTCTTCCTTGGAGAGCATGCCAAGTTTTAATTCGGACGGGCTTATGATGGTTAGGAGTAGCATACGCCAAAGTGCGGCAGAGGTACTGCCCTCTTCTCCTGCACAAACGAGGCATCCGAAGGAGAGTAACAAACAGTATGATGGAGAGGACCGAAGCATCGGTACTGGCAAACTCAACAGTATAGCCTCACGCTCTCGAAAGTCTAAACCATCCAGACCGATAGTAGACATAGTGGAGCGAAATAAAACCACCTTAGGTGTGAAGAGTCACAAACAAGGGTCCTATCTGAAGGCCTATGGGCAACAAGGATGGAGACCAGATTATGCAAATCAGGTTTGTGTTTATCTGATGCTTTTCTAATAATTCGAATGTTGGTCATTGTACTGTAGCTCATCAGACTCTCAAAGTGATGTGTGGTTAGATTTATGATTGCTTAAATACAAACAACACCCTGCCTGTGATATATTCTAATAACGAAGGTGGCATGACTCATGGAAGCAGATTTACTTTGGCCAGATGGTCTTTTTCCCCCCATTGTTCTTGTTTATTTTGTGATGTCAGAGAATGCATTTTCTCAGTGAACCACTAGAGGTTGCAATAACACAGCTCACAGTCTTGGTTTCCCCAGCCATCCTCCCCTGTCTATGTTTCCTTTTCCATGTTGTTTTTCATGAACATTTGAAAGACCAGAGCTAGAATGAATTAAAAAAACTGGAATCACAGTTAGCCAGTGTGATTAGAAGGCTGAAAGGGTGTGTTTGATGATGATGATGATGATGATGATGATCTTCTGTTTTATGGTAGAATTAGGCTTGTCAGTGTTTTGCTAATATTTTCATTTATAGTCTTTTTAGTAATGCTTCATATGGAAAGTTGTAAACATTATTTCACTACGAGAGTATAATGACTTTTGGTGTCAATAAACTCTCTCTACTATAGTTACATTTTCCATATGCTATGCAGCGTCAAACCTGATGTAGAATTGTTTTTTAAAGCAGTTTCCCCCAAATACTATTTTTTATAATGGTTTTGGTTCAGAAGACCACCTTTGTAGTCTATTGTAAGCAGATGTCCATAGTGTTTCCCTTCAACAAGTATGCCATATTTGATATGACCTGACCTATCGCTGCTCTTTTTGAACATCTGAATGTGTAAGTGACCTTGCTATTGTAATAGGCCAATACTGAAAGCGAACGAGCAGCCTAATCTAACTGTGGCTCGGAAATTAATTTGGCAGAGACTGGGAGCAGAAATGGGAAAAGGAAACATGTCTGGCTATGTAGTACCTATTATGAGTTGATCTGCACAACAGTAGCTATTAAGAACATCAGAGAGGCATGGTTACCAATAGCCTCTTAGCTCTCAGTGCACCTGGCCCTGCCGTGTAATTGGCAGGCTTCGGCCTGTCCGCAGTGCCACATGAGGATTTGCTACATTTCAAGCCTTTCCTGGCCCATCTGAGCCCACACCCACCTTAATGTCTCATGTCAGCCGCATTAGCATAGTAAAGGGCTGTTAGCATTGTAACACGGCACTGATTGTAACACCATCGTTCTGAGTGCATCAGGTAACCTTTAAAGGAGTCTCAAATGTTATGGTCTAAAGACAATGACTCGGATAATGAAAATGTTATTAATGCACCGTTTGCATTTTTTTTTTTTTAAATGATGACTGGCGTTTTGTGTTTTTTTTAATTGTGTTTTGTTTTTTGTTGGTTTTGTGCAATGCAAGAGCTAGATCATAAGACTCCATGCTGGGCATTTATCATGTGCCCATCTATCTGGTCTTATATGTTGATATTTGCCCTTTGCCATACCTTTATTTATTTATTTGTTTGTTTATTTGTTTATTTATTTATATTTTCCTTTCAAAGGGACAGAAAGGATGCCATCAAATCACATCAGTTTTGGCATCATTATCTGGCCTCCCAGAACATCCTATTGGTCCCTTTTTAATAGCTACTATTTGCTCTTTGACTGGCTCCTTATTCCTGATAATTAGCTATGTTATTAAATGTACACAATCTTATAATGTGCCAACTTTGTGGCTCTGAATGGGGGAGGGGGTCCTGAGGCCCCTGCAGAGGCTCCTTTGATAAAGACAGAAGTAGCAGAGCAATCTTCTGTCATTGCACTCAGCCAGAGTCCCTCGTCATCTCCCAGACCCTCACTTCAAAGGCAGGAACATAATGTACAATCTCTTAATAGCTCTAGACCGAGACTCCGCAGCTCTCTGCCACTGTACACCCTGCCTCAGTGTAAACACCTAATCAAGATTGCCTGGGCGGCCACAATAGCAACCAAATGCAATTCAAGAACTGCAAGCCTTTGAAGTCCTCATTGCAAAAGCTGTGTTTCTCAGTCTTGAGGAAAATGGCAAGCTCAGATCGGCTGACTTTGTTGTACCTCATCTCGCCCCAAGAGGCAATTATGGGCCCCAATTTAACAGAATAGATATTACACAGCTTATGAAGCTCAAAATGCAATTTTGTTTGATCATTTTCTCAATTTGATTGAGATTATTAAAATGGTGGACAAAAGGCAGTGTCAGTGACTTGGGTAGAGGCTGTGGCCCTCTGCCACAGGGAGGACAGGAAGTTCACCACACCCTCTCTCTTTCACACACACACACACACACACACACATACATACACACGTACACGCACACATACCTGTTACTGCACAAAGGCAGCACTGCACAAAACACACTACGCCAAATGCAGGGAAACACACACCTCTACCTGTTCTGGGGCTATGTGATGGTGTGATATTCCCATTGACACATATTCTTTGAGTATTCTTTGGGTTCATTATGAAGATTGCATATTATGAGAAACACTGAAAATGAGAAGTTTTATATCTTAGGTTACAATCATATTACAAATGCTCAGTTTTTTTTTTTTTCACGTATTTATGCCGCGATGATTCACGTTAGTACGGCAAATAATCCAAAGCTGTCATTAGTGTAAACAAATGTCTGCCCTGAGAGGATCTGCATGCACATGTTTTTAAATTTAATAATGTCACATAATGTCTGTCTGTGCCATGAAAAGCAACAAAAATGTCATATTTAACTGTTTATCACTGAAGTATGATGAAAAGGTTCAGACTAGCAAGCTTTCATCACTAACATTTGCTCTTGACGTTGATCATCATTAAGCACTTTGTGTAAAAAAACCCAAAAAACTTGTGGCCTTGCCATAAAGTAAGAAGACAAGAAAATGCTGTTTTGCAGCTGTTCCTGGCACTTCTATGTAAAATATGTGCAGGTGAGAGACTTTGAATATCAATTCGACCGATATCATTATAAGTAGGATCATGGATATGTAAAGTGGCTTAAATTGCTTTTTTTTTGTCCACACATCTCTGAAAATAAATCAGACCTGTGTTACATTAATTCAGTAATGTGTGCCTAACCTTACCCTTACACACTCTTTGAAAGTTTTCAGTATTAGCATATATTTAGCTCAAACTAAATTGGGTTTGTGGGTTGCTTTTTGTATAATTGTCAGTATGCTCACATGCTGCTTGAACATATTGATATATAGATGGATACATACATGCATATGTACCTGTAGACTGACTTCCCTTGCTGCTCCCATTACCCCGATAAATAAACAGTGCTTCTAATCCTGAGCCTCCGGCTGGCAGCAGTGGCAGCGTAGGGATCACCTCTCTGCATCCCTGGCCTTTCAGCCGGTAGATAGTCCGGCACGGCTGCCTGTTTATTGATGGATATGTTACAACTCGATTCACTCGCTGCAGCAGGTTTCCATTCGACCTTCCTCCCTGTTCACACTTTCAGAATTAGCTGCATTCATTCAGGAACTCCTCAAGACGTCGATATCATCGATCGAGCCGGAATGTCCTCAGCAGCCAAAGTGACTCCAAGTTTACTAAATGATTTTCATTACAGTATTAGCAGCAGATATGCTCTCCCTGAATGGGTGCATTAGGAAAAGTGAAGAGAGTGAATTGATGTAATGTGGGTGTATACAAACACTTACCCTCAAACTGCTCTGAAAGGAGATCAATAGGCCTTCAAACCTGTGTCAGAGACTGATGTGGAGAACTTATTATAGAAATAATCAGTAGTGGAAAATGTAAGTCAAATGCATGCATATAAAAATACTGTATTACTAGCGTGTGTGGTTTTATTTCTCACAGGTGTCTTTGCTGAGTAGAATTTTGTCTGTATATTAATTGAATTTCTGAATACATATTTTTTTTTAATACTTGGATAAGTCAAGTTTCTTTAGGCTAACACTGAACAAAGAAGAAAAAAGGGCTTACTGAGATAGATGAGTACCTTTAACAAAGCTGTAGTCTATTAGTCCTGCAGCAACTCTTCATGTGGTTTTAACTTGTCCATTGCCATTTATACTCTTTTAGTACTAGTCACATCCTTTCTTTTCTCTCTTTCTCTCTCTCTCATATTTCATTCTGTCTTTTTTACTTCTCTCCAGCCCCCAGAGCCCATCGTGGACAGCGGCAGTACTGACATCCAGAGAAGCCCTGACAATTCTCTGGATCCAGAGCTCACGTGGATACAGCAAACTCAAAAACTGAAGGTAGGACCCTTCACTCTTGTTCACTTTATTGATTTCATCTGTATCTCTCTCTCTCTCTCTCTCTGTCTCTCTCTCTCTCTCTCTCTCTCTCTCTCTCTCTCTCTCTCTCTCTGTGTGGATGTAGGTGGGGCTGCTTGGCACAATCCATTGCCCTAATGCATAACTGTCAGCAAGGGCTTCCTCTCAAGATGAAAATGTCTGCACAGTGGGCGCACTGTCACCTGGGATTTCATTTCCACCATGATGGACGCAATTTCTGATAGAGTTGTTCAGGCACAATGGAGCCTCTGAAACGTCTTGAAAAGGAGCCCGCGCAGCAGAGAGAGGGGGAACGGAGGAGCATCATTATTTTGAGCACTTGAGCGGTCACCCTAATGCTGGCAGGCAGAGGAGAGTAAATATTTTCCCATTAGAATGGTGAAAGCTGGTGTTGGCTAAATCAGTGGCATTACATGCTGTGACACAGCCCCAGACCTCCATGAATAACACAGGCCAGAGCGCGGCACGTCAGGCTGGCGGCTCTACGCATTAGCTGTACGCCCGCCTGCTCCTCCACGCATGACAATAGTTGCAAGGCCTGCTGTTGTATAAATATTCCTGCACAATAGAATGGAATCTTCCAGCTCATCTCTGGATTTGAATCAGGGTTCATCTCGTTCTCTAAGCTCTCCTCTTTGGATGAATTTCTAATCTGATTAATTTAGACATATATGCAGGATCCTGTTCATATTATTTGAAATGGTTTTTTTTTATTCATGCTTGTATTGAGTCTTTTGTGTCAACAAATGAAGGTATTTTGAAAATTATTGCCCAATTAGGAATAGGCTAGTTAATGGTCGCTTCAAGTGCACTGTACAAAGCTTAACATCTTCCTAACACTCAAAAACTAATAAGCAGTGGAATGCTTTAGTTAGCATGTATTGTAAAGCATCTAAAGTGAATTTTCTTACTGTGTACCTAATCTTAATAGATCCACAAAGAGAGTACGCATTCAGACAGACCCAGGCCTCAGATACACAGATCCAGGGTCCACATACTTCATCCTGTGAGACACGCTTCAGAGCCAGGTCAACGAGCACCAACGCCTGCCAAAAACTGGATCCTCGCTCCACCTGACCCTGCCAGCATTTTCCGTCTACCACGTCACCAGCCTTTACCTGGAGCTCCTACTGTTCTCCTCAACATCAGCGCCAAACCCGCAGAGCCTTCCCTTAGTGGCCAGCTGCACAATCAGGTCGTTTCACCTGCCCCCACTCCTCCTCTGTCTCAGCGGAGGATCGGGCCTGATGGGTGTAGCTTACCCTCCGTAAGTCCTGCTGGTGATCCTGTGGCCATCTTAGATGCAGCTTCTCAGGTGTCCGTGTCTCGCCCAGCCCCTGGAAACCACCAGATGTGCAGAAACCACCTCCAGGGCACTGGCAGAAGACCGGCTGATGAACCTGGGCTAACTGAGGGCACAGCTGTCATTAATGACAAGAGCGTCAGGTCTGTTAACCCCTTTTGAAACTATACAGTCATGTTTCCACCTGGCCTTTGTATCTTCCTTACAGCATGTCATAATGGAAAGCTCTGTAGTTTATTGATAGCAGCCCGATTTGTTGATTAGTACTTATACTGTATTAGTTATGTGCTAAACACTGCATAATATTCTTCCCCTTTCAAAGATTTGTGTCTTTTTTTAGGACCTGTCCAAAATGGCCAGCATTTGAAGAAACTTCTAATGTCAGTGATCCTGCGGTGATATTATTCGATGAAGAAAGTGTACATTCTGATTATACACTCCCAACATACAAAGGAGCCTATGCAGTACTGCCCCCTATAGGTGGACCCATTATTTGCGACTCAGGGCTGTGCACAGCTTTAATAGGGCCTACGCTAAATTCTATACCAAGGAGCAACTCAGAAGGATACCTTGCACAGCTGGAGAAACAAAGACAACTTAAGCCTCAAACAACTTATAAGGTGTGTGTGTGTGTGTGTGTGTGTGTGTCAGTCTGATGAAGATGTCAGTCTTTATTTCCTGTACATGGAGTTTTATTCTTGAATATCTATTTCTATATGACAAATGACACAGTACATAACTAAGTTGAAATTTTACTGGGTATTTTTTATTGGATATTTTGGTTATTATGCACAGTATGGCATATATATGTACCTGAAGTAGGTTACTATTTTTTTTAATTGCCTGATGCTCTAAATATGAAATGGTGTCAAGTTATACAAATTTTAACACTTGTCTGTACCCCTGTCATGGATATGATTCTTATTGCAGTTTCTAGTTCTGCAGGTTAATTGCATAAGTAAGTAAGTTAATTGAAGATGCTGTTCATTATTTTGACTTGATGATATAAGGGGCGGCCACTGTGATGAATGCTGAAATGGATTAAAGGATCAGGTGATTAAGTGCTGTGTGCCAGGCAGGGCTGCCGAGATGCTCATTTGCATTTAACAACAGTGTCTTTGTCCCGCGCCAGTATGCGGCCTGCAGGTGCGGCTCGCTGAGGAGCGGGTTTGCCCACCAAACAAGCATGCCAGCTAGCTAGAGCTGCAGCTCACACACAGGGAATGCTCCTGGGATGTACACCTGCCATTTGCTCCCAGGGAAAATAGAGCTATATAGTTCTGTTTGCCATATAGCTAGAGTTACCATTTACACCATGGTTGAGAAGCACCAGGTAACTAAAGCAGCCACGAGCAAACAAGATCATCGATAGAGCAGCTACAGATATCACAAGGTAACTAAGAAAGGGGTTCCACTTACACCCATATTACTTTGTGGACAGGCTGATTTACCTTTATAACCAAAGAAAATAATAGATTGCTAAAATAGAAGAAAGAAAGAACAAACTATTCCTAAAGAACATGTTGTCATGCTATTGAACAAACGACCTGTTTAGTGCTCGAGACCATTTAAGGTCATTATGTCATGGGAAATATCCACTTGATACTGTGTCAGGATTAAGACGTCTCTTAACAATAAAACAGATCGTCTCTTCTCTTATCCTCAGTGTCCGCCATCATGTCCCATAGGATTAGAGTGTACATTTGTAAAATAGCTTGTGTTGGAACCCAGTTGGGTGGGTGATGGCACAACGGCAGATCAATGAAGGAAAGAGCTGCCCTGCAGTGTCCATGACCAATGGCTGATCCAAGGCTGGCTCTAGAGCCTGAAGGAGCCAGCCTGATCTGGCCTGATTATCCGCTTTTGTTTGGGAGAGCTTGTGGATTGCTGCTCGAGTGCACCTTAGACATCCATAACGGATTAACTGCTTACTCTTTCAATATGTTATAGCTTCTCTCTCTCTTTTCCTCTCTCTCTCTCTCTTTCTGTCTTTGTCTCTCTTCCTCGGAGAAGGCCTTACACCAGCAATGACTGTCGTTACGGAGAATATGGAAATGTGAATAATTATTGTACTGATTTGATGCATTACGTAATTTCGCATTTAGACGTTTCCTTTTAAGATTGGGTGCTTTCGAGTACTTTCTCAAATATTTCGCTCTTTTTAACTGCTCCATTCCTTCAGGTATACACTCTACAAGACTATAAAAGCTTGAACCAGGAGGTGAGGCTGGGAGGTCTCGGCCCATCACACACTGTCACTGAGAAGGTGGTGAGTGCTGTTGTACCTTAATGCCAGTATAAATCACTGTAGGAACATCTGACATTACATGGGTCTAATTGAGATGTGCAGTTGCTTTTTCTTTGTGTTGATTTAACTAATCCCTAAACAGCTATTTCCAATGATCAAGTGATTTTGAGGTCTCTTCCTTGCAAATGCAAAAGACTTTTACCTCTTCCAAATGGAACTGAAAGGAATTTACAAATCCAATGAGCGCAGGCCTTGGAGAGGGGTATTCCCCATTCTCTGCTTCTCTTTTGTCACTGATGGTAAAACCTTCAATGAATCTGATTTTCAGATGTGTTTCCACAAGGAAGAGACTGATTTGGGTTTGAACACTGGCTCTAGGGAGATGATGAGTTTGATTTGGTTTTGTTTGCTGCTGTGAAGAGGCCTCCGAAAGAGATACACAATGACAGAGAGAGGCCTTAAGGGAAAAACGCCTTAGGTAATTAAACCTCCCTTTTGTAATCTGCTGCCCTCTCTTTCTTTCTGTGTTTCTTCTGCCAATGTCAGGCCGAGAAAATTCGACGACAGAAGCTGTATTCAAATGTGATCCGTGAACAGAACAAGAAAATAAGTACGATTCCCTTTCTGCCAGACAGAAACCCACTAGGCAGTGAGAACATCAGTGCCATTCCCAGGAAAAAGGTGAGAGAAGCTGGAAAACACTTTAGCTTTACTCTACGGTGTCTGTCAGTGTGGATTTTTACACACCACGGGAGCTTTACCTGGAGGTTAAATCTGGAAGTTATTTGCCTATTTCAGCACAGTTTTATTTCACTCATTAATTATGTTAACAAAATGAGATTGACTTTAATTTCAATGCCAGCAGTAGAAAATATTCCACACAGACCTGTTCTGTCAGACATCTCTAGACTAAATTCTATCGTTTAGAAATGTTGTCTGTGTCCAGGCTTTGGAGTATGCCAAATCCATAGTGAAGCCCAAAGCCCCTCAGCAGTGGAGAGGGAGGCCCAAAGAACAGTGTGAGAAGGAGAAGGTGTTGGAGCACCCTGCGATTCTCCAGTTAGGGCTGGATTTGTCCCAGCTGGCTGTTCTGGACATGCTGAGGAAACGACATGAAGAGGAGAAACAGGCAGTAGCACGTATCACAAGCCTTCACTCTAACTCGTCTGTACCGTCTGTTAACACCCACTGAACAGGTAGACTACCGCGATACACTGTTAACACCCACCGAACAGGTAGACTATCGCGATACACTGTTAACACCCACCGAACAGGTAGACTACCGCGATACACTGTTAACACCCACCGAACAGGTAGACTACCGCGA
>JAOXYF010000015.1:5162770-5179069 GCA_028565775.1 Sternarchorhynchus goeldii | reverse complement strand
CTACCGCGATACACTGTTAACACCCACCGAACAGGTAGACTACCGCGACACACTGTTAACACCCACCGAACAGGTAGCCAACCGCAGCGTGGTGGGTATTGTAAGTAAGTAGTTTGGTTAGTTATGTATACCTGGATGTAAAGAGATCTTGTCTGTTACATTGTATGTATCATGTGGCTTTTTTCTTAAAAACAACAGATCAATTAATCTAAAAGGTTTGTAGATTTTTTTTTAACTTTTTGGGGTTTTTTTTTGTATAATCCGTCATCATTGTGCAGAATGTGGAAATGTGTTGGTGGCATGAAATGTACTTTTTGTGAGTAATTGTAAAAAATCAGTTATGAATCAGAACAATATTTATTTCAAAATGCCCTGTCTTTTTTTTTTTTTAAATAAATGCATATAACTGGATATTTCTGAAACAATTACCCAGGCATGTCAGTATCATGCTGCCATTTTTCTTGTTTTCTTGTTTTCTTAATCTGAGCAGCAATCTCACAAACACACCTGGGCACCCTGATAATGAGCAACGCTCTGCTTCTTTCCAGTCAGGCCATTACTCTGAATTATTTCCACTTTTCCTTTCCCTTTTTCTTTAACTGGAAGGGAAAAAAGGGTCGAACAAGGATGACACTTTGAAGCCACCCTGATTAGAGTATACAAACTTGTTTTCTGTATTTTTAAAGTGATAATTTTCCCCATAAAACAACCTCAAGCACCTATTTTTTTAAATGGAAGCTTTAGATCGTTATCAAAGAGCTATTTACTCGTATGTAATATTTTAATTAGATTATAGCCTCTATTTAACCCATCATGTCCGCTTTGATGCTCTGTGTTTTCAGCGTTAAGTCTCAGAAGCGAGGCTAATAAATGCTGGACCTTTTGAATTAATGAGAAATGCTGCCTTTCCAGACCGACTCTCTTTGCATCTTTTTATTTTTCCCTTTCCCGCCATAGAAATCAGTTAATTGAAGGAGTCTCTCTCAGCCGCGCATGAAGGAGGTTGAATTAGCATCCCTTTTTACGGATTGGGAGGCCCGGGCAGACGTTCAGGCTTTGATCTGTGGACACTGCTGAAGGACGCGGCAGGGCCCTGAAAATGAGCTGATGGGACCGCTATTAGAGTAAAATGCATATGCGTCCCTGTGTTGCAAAACGCTTAATCTTTTAATTGATCACCTTCCGTACGGCCTGTTCTCTGCACGTTTTTTCTATTTTCCCCGGTAAATCAGAATCACGTTTTGAAAACGACATGAATTGCTTTTCAAAGGATGGAAGAGCGCCACATATCCTGTTAGGGAGGAAACAAACATCCCCTTTAGAGACGAAACACTTCAAACTGATGCGAGCTTCCCCTGCTGTACATGTTAATAACTTAAGGTCCTTAACGACTGGTGTTTATGGTGACTGAAATAGTATTTTTATTGTGCATTTAAAGTTAAGGTTTTGAATACAATGTAGTATACACTCACGCTTACCATGGGCCTACGTTAATATCCCCTCTTTGGATATGAATGTCTTTTATGAACAGCTCAGTAATCGCCAAATTATGAACGACCTGCTTTATATCGCTGAGAAAGAGCTGCAATATGCTATTTTACGAGCACTACAAATGACATTTTACTGAGGCTATGCAACATTCCGTTTAAATTCACAACCCACTTTTACCCTCCACCGAATTTTCCCTTCCACTGCAGCAATTCATTTATAAACCGGTATGTATATGCATACACAGACTCAGAAAAGTTAATGTAAATCACGAGATAAAGTTCTGATTGAAACTTCACTTGTGTACACCAATTAAAATATTACGCCAAGATTTAAAGTAACAGTAATGTAAAATGTAAAAGAAAGCACCTCACCTCAAATTCACATTTTATATTCTGATTCCTCTTGTCAGCAATTGCCTACCTTGAGAATGTCGTAGAAAAAGGAGGCTTAGTGGTCCTTAAATCATTAAATATCTTCGGAACAATGTTAGTTCGCGTTTTCGATTGTTTAAGGATTAATGAAATATATTTTCTGGACACGCAATTCGTGTTTTGAATATATCAAAATACCACTGAAGTAAACAATTTTAAGTATAATTGAAATCAAATTTCAACGAATTGGACTATTTTGACAGCCGACATAAAATGAAGAGTAGGCTAGCGAAATGCTCTGTAAACATTGTTAACACACGTACATAAGCTATTTTTTTTCGCTATTTATTTATTATGATTTCTGAAATGTTACACCTGTGCTAATAATAATAATAATAATAATAATAATAATAATAATAATAATAATAATAATAAATTGTGGTTGTATTCTAATAGTATAGTAGTATATAGCACTATAATAGTATATTTTTAGTTCTGGCTGGTTTCTTGCGACTAACAGTTAACTCTGAAATATAAATATTCTTAAAGAATATAAATATTCTTTAACATAAATATGTTAAAATATTTGTTGAGTTGTCAAAGGTGGAATATAAAGCATGTTAAAATAGTTTGGAAAGAAGAAGACGTACTTTATGTTTTGAACAAATCATGATTTGTTTGATAGTTAATTCACTGTACATTTTTAACATTTTTGAGTTAACAAAAGACAAGTCACAGTTTTAAAACTGATGAACAGTGCGTCAACAACATACTAAAAAAACATTGTCATTCTTTTGCTCAGTTATGTCTTAACTGAACAATGCTAAATATTATTGTTATATTTACAGACTGTCAATTTAATATTTACATTAAAACTCGAAAATTGTTAATCTAGTAAAAACGAGTGGTTAAGGGCGATAATAATAATAATAATAATAATAATAATAATAATAATAATAATAATAATAATAATAAATAAACATGCATTGTTTTACGTTAAGGTAGATTTTGTTAAAAATCCACCAATTGGAGTCATGCCACTCATCTGATGATGCATATTATAAGCGCTTGAATAGTATAGCTTTAGATGTCTGTTATTTTATAAAAAAAGAAATAAAAACTAAATAGAATTTCATGTCTAAAATTACAATAATCAATATGTACATTTACAGAGTTGTGTTAATGTTATTTGGCCTATAGTAAATGTTCAGGAGAGCAGATGTCATCCTCAATATCGACATCATCTTCGTTTTCATCGAGAGTGTATCTGTCAGGGCTCATCCCGTTCTTTCCGTCTTCTGTACTTTTCTCGTGCATTTCACTCACAGTCGAGTTCTCCAGAGATCTGTCCAAGTCATTAGGAGTTTTCTGCTCATCTTGGGTTTTCCTTAGCTGTTTTTTATGCTTCATCCTCCGATTTTGAAACCAAGTCTTTACCTGCGCAGCGAATGGGGGGGAAATTGGGGGGTTAATTTCCTTACCAGTTTGTCTAAATGAACTGCATAAAGCGCACTCGATTTTTAAGAGTGAATTTTACTAGCCTATATTTTGCTACTCGGTTTCAGTCTTACCTGTGTTTCCGATAAACTGAGCGCCGTCGCCAGCTCCACACGTTCTGGTGTTGACAGATATCGCTGGATTTCGAACCTCTTTTCGAGTCCAGATAATTGCGAATCCGAAAAGACGGTGCGGGCTTTTCTGCGTCTGCAGTGTTTCCCTGGCAGTTCCGGATGGTGCTGAAATAACGTGGGCATCTGCATTCCTTGAGGAGTTAAAAATAAAATTACTCTTATTAAATATTAAAAACAAAATTACTCTTATTAAATATGAGCTATACCGATGCACAATATTTTGTATTTATATGGTAATTCATGCAAAATGCTTAGACAGTACAATAATTTATGTAATATTATAAAAAAAACATCGTTTTTATAGGCAGGTTTTTAATGGTATTTCTTAGATACTGATTGGTTGTGTTATTCACGAGGCAAGCAAGATGTGACCTAATAAAAATTCTCCAGGCCTATTTACACTACGGCATGATTAAATAGTCAATTTAGTCAATTTTGATATAAGTTAGACTTTTTCTCTAGTTCTTGAGAAAAGTGAGACATATGGACGTAACTCCATGTTACGTAACTCCCTTACTCAACTTCGTCCCATTAAACTCCATGTAGAAACCACACACAAAAAAGATTAGTTACTTTTTAAATCAACAGTTGCTTATCTGGGCCTATGCGTCGAAACTGAGCGTACCGAGTTCTTACCGGAGGTGAAGAAATAGGGGTGATGCTCAGGTTTGTGTAGCGGATGGTGCGGATGTGGAGCCAGGATTGGAGTTGGCATGAGAGGATATCCATATTCTAGAAGAGGCATCCGGGACGCGAGAGAGTTGGAAAAAGGTGAGGGAAATACTTCTCGCAAAGGCTTGGGTTTGTGTAGCAAAATATCTTCAATGAAGAACGATGTTGACCTCTGGGCAGGCATCTGCGCGGCAGGAGACGTGTAGTTTAGATTCATCTCAGACCTCTGCGAAAGCGCACAGATTCAGTCCGTTAGAAAGTTCTTACCGCTATTTGTACCTCAAAACAAGGCAGTTTACCTCCGTCTCCGGAGCTTTAAAAGATGAAACGTAATCTCTCCGTAACCGGTGAGCGCTGCCAGGTACATTACTATTTATTGAGAGAGACTGACAGCAGCAAATTGTGTTCTAGATTTGTACTCAGCCAATAGCGCGACGGCGGGGCGGAGAATTGAATTAGTTCTTTATGGATTAATTATACGGGCAGCAGTGTAGAGGGAGGGTCGCTCCCCGCGGTGCTGAAAAAGCTCCTCCACTAGAACTAGGCTCCTGCAGCGTTTGCGCCTTTAGTCCATGACCATTCCGACATGCTGGCTCTTTCATTTTTGTTGACTTAAGTGACTGCTGAATTTTTATTATTATTATTATTTTTTTACTAAATTACTAATGTGTTCAGAAAGGGTGGTAAAACAAATATGGGCCGCAAACCATTTTATTCTACAAGGGTCCTGGCCAGTTACACTTATTGTTCGTAAAACAGCTCCATTTTAATGATAAACGCCACATTATGATTTAGTGTTGAACTACTATTAAAACCGTGTCTACAAAAGACAAATGCACGTATTCTTGCGGGACTATTATCGTGGTGTAAGATCTTGGTTTTGTATTGGACTGTGTCTAATTTCCTGGTGTTTCTCCTTTGAGAAAAAACATAACCAATTACTGTTTTCTTCTAACCGATCTTCGAATCGCTTGGTACCAGATATTCCGTGATTTGTTACTCTGAGATTGTATTTAATTGTAGTAGTGAAATCCTCGTGGATACAAGTGTGCTTCAGTTCTGTCTCAACTGAGGGGGCGTAATTTGTTGATATCGTGTTGTCATCACATCTCCAATCATGGCGGTTAATGTTAAAAGTGTTTCATTATTGGCAGAAGTCTTGCAGCAATGCTATTAGGTAATTAGGGAGGATGTTAGAGCGGAAGTTGTAATCTTCAAGCGCGGCAAAGGATTTTCATCTGATCAGGTGGGTAGAAAAAATAATTACGCCATTCAATTAGTCATAAAAATGTGCTGCTGTTTCAATACTGAACGATGGCCTCAGTGTGACTAGGTTACGTGTCAAAATATGGACACGACCTTTCTAATATAGCTCTTTTTTAATGAGTAGCTAAACTGGACAAAGGAACCTTATTGTGTTTTATTCTCTTGAATATAGTTCAAAACAAGATACCACAACAAATTCTGTTATTACAGGCTGATAGATGAGAAAGGGGAACTTTTAAAACAACTACAGCGCATAAAAACTAACTAACCTTAACTTTAAATACAAATTACGAAATAGTGAACAAATAAAATGAACCATTATTTTAAATGAAACTATTTCAACAAAATGTACAGAACTAAGTCTTACAAAACATATGCGACATATAAATTAAAATACAATGAATTTTACACCAGCTCATCCAAAATTCCTGCGATCACTGTGTAAATTAACCATGTTAGTTAATGATCATTTGATTTGGATCTGTCATCGTAATGGAAACTTCTCAATGACTGCCACATCTGCACTCAAGCCTGCTTATTTGCGAATCGGGGTAACTAGTTGCTTTTACGGCAAAATGAGAAAGTAAATGAATTAATGGTGATGAAATCGTCTTTACTCGGATAGTCGATAGAATCCTCGCATAGGGGAGGTTAAGCGGCTTTTAACAGCCATTTAATCAAGTGAAATTCGGAGCTTGTGCGCCACCGCGTCAGACCTAAGTGGTACATTTTGTAAGAGGATTGCAGTATTAGCCTACTAGCCTGTACATCTTGCGCTTAGAAGACCAATATAGCTACTTCCTAACGCGTCGTTTCTATCGGAAAGTGTGAGAAAAGTCCGCGGTCATTGTTCTCTGTGACATATTGTGCATTAATACGTAAACCATTTAACGCACTACCATTCTGATATCATATTTCTGAAATCGCTTGTCTTTTGTTTATTTTGTTAATACACTTGCTGGAATTAAGCTATATGGCTCGAAAGACATTCCAGAAAATTGTTTATGGCTTACTGTCTCTTCCAACCTCTGTTACGCTACATTGATCTCAGCATTCTTTCATGTGCTGATGGTCAGGATCTGGCATCTTGTACGAGCTACATAACCTTAACCTTAACCTAAAAGCATACATAACGCTTAACTTTCTGGCTAATGCACACCAGACGTTGGTAAACAGTGCACAGAAAACATACATCGACTCACAAGTAAAGATGACAATAGATTGCAATAGAGTTCAGGATTCTTTGATTCTTTATTGTAGTTACAGATTATCCAAAACCCATGCATGAATGCGCGGTGCATGTGGATGTGGAGCAGCAGACGAATCGCTAATGGAACTCAGAACCACACCGGTATTATCGTTCATCATTTCATCATTTTGTCTCCTAGTGTTGAGCCGGGTTTCTGAGACATTCATGCATCCAACAGGAACACATATACACATATAGAAAATACCTTGTATTATAATACCTTGTATTATATATATATATATGAATAGAATACCGAGTTCTGAATAGAATACCGAAAGTTAGCTACCTGAAAAAAGTGAGTACAACTGTTGTCACCTATCCAATGATTCCAGTGATGTAGAACCAGGACAATCGCCAGCTGCCTTAGCGTTTACCATAGTGATTTACGGTTAAACCCGTTGTACACGATCGTTGCCAGGAACACAAATATTCCTTGTAATAAAAAGAGGAAATCCAAGTAGTATTTTTGTTGGATTAGATTTTATTTATTTTTCACACACATTAAAAAAGATCTTAAGATGAATGTGAAGCCCTTTACTAATGTAGGCTGCTTCTTATTATTAATGAATTATTACTGTTCATGTAAAGGTTATTGCTCATCGGAAAGTCTTTTGATTTCAGCACGAGTCAGAGTGATAGATTGCTCGCCTAATAAAAACTCTTATACTGTAGTTTAACCAGCAAGCTAGTTTAAATCTTCCGCTAAAATATTCTATGGCGATTTTAAAACGAAAACACTTAATTTATCTAGCTATCATTGCCCGAGCACGTACAATTGCTATAGAAGGATATCCACATCAAAATCCAAAAGGGAAAACAATACTCACACGAGATGAAAAACATCGTGCCTGCATCAAAGGTTTTATTATAAACCTGTCGAAGAAGGACTGACGGACAAAGGCCATGATACCGACAGTCAGCCAGCAGAGATAAGATCATAAACGCAGAGATACGGTCATAAACTCTCGCCTGGTGTCCCAGTAGGCTGAGGACACAGAGAGGTCAACAAAGGTCAACACCCATCAAAGGAACTATTCTGCATTCTAGCATAATTATCATTCTGATATACATCGCATTACACCAAAAGGCTATGCAAAAATTGTTAGAAAATATAAAAACTGACAGACAATGATATACGGTCAAATATATAGGTTTTTCACTTCGGCAGTGACAACAGAATGTATAGGAACAATGTTTGGGAGAAAGCATCTGAATAACTTCAGCCACACTGCAGTGCTTAGCTCTGTAATGAGTCAATTAAGAAAAGCCTCAAATGAAAACTTCTCAGGGAGTATATCGTGTAACACTGTATGTGAAATCCTATAATGAAACAGTCACGTTGTCATCATCCAGAAATATGTGGTTACTTCAGCAAGTATCATTTACCAAAGAAAAGTAAAAGAAAGACAGATTTCTGACTTTACATAATAGGGCTTTGGTTTCCCATAAGCACCACAAAACAAAGCTTATCTCTAATTGGTAGGGGAAGTATTACATGAACACACTCTGCAACACTGTTTTTTGGGAAACAAGGCCCAGGTAACTGTGCTGTCATTGTTTTATATTGTAGTCTACTAAAGTTTGATGTACACTTTGCATAGTACATGCTCTGAAAGGCTTGGTGTATTGGAGAGAGACAGTGAGGACTTGTGACCCGATGCAGTGTGAGCCGGCTGTTGATCTCACCAACACTGTGTGTGCATGGGACACGTTTTCCTGGTGTTCAGTATCACCACAGGCCCTGCACGCACTTGTTTGACTGATGGTACTGCATCCAATAATCTGTTGCTGTGGAAACGATCAGGAGTGTATTCCCCACTCCTGCACAAAATAGCCCTCCTCCCATAAAACTGTATATCCTGCGCCTGCAACAGACTACACACACACACACACACACACACACACACACACACACACACACACACGCCAGGGTTGTGTTAGTATCAAGAGCCTGCGTTGGCTGCTCTCAGTAGCCCAGCTCTTCACTCTGAGGGGACTAAGTGCCGGTAATTGCATTGTAATGAACACATTATTTCCACTGAGTGAACTGAGAGGTCACAATCATGAAGCTACCACACTGACACTCTCTCTCTGTCTCTCTCCCTCTCTCTGTCTCTCACTATTGTAGAAAATCAGTGAACACACCTTTGATAAACATTCAACACATTGCAATCAGCCAGGAGCTTTATTGCAGAAACAAAATGACGATGGCATTAATATTTTCGGTGATGTGGTATAAAGTTTTGTATTCGGTCTTAGAAAAAGCTTTTAATATTTTCTATTTTTAATATTTTTATTTTGTTGCAAATTTATGATACATATTTTAATATTTTATTTGATCTGTTATTGACATTTGAGTTATTTTGATGAAACCCTGCAGTTTTCATCACTATAAAAGACATTCATCCTATTCTTGCAGTTCTTACAGAGATGCACCTTAATGTGCAACACCCACCCATCTGTCTGTAAGTCACAATAAAGAGCAAATGTTAGAAAATCTGAAACTTGTGCCTAATTACCAGTAGAGGGCATCACAGCTTTGACCTGACGGTGAAACTTTAATTCCTGAGGTGCTGCTTATTCACTGTTGTTAATATGCCCCCTTTAGAAACACGGTATTCAAATATCACACCAGAAATGAAACAACTACCCACATTTAACTGGTTATGAAAGAACTACCTTGCACCAAACATGATCATCTGTATTAGTGTATAATATGATTTGTCAAATCAATTTGACTGATGTAAAAAGTGACAAAGTGTAAATTAAGAAACCAGTAATTAATGTATACCCATCTTTTGTCTCACTATGAATTAGGATGTGTGGAAGGTAGGAATAAAAAACAATCCCAGTACTACTCAGTGTACACCTGACCGAATATATGTTTTCATAATAATAAAGATATTTTGATATAAAAAAGATTTTTTTCTAAAATCAACAGTGAAAAACATTACAAGTTGATGCCTATGTAAAAAAAAAAAAACTTGTAACAAAAGCTGTAAATCTAAATATAGATTTTGTAAATCTACAAGTAATTTTCATTTAGTCATTTCATTAAAAGCCAGGCAACAACTGCCCAGAGTTGGAACTTCTTAATACGGCTGGAGATGCGTCGCAGGTGTCTGCTTCAAAAGCTGCTGGAGAGAACATCATCATCAAGTCTTCATCACAGCACAGGGTGGCTACTGGGAACAATCTAATATATAAGATAACTTTGATTATGATGTAATGATTTTATTTACTAACTGGATAACTCAGCATGTGGTATTTCATATTCAGTGTGGTATTTCATATTTTCTGCAATGTGGAAAAAAAATGAACATACAGTTAGAACTATTGAAAGGTACTGTATTAAAAAAAAAGAATATTTACTCATTTACTCACTTTACTCATCAGCCTGGCATAATTCTATATTAATGACCCTCCCCCAGTCTAGTTAGATATGGACAGACCAATCACAAGAGTTTGTATCTAAATTCCCTATTTAACCAAGAAGATATTTTCAAAATGTGAAGATAATATGTACCACCTCAGGTCCTCGTGTACCCATCGCTAACTGCTGCTAATTCTGAACGATCTAAAGTTCATTCTGCAGTACAAAATACCTTCAATGAGGACACACAATATTATTAACGAAGGGTTCCACTTACCTTTAATATCTGGGGCTCCATAACTCCATGTTGGTTTGTTTGGCAAAAGACACCAAGGCCCCGTAATGTCGGCCCCGGCAGCAGTGCACTGCCCCTTAGACCCAGCGTTTAGCGGCTGAAAGAGAAGAACAGTGGAAAGAACAAACAGAGCACAGAGACAAAGGCTTAGCCAGACACACAGCCAATCAGCTGGGACTCGTTTCATGAGCTTGGAATTTGCTGGAAAAACCCCCCCCCCAGAAATAAGGGCAAAGCGCGGGGCTTAAGTCGATCCTGACGGCCGCGTCTTTCCCGCTGAGCGGCTGCCGTCTGCCCGGCAGAAACAGATCTGCTGCTGGACCCTGCCGCCTGCGTGTCCCTGCGTGTGGTTTCAGTTACTTCAGTGTGATGCTGGGGGGTGGGTGATGCAGAGATTCCTACTTTACAGACAGGTGACGTTGTGTCTGACAGATCTGTCATTTTAAACTGCATAAAATAAATCAATATTAAAATCCGCATAGTCCATCAACAGACTGATAAATTCTATACGAGCACAGATATTTGGATATCTTTTTTTTTTGTCTGATGCACCATCAGTATGAAACCACAGCTCACAAAGTCAGTGTGTTAAACCCAGCAGGGTTTAACTTCCCTTTTTGAAATAAAAGCACTTGCAACATTCACACCCCCAAATTCAAACAAAAAGCATCCAGAAACAAAACCCCCTGCTTAACAAACACTGTAGTAGCTAATGCGCAATACGCTAAAATGCCTGATATTACACACTGGATACTAATTCGGCCTGTACTACGATGAGCCTCTTAAAGTGAGCCCAGGTTTGCTTTCCCGGGCTCTTATGTGCGTTACAGGCTGTTTCCCCCTGCAGGAGGGGGTCTGTCCTCTCTTCTGCTCACAAGGCCTGAAGATGAAAGCCTCTCAGTGGTTCCATTACCTGCATTAGAGCAAGTTGCTCAGACCAATTGACGACTACAAAATGCAACAGGAAAGGCCTTTTTTTCTCCTGGGTTGTGAGTGGCGTACTTGCGTCTAACTTCATTTTTATAGACCACCGCCTATTTTGTTCCATTTCAACTGAGCTGGAAGAGGGGCATTTGATATCATCCCGAACTATCAAAGTGGGCAATATGTCTCGGCTAGAGAGAGGAACGATTCTTCCCCCCCGATACAGCTGGCTTTTCAAAGATGAATTTGTTATGGTGCATGTGTATTAAAGCACCTTAATAGAAAAAAAAGAAATCATGGATACACATGGTTGAAAGATCACATCCGGTGGGTTTCCAGAGAAATTCAGAGTTTCTTCATTTTGCAACTGTATTACAATTTAACAGTCAAAAGCAGTGAGTTTTTTCCTCATTATTTGGATGTTAATAATGTCACTAAGAATATCTGAAACAAAAATCCGTACGTGTGATTTAAGTGCAATTTCCTCCGTTATGGATTCTGTATGAGACCCATATGACTAACGATATATTGCAACTTTGTTATTGATGTGTCGTAATATCAGTAATAGCAATAATAAAAATGTGTGGCTCCTGCGTGGCTCCGCTGGTCTCACGGGTCTGTAGGTGTTCATCATAATTTAGCGGGGGTTGTTGTTACCTTGCTGATAAATCTAAGGCGCTGATAACGAACTAAAGCATTAATAACTAATACACTGAAGGATAATGAAAAAAAGATTATTTTTTTTTCCCCCAGAAACCATTGTTCAGTGACATCGGGGCAACTCTTCCCTTGCAAATGTTGGTTACTGTCCTTAGGTAACATGTCCACTGGCTTTGCTCAAAGGGCAGACCGGATATCAGACTGATTGTTCCTTTCTGTGCTGTGTGCCCCTTTCACTGCTGCTCTCATTATAGAACACAATACAAATCTACTTCCAGGCCCTGACCTCTAAAACATAATGCATACAGCTTGAGAAATGTCTTTGAGTCCTTTAAGTTGCCAGCCACATCCCCCTCCCTACATAAATGCTTAAATCAACTCTTTAGAATTTCATTTTGCGGCTTTCGGTTTGGCTAATTTGTACAGCAAGTGCTTTCAGTATTTTCCCCGGCATTTAAGCGGCGGCCTTAATCAAAAGAGCATGCGGCCGATTCGCCGTCTCGCCGCTTCCAGACAGCACTGTGGATGTGGAATAAAACCCTTCCACTTAACCACTTAGATGGATATATCAAGAAACTCATTTGTCATTTTAATTGCGTGATTTGAGGAGGCGCTGCTCTGCTTTGCCTCTTCCATTTTTGGTTGATTTCCAATGTGAGCACACATTAGATTGATCTATGAAAGACTGCAGAAATCACAACACTTAAGTCTTTTCATTTCGGCGTAATTAGATAATTGAAATTCCTGTCACTGTCTCTACACTTTAGCAAAACACAAACATTACACACACCAGAGATGAAAGGAATTGCTTTTTACTCTCTCCACTTTTACATTTTTTTTCCCGCTGCTTTTACCTCTGGTTTTGATTTCCCCCCCCTCCTGCTCTTACACACACCAAAGCTTCATTCTATCTCTCAAAGCCAGAAATAGCACAGTGCATGTCCATTTTGTTGAGATTTAGCAGGGCCCATTAAGTGATTGCTGCCTGAAATGACAGGGCACATTTCTCCTGATACACTCTGAGAAATACGGCTGGTACACATTAAGGAAGCATTACTGAAGCCCATTCCCCTCCAGCTGCAAGGATATCCATTAAGGTGGCTCACAGCCCTAAATTTTTCCATTTTCTCTCTCACCAAACTTGACTTCTTGTATTATTCCCTCCTCTGTTTTGTCATTTACAGCAACAAATTATATCAGGGGGAAGCTATCTCTCGCCATGTGCTGCTTCTCGCTGTGCCTATTTTCTGTGACTGATTCTGAAGTGTCAAAATGGCTACATCATTAGCAGATAACTAGGCCTGATGGACATGTGCTTAAGAGTTCTGTGCAGTCAGACAACTTTTCTACTGCTGCCTCAGAGACACTTGTAGTGAGGGTGGGGGAGGCACTCAGAGAATGTGAATCATACAGTGACATCATGTGATTTGACATCATGTGGTTTTATGAGACTCAAAATCCGTCATAAATCACCATTGTCCAAGTTATTATTACGCTTTTCGTAAAAGTGACGATCGATATTTGTTCAGGATATTACGATGTAATTATACGCAGTATAATCAAGAGACAAATCAAATATAAAAACTTGTTCAACCTGCCGACAAGCAGACTCTCAGACATGCATATGAACAGACAAGACCTTGTTCTAAGCGCTGAGAAAAACAACTCAGCTCTCCAAAGCCTCTGTTCGGTGTTTTGCCTCCCGCTGTGCTGACATTCTCATTGCGCTTTAACCATTAATGCTGCCATTGTTGATCCTGGGGACTCATGGGGTCCTATGAGAGACTCAATAAGCACTACTTAACCAGACGCCAATGTCCATTCGCCTGCAGTGGTCCAACTCGGAGTACAGTCGGTGGGCTATAACCCTGCAGCCAAACTCCCTCACCCAACACTTCACCCCCCTCCCTCGGCCTCCCTTCTCTGCCTGCAAAGGTGTGAATCAAATGCAATTAATCCAATCTGGGCTTACAGCTCAAACTTGTTCTAGCGTTGCGTGATCAGGGCAGAGAAGAGACGGGTGAGAGACCCGACACTGACCCCTGTGAGGGGTCGCCTGATCCCTGCAAGTGAGCAGAAGGGGAAAAAAGGGGGGGGGGGGGCAGCACAGTGTCACCAGCCTGTGCGGATGAAGAGGAGGAGGAGGAGGAGGAAGGGCTTTCCCAGCCTGGTTACGAGGAGCAGGTAATCCAGCAGGACGGGCAGGAGGAGACAGCGCTCGCTGGTGGGCCTTTCAGCTAACGCCCCATGCCAGGCTGGGTGACCTTTCTTTCAGCTAACGCCCCATGCCACGCCGAGTTATTGCTTTAAAAGCACTCTGGCACCGAACATCGGAGAAACGTGCGGCGCAGGTTCTTATGCAGGCGCGAGGCTAATAAAACATTCAAACATTTATGGAGAGGATTACAGCGCAGCACATGTCAATAGTTTCATTCAGCGTATTGATTTTTTTTATTTTGTCTGAATGAATTGGTGCTTGATGAGAAACACTCACCTCCATGGTTCTACATTTCATGGCATAGATTGTGAAGTAAAAACTAAAGCTCAATATAAAACTCAGCTTCAGTCCCAGCCCAGAGATGATAGATATAAGTTACAAATCGCTCACACCAGGAGTTCCTAAACTCTGGGTTAAAGGTTATTTCCATTACATATGCTGGGAATTCTCTGTACTGCAGGAGCGATTCCCCAAAGTGCGCACCCTTCAGATTGGTGTGGTCTGGTTTATCCTCTGATCCCACTTTTATCTTAGCAAGAAAAGAAAGGTCTTCGCGGGTCGCTGGGTATTTCTGCCTGAAAGGCAGCAGTCCCCGCTCAACCACCCCTCCCTAGCGAGTCCTCAACCAGCACGCACTCACGGCAGGACCCACCTCAGCCCAACCCTGCTGGGTTCCAGGGCTGGCCCAAGCCACCCAGTGGGAGACGAACGCCCAGGCCATTGGGCCGACCGCCTGAGCAAACCTGTTGCTCCTTCCTGTTTCCTGCCCGGCGCTTTAGAGTGCCTTAAAGCCATCTCTCAATTGCTCACCATGTCCCCTTTTGTCATTACATTTATTCAGTTTCTCACAAAAGCTGCTTAAACATGTCAGACGTGGTAAATGCGTTTGGTTCTTTTTGGCAACAGCAAACGGTTTAATGCCCTGCAGTAACGCTAATGCATTTTATAAAGGTGACTGTTTTGAGTGTCTTAATCTGACACCAAGATGTTCATATAATGTTACACATACACATAATGTGATAATGTTTCATTTATGTACTCTATTATAATATAATATTATGAAATCGTTCTGTGCCGATTTTAAATAAAAATCATTAAACAATCATATGTTAAGAATGCAATGACATAGATTGACAGTTGCCTTTTAATGAGCGTAATTTTGTTTGCTAAAAATATTTATTCTCTGTGTCTCAGTGCCCCGTGTTTGTCCCACGGCAACAAACGAGAGTTCAGCAGTCGCTGACACCCAACACGTCACTCGTTTGTAAGCGTTACCTGTAGTTAGCGCCTACTTGAGAGGCGCATTTCCCCTCTGATCCGCAGTTCGTTCCTCTGTCGGTCTCAAAATTACGGCTGCCGAAGCACAAAAGCACCACTTTAGCGCCAGTCAGGGCTGGCGGCGGTTAATTAGCCCGTTCGTAAAGCAATCGGGTCTATTAGTCCCCCCATTGCTGCTCCCTTCACACACTGCACTTCCTTATCACATGCCTATTGATTCTGACTTCGATGAAGGAAGAAAAAAAAAACCCAGAAAAAAAAAAAAAAAAACAGAATGCATTGCACTTGACTCCTTAATGCACTCTAAAAGAGCAGTGGTTTTAAAACACGGGCTGCGTTATTAAATTGAAGTGCCTGCATGCAGGGTTAAATGTGAGTGAAAGTGCATTTTAACCTGTCATTTAGGACTGTTATTCTTGCTGCTTGCAGAGGGGTCATGCTGACTTTAACACTAATAAACCTTTGGCTCCAACTCTAATGTTTTAAAGCACGCTGTATGTTCATCTATATCGTAACCCATAATTAAATGCGTTATTACATATTTACAAAACATGTATAACATGTTTCAAATGAAAAATGATAGATATAATAGAAGTAATTGGACTACATAGCTTTTATATATTGCGAAAATCTAAAATTACACACTTTTGATAGGGTGTATATTACATTGTGTGGTACATTGTGGCTGTGTTTTTTTCAGCTTTAATCAAAACGACAGCTTTACTGTGGATGACTAGCAAGTGGCAAAGAAGTCAAATGAACACAAGACTATTGTTTGGTTAATAAGAAGTAACATGAACACAAGACTATTGTTTGGTTAATAAGAAGTAACATGAACACAAGACTATTGTTTGGTTAATAAGAAGTAACA
>JAOXYF010000015.1:5127243-5158719 GCA_028565775.1 Sternarchorhynchus goeldii | reverse complement strand
CCCCACCCCCCCCATACGCCTTTGTGTTCTGCAGTCCTGGTCCTTTGCATTAACTGCTTCTGTGGTCCAGCGCTGGCGTAAGCCAGGGTCCTGGTCTCGTCCCTCTCCATGTCCATACGATTCAGCCATTAGTGTGGGAGTATCAGAAACATCTAGTGTCCTTATGAGAGCGGGGCAGACATGAACCCGGGCGCCGTCTCTTTGGACGTTCATAATGTGGCTATTCACTCTTTAATTCCCATCCCATCTGTTTTCCCCAGATGCCTGTTGCCGGAATGGAACAGCTCATAAAAATGTAAATGAATTCAATTAGGCTTAAGTGGTTGTTTGTAAATATAAGTCTATTTAGTGCCAGGCTTCATTGGTGTCAGTCAGGTTATGTGGTGTATTGTTTATTGTTCTTTAGCAGTTGGTTTGAAGTCATCAGCACAATAGACACAATGAGAATGTGTTCGTTCACGTATGTTTTGTGGTAGGCAATAGTCTTCAGGCATAACAGACGATCTGCTAATCTGCTGACAACTGTCATTCAAACCAGTGCAAACGCTTGTAAGAAGCCATGATCTTCGTTTGATGAATGAATCCGTGTAACGTCTGTTGTAAAGGGAGAGAGACTGAAAGAACAGTGTAATGTAACACTATAAGTTTAAGAGAGAGTGGAACCAGAACAAAGGCACTACCTGTTCATCCAAAGGTTTTCTACTGAAACTCAAAACATATTCTATGCAGATTATGGTCACTGAATGCAAAAGTTTTAAACAGCTTTAAATTGGAGTTTTAAACCTTAAAATGACGTGAAGCTTTAGATTCTTGTATTTATTCACAGTTTTACTAAAACAGAAGGTAAAGCATGATAATACCCAACATGCATTTTTTAAAGCTTGCTTACTGACTTTTTAAAGAAGATGTGCACAATATAAAATAAAGCACACCATATACCTTAATTTGTCTTCAGATTGTCTTAAATTCCAATGTGTTTAAACCCATGAAAGGCCCACGTCAAAGATACACGTTCCAGATAAGCCTACCTATCCCACAAACATAATAACAGTGCCCTCTTGTGTTAAAAATAGGCAGTGCATCAGTGTATTTCTACATCTGTGGAACTCTGTGGAACTCAGGTTTGAGAAAGCTCACAGGCTGCTGGAAAAAAGGGGTGTTTTAAGATTGGACTTAAATATGGAGAAAACTGATGGACATACGAGGGGAGAGAGCTCCAGAGTTGTGGAGAACATCTGGAAAATACTTGGTCGCTGAGGCTGTGAAGGTTGGATGAGGGACTAGTGAGGAACCCAGCAGAAGATCTGAAAGAGGAAGCGGGTTTGTAGTGAAGAAGAAAGTTGTGTAGGATGTCATGAAGAAGGATGGGTAAGGTGGAGCGAGACTGGTGAGAGAGAGCTTTAAATGTAAGAAGGAGGATTTTGAAGTCTCTGCTGTACTTGACAGGAAGTCAGTAAAGATCCTGTAGAATGGGTGCAATGTGCTGGTGTGAACAGGTGAGAGTGAGAAGATGAGCACCAGCAGGGGATGAGTTATGAACTATAAACACACACTGGTCTGTTTGGGTATTTACCTGTAAATGTCAAGGAGTTAAGATAGTCAGATAGCCATATACTCACTGAATGTTTGAAAATTATTGCCCTCTAGTGGCTGTGAAGCCACAGAAACTGAAATCACACAATGTTCAAAAGGAAAATCACTATAAAATGTTTCATTTACTTAAATCCTATCTACACAAAACACAAGATATGTACAATAATGTAAATCTCTATAGTAAAGCAGAAGAGTACAGTAGAAAATACTACACACACACACAAACACATGCGCGCATGCATGCACACACACTCAACTCTGATGAGAATTGTTGGAGTTGACTATCACTCTGTGGCGATTCCTGTACTTTCCCGCACCACAAGTTTGTCTAATTCATCTTAATTCTACATTTCGCTTTATTCTATATTCACAATGACCTATCACCTTCAAATATTGACTCTCCAGAGAGAGATTTGTTTTGAATCTCTCTACCAATGAGCTCTGCCCCCTTAATAAAACAAGTTCTGGATCCACAGAAACCTCTGACCCTTTACCTTTCCTTCATCTCTTTTCCCTCTCTCTTTCTGTCTCTCTTTCTCTCTCTCTTTCTCTCTCCCTCTCACTCTCTCCCTCTCTCTCTCTCTCTCTCCCTCTCTCTCTCTCTCTCTCTCTCATTCCCTGTCCCTTTCCTGTGGCATTAAGGATGGAGCCAGCAGCATTCATCCTCACTGCTCCCACCATTAATCTGGAATTAATGGGCAGGTCTGTAGGGAGACAGAGAGATGCATTGTGGGGTGCAGCGGCAGGTGCTTTGAAATAACTGTTTGGGAAGAAAAGAAGTATGAAGTAATCACAGCAGATTTGTTCCCCTTGCTTTCATCCTGATGAGGATTGGAGCCGTACGGTCTAATGGTCTGAGCTGGTAACACACACACACACACACACACACACATGCGCAAACTTGGATATAATGAGAACCGTAAAAGAGAAGCTTAGCTATTGCTCTGCAGTTTTCTGAGATAATCTAAAGGATGTTATACCATTTCTGCAATATAACATAATTCAGTCAGACTCTGTCTGGCCACTGCTTACACAGACACTTGATTGGTGATGATTGTATTGTAATGTGGAAAAGACACTGCTGTTCTGCTAATGTAGCAGTAGAAAAGAATGACTAGGACTAATGACTGGTGGAACATCTGTACCAGTATGTGTACCGGTGATCTGCACCAGTATGTGTACCGGTGATCTGTACCAGTATGTGTACCGGTGATCTGCACCAGTATGTGTACCGGTGATCTGCACCAGTATGTGTACCGGTGATCTTCCCCTCACCCAAACCTACAGTCCCATTCTGAATTCAGTTTTTAAGTTAGATTAGAAAATTCAAAAGAGCTGGTCATGACAGGATGATTTTGTAGTTTCTTCAGTTTTCCTTTCTACAGCCTCGCTGCTATTTTCTCTCTCTTGCTTTCTCTGTCTCTCCCTGTCTCTCTCTCTGTCTCTCCGTCTGTCTCTCTCCCTGTCTCTCTCTGTCTCTCTCCCTGTCTCTCTCCCTGTCTCTTTCTCTGTCTCTCTCCTTGTCTCTCTCTCCCTGTCTCTCTCTGTCTCTCTCCCTGTCTCTCTCCCTGTCTCTCTCTCTGTCTCTCTCCCTGTGCCCCCTCCTCCCCTCCTCTGAAAGGCCCCCCGCTGATACTGAGAGATGTTCTCAGTTAGATGCCCCTCCAACATGCCCTTTAAAGATACCCACACACCTGGAAACTCAAACATCCACACATTTCACTCCTTTAGATTCATTGCTACCAAATGCGTTGATGGTGATGTGCAACACC
The DNA here is from genome assembly GCA_028565775.1 of Sternarchorhynchus goeldii. Classification (NCBI taxonomy): domain Eukaryota; kingdom Metazoa; phylum Chordata; class Actinopteri; order Gymnotiformes; family Apteronotidae; genus Sternarchorhynchus; species Sternarchorhynchus goeldii. Next base: position 5,155,354 of record JAOXYF010000015.1, on the reverse strand, counting down.
CTGAGGATGTATCCAGTACATCTTTCTCATCTGTGCTCCATTTCACTACCAGGTCAAAACCAAGCAATTCTCTTCAGCTTTGCTCTCTTCCTTGCTTTGGTAAGGTCTTTTCATCCAACCTATTCTTGTTCTAATGAATGCAGTTGTCATGAAATCTGTAAAGTTTTAATATGGACCTGAATGAAATAAACCCAATGCTGTTTTGCAAGATGAATATGGAATAAAGCAGCAAGAGCTTCACTGCTACATTTCTGAGATTATTAGAAGAAAATGAGATTGGAATGACATAGTTGTACATTTGTTCTCTCCCTCATCTCTATGGCACCATCACCCTTTGTCCAAGACATAAAGGATTCTGGGGAAGTGGACTTGCAGAGCGGTCACTTCCTAGCTAACCTGAGTGCAGTCTCCAATGTGGATTCAGTACACCATCTAAATGGTGCTGTTCAGTACATCATCTAAATGGTGCTGTTCAGTACACCATCTAAATGGTGCTGTTCAGTACATCATCTAAATGGTGCTGTTCAGTACACCATCTAAATGGTGCTGTTCAGTACATCATCTAAATGGTGCTGTTCAGTACATCATCTAAATGGTGCTGTTCATCAACAAACAAAAGGCAGGTTTACTGACAGGGGTAAATTCTATACTTGGGAGGTTGTTTGATTGAAGTTTACTAGAAACACCTACTAGATTCAGCCTTACACACTACAGGCTTGCACAGAAAATATAGCAAGTGTTATGTCCACTTTTTTAGCTGTTAGCTTCTTCTTACTAACAAACCTAAAAGTTTTAAAATAGTGATATAATAAATATGAACATTCCCAGTCACTATAAGATGCAATTTATCCACATCATTTCAAAAATCGGTTTGCCAGCCTGTTCTAAAGCCTCTTGACCCCTTTATGATCAGTGAGAAATCCTTTCCTAATGGGGTTCCTCTACACTCTTGTAAATCCTTTCCTAATGGGGTTCCTCTACACTCTTGGTCATCCCAATGTTTTTTATCCTTAAATCTACACAGGGAGTTTTTTCTTGTTACTGTTGCCAATTTCTTGCTCATTTGGGATCTTAGGAATTAGGATACTTATGGTTTCACGTATTATGTGATTCTGGGTATAACCCTAACTGTAAAAAACAAACCTTTCATTTCTCCTTTTTGACTGCATGGATTTCATTAACCTACAAATATCTTTTCATTTACTGCAACTAGACAAAACTCCATCCAATGAAACTCTGTCCCTGACTGTCAAAATCTGCACCAAGAATCTCTGAGTTCTTTCTGACATAAATCTCAGCTAGAAGAAGCATATCAATGATGCCTGCATTGCGATCGAGTCAGTAGGTCTGCATGCTATCACTTCTGTAATATCTCTCAAGACCTCATCTCCACTCTTGACAGCGAGAAATTACATTTTCTGTCAACTATAATGAATGACTGCTACACTCTCTTATCTGACATACACAAGACAGTACTATTACAAATTTACTGTGACTTCAGAATGGAGCTTGAAGCATGAAGCGAATGACATTACACTTGCTCTTGAGTTACTTCACCTTTATCTTTTAAAATTGAATATATGATTCTTTGATTAAATGTTAAACATCTTCCTGGTCTTTCTCTTTGTAATTGTTTAAATGTGATTCTCCATTCCTCGTATCCACCTGTAAAGCACTGTGTGTTTCTGTATAACATTTTGCAAAGGCTTATTATTAAAAGACTTATTATTATTATTATTATTATTATTATTATTATTGTTGTTGTTGTTGTTGTTGTTGTTGTCTGGTGTACTATGACCAGTCTATGACCAGACATGCATTTCAATGTATGCTGTTGTTCTCTAGCATGGTTCACTGTTTTATTGTGCTACTGTTTTTAAATAAAGTAGAAAGAACACCAGGTATTGCTGTGTGCCCCCTAGTGGGGAATGGTGGTAGTAGCTCATGAGTTAAGGCACTTGACTAGTACACAGAAGGTTGCTGGTTCAAACCCCACCTCTGCCATGTTGCCACCGTTGGGCCCCTGAGCAAAGCCCTTAACCCTCAACTGCTCAAGATGTATTCAGTCACAATTGTAAGTTGCTTTGGATAAAAAGAAAGAAGGTAAAAATGATGTATATCTGACAGCTGAGTGAGATGGTTGAGGAGGGCGTTGCCATGCCACCTTATCATCCACCACACAAAACAGTAGGTGGTAGAGTGTCTTTGCAACCTCCATCCAGGTTTATACTCTTACTTGTACCAAAATGAACTTATCAGATTTAAAAAAAAGAGAAGCAAATACTTCAAATACAGGCTCTGTATATCTCTAAACTACGACCTGAAATACTTTTGTAAATTCATGCTTTGGCAGTCTTTTCCCTGCAGAGGGCGCTAAAGCCTTACAAGTATTATATTCAAAATTCTTCTCAGGAAGTTGCTCTACAAAGAATTACATTTTTATCAGTACACCTACCAAATACCTCTGGGCACCGAAACAAACTAATAGGATGCATGAAAAGAAAGAGATATGATGGCTTTCTTATTTTAGCAAGTTAAAATGCTATTGTGTTGTGAATTGTTTGCATTAATCTCAATTTGAATGATAAAGTTATCTTGGGTGCACTGATTGAAGACTTTCACCATTTGGAATATTATAATGAGATGCAGTTTAATAGCGCTGAGATTGTTTGTGTACTGTGGTTCACGTGGTATTGCCCTGAGGATAAACTGATGTAATCCGCGCTGATGTAATCCGTTATCAGAAGGCTGACATTATATGTTTTGGTTCTTTGCCTTGTGCTTGTACTGAGACACAGACATGAATATTACTCATGTATACATTTTCAAATGTTACACAGACTCTCAGAGCGTCTACAAAGTAAATTTGCATATTTTCACTCTTGTGCCAAACTGATAGCACCGGACACTGGCTTGTGTCATACACACACCTCGTTTCAGACCCTCTGTTTGTCCATGTGATAGAAGAGCTTCTGTGAAACCTCAAAAGTAAGAAGACTTACAAATTAAGTGCACAGCGAGGTTTGGTTCATGTGCATGAATATTTGATTAGGCCCTTTCCGTGCAGTTGAACTAATGTTCATTGTTTCAGAACGAGTGTTAATCAGTGCTATTCAACCCAGTCCACAGGGACATCCAGACCAGACCAGTCAGTGTTTTTATTCGTTTTCAGACCCCACCACACCTGGTAATCAAGGGTGGTAGAACTAAGCAGCAGGATCAGTTGGTGGTGGAACAGAACAATCGTTTGGACTGGCAGGTGGACCTCAAAGACTGACATCAATACTGCTGTCATAAATAAATGGCTCTTGCATTAACGTGAGAATGCACTGTTAATAGGTTTGCACTTAAAGGGTCCTTTGGTTGAGTGTATACTTCACAAATAGCTGATGTTTCTTTCACTACGAGTTACACACAGAGCTAATGTTTTCTATTATTCTATGTCTGACTGCTGTGGTAATCATGAATTATACAATATAACATGTAGTGACCTGAATCTTAATTTTATTCTCCCTCTGCATTTACTCTCAGACCTTACAGGGGTGTTGCTGTAATACACAGCCTTTATTAGATGTTCTGTGCCAGTTATCACACCGATAGCAAACCCAAATAAATGTCAGAAATATCACTCTAGCCATTAATCCTTCCAACGGTGGCAGTGCACAGTCATTCACCATGAAAATAATTAAATGAGTCTGAGACCCAGCAATAATCAACCTCCACAGCAACCATCAACATCCACGGCAACCATCGACCTCCACGGCAACCATCGACCTCCACGGCAGCCATCAGCTTCTCAAACAAATATGAAAGGTTCAGACCAGGAAATAAAGAGAAATGCTGAATTCTCCATTCCACAAAAAAAGTGCGAACAGAGGGAACTACAGCTTCTACAGCTGGAGGGGCTAACTGCATGCCATCAAAGGCAGTTGGTGCTCATAAAGTGTCCTAGAGAATGGTCCACTGTTTTGATATCACTTATTTTTCATGATCACCTTGTACCTAACAGAATGCTCACTGGAAATCTTATTCTACTTCTGGATTCCTTCTCTTAGAATCTCTTTGAACACAAGAAGAGCCAAGCTTGACGTCACAGAGCATTGAAAAGTAGCTATACACTGAGCCAAGACCAGTTTTTCCCTTCCTGTTTTAATGAGCTGAGTTAAACCATAAAGTTGGAGCTGGTATGATATCAGCATTCTTGCTGTGGGATGCGTGATAGCCATAAGACAATGACTGGGCTTTATGAAGCATCTTAGGGTACTTTCACATACCTGTTTGAATTGTTTCATAGTGCATTAGGGACCATGATCTCAAAGGCTCACATGAATTGCAAAAGAACCCTTAGACCAAATAAATCCTGGCATACAGGAGCCTGGATGGGACATAGTGATGTGATAGCATTAGACATGTGGAACCTGTGGACAAAAACCATAAAGAAGCTTTGCAAAACTCCAGAGAACCATGCCAGAGAACTGAGCTTCACATGGGAAAACAGTGTGCAAACAGTAGGGTTGATGTAGGGACTGTGTTTCTGAGTAGACAATGAGTCAAAAGAGAGGGTGGTGCCAGGGAAGACCTTTGGCTCCTTCTTCACTGTGTGTATGGGTGTCTCATCAAGCACACTTTCTAAGCTCTTTAGACCTGCTAAAGACGTTTTGCAAAATATAGGTGCCTCTGCCTCAAGCAATGATTTCTTGTCCCCCTAGAGTGAGCAGAGACTGGGGAGAAATCTGATCCAGCGTGAGCAATGTGAGCCCATAAAAAATGGCGCGACTGCTGTATTCGAACATCGCTCAGTAGATTCTCCATTCTGCTCCACGTATTTTCTCAAATTCGCCACCCAGAGGCTTCATAATCCCCCTACAGACCCGACCACAGAGAACTGACACACAAATTTACATGTGGATTAATAGGACCCTGGTGTTTTTGAATGCTGCACCACTGTATAATGGTGAATGCATTTGGTGTTATGTGTTATTAAATCGTCTCCTTTCTCTCTCTCTCTCTCTCTCTCTCTCTCTCTCTCTCTCTCTCTCTCTCTCTCCCTCTCTCTGTTGCCCCCTTTCTCTTTTTTGTGGCATGCCATAATATTTCATGGTTTGAGATCTAGTGTAATTTCAGGTATGCTAATGAGAACATCTCCAAGTTCTGTATTCTGCCTATGGCTCATGAATACAAAATTTCCCCACATTTACAAGTGGGCTGGAGGTCTACCATGAAATATTGATGTAAATGTAAAGTAAAAGAGAAACAACTGTAGAAAAAAAAAACCTAGTTATTCTTTTTAGAGGGGACAGCTAGTATTGAAGTCATCTATGCTCTAAAGTACTGTTATGGGTAAATATTTACTTTATGGTCTAGTAGCAAGATTTGGTAACGTGCAAGGGTAGAAGTGTCATTGACATGATTATGTCAACTGCCCCTCAGATACCCCAAATACTGAATATCTTCCATTACCCCGACAGACATGTAAAGATGTGCGCTCTGTTTGACTGAGCTGTTCTGCCCCTGAAATAGAAGTTGCTGAGCAATGTGGCCCTCACTCCCGTAAGTGTGTGTGTATGTGTGTGTGTGTGTGTGTGTGTGTGTGTGTGTGTAAGGACAGAACTCAGGTCAGCCGGAGACAGAAGTGATTTAACGGATCACTGAAAGAGCAAGGTGACCCTCCGAGCTCCGTGGATCCTGGAACACAACTCACAGGCAGCTCCATCCTCGCAGTAGGGCTTCTTCTGAACCAGGGCTCCCTCTACTCACTTGTTCATAGGTAGATTGAGCAAATGATTTTGTGCACTGAGTGTTCAGGAGCTTCGCTCCAGTAGGCTCTGTGTTGCCCGAGTCGTAAGAACTATCATGGTACACTTCTGCACTCTCCAGGCTGAATGCAGGCTCAGCACTCTATTAGCAGCAGAACGACTTTTTTAGGTGCAGGAGACAGAGCAGATGAGTTCAACCAACAGTCACAAACCTGAGAAGAAAAGAAAAAAACCCAGTAATTATATGAAATAACAGACCTTCTCACTAATGCACTAATGCATTAATAGTGCATTTCTCCCACCAAAAACCCATTTACTTAGATTCATTCAACTCTCCTGATTATATGGCTTTGTTTTCTTTCGATCTCTGTGATTTCCCAGTGCAGAAGAAATGCATTCATACTGCAGCACTGGAACTGAATGCAGTGAGTCTCCAGGGCTTCTCTCTTGTGTCGGTCTGTTAAAGTCTCTGCTCATTATCAAGGCTACAGGCGGAGTGTTTGTGTCAAGGAATTGTCAATGAAAATAATAATCTTTATGGTCTGCTTTGGTGCACACAGTTAAGCAGGATTGTCAAAAAAAATCAATTTTTCTTCGTATGGTTCAGTTTCTGCAAAATGGTCGGAGGAATTCAGTTGGGATTTGTCAGAGATTTTTCATGAGTGATGCAAAAGGGACTAGCATTCTCACTACAGTTAGCTGGCTGATGTTTGGGTTTTTTTTTTTTTTACAGTCTTTTAATTTCAAAGACAAATTTATATCACTGTTGTGTGCTATATTCATAGCTAGACAAGGGGAATTAAATACAAACTCTTTACATTTGACTGATGTTTTGTGTTCTTGAACAACCTTCAACCTTTTAAAGCAGAAGCACATTTTTCAGTCTAGCGGGTTTTTTTCCCATTACATTGCCCTTGCAAGGATGACATAATGTAATCAAAGTACATTTTGGAAGGTACTCATCCCATCTTCCAAACTGAAGCTTCTTTCAAAGCAAAAACAAATCATTAGTGTGCATTACAAACGCAGCTGATAGCAGCCTTTTGCGGAGTAGTGGGCTGACATGTTAATTTTTTTAAACATTGCATCATTTTAACGGCTCTGTATGAAAGAGGTGTTTTGTTCAGTTGATTCTTTAATTGGCAGCGAAATCCACTTGACATTATTTATAACTTAAAACCTACATTCATTCACTGTTGCCACTAATGAAAAACCTTTCGACAGAACATGCATGTGCGGTGAACTGAACCAATGTGAAGGCAGAGCAAGCGCGACAATAAAGTCATAAGAGTAACTCTGAGACATTAATTAACGAGCAAATGACATGCCTGGATCAAGTAAATTAAACCTAATCAGCTGGCAATTTTAACTTTAGCTGCCAAAAGACTAGGGTTAGAAAATGAGCAGGAAAAAGCAGTTTATTTGAAATGTGTACAGAGACTTCTTATACCATAGCCTACTAAAGATACTGCAGAGATTTTGCATTAATGTAGATTTAATAGGTTGTAATATAAACCAAATTAGCATACTTCTCAGGCTGATGACTGGATCTATCTTAAAATCCATGTGATAATACACAGTCTGTTGGCAATTTGCTTACAGAGCAGTCCACCTTTGAAGTCTAATCAACTGCTTAAGTGAACGCGTAAGTCATTACAGCTGATACGCACTTTGTAAATGAAATCAGCGGTTTCTCTGACAGCGTCGCCTGTGTAATCTTGAAGAAGCCTATCCAAGTAGGTTCGCGCAACCCACAACCAATACCTCGGTGAAGGAGGGACTTCACGGCGCGTGCGTTGGTGTCCACTTTGCAGTTAGAGTGAGACCGGGATTTAGCGGGAACTGCGCTGTGCTCTACTTCACTTTTCGCAGGATTTTCGCTCGAGTATTTGCAAATACTGCTTTCCTGCAGAGAAGACGGACGGCTAGCAGAATCGCCATGAAGAATCCTATGTACTGGGTGGTCCTGTCGGGAATTGCAATCGCTTTGATCCAACAAGGTAAGGTTGGGGAAAAGCTTGCGTTTCTGGATGATTGAGCCGTCACTTGAGATAGCAAAGCGACATAGGTTTTTATTGGCGGAAAAGGAAACTATCGACGTTTCAATGTTTTTATTTTAAAGACAATTTAGCGGTTTGATGTGTCTTGTTATTTGTCAGCTTATCAACTAAGAGGCGTCTGAAGATAAATCTGTTAGTCAAGTGTAACTCCAAGGTGATGATGCGCAATCACTTTGGCGAGCATTTATATATGGACGGTTTTATCCGTTATGTAGGCATTGTGCATGCAGTCTATACTGAAAGAAAAGTTTTATAAAATCTCACTTAACCTATGTTGTACCATACTGTGCTCAACTATAGGTTGGGCATTACATGACGTTAAATGGAGAGCAGCTAATTGGACAGTTTGTGGAGAACGCATTAAAATTGATATCGCACAGTATTTACAGTATCTGTTTACCATGTACTGTAGGGAGGTATATGGAGGACACTTATTGAAGCTTTATTGAATTATTTTCAAACCAGCATTAACAATACGTTAAGGTCACGGAAAAATGAGAAATTTCTGAAAAGTAGCACTATACCTTGGAACTTGGCGGTGCAAAATAACCCCTTCTCACCTGACACGAATACCATGAGCAGCTGTAGTAAGCGCTCTAAAACGGTAATAACAATCTATTTTCCATTTACAACCAAATTTACGCTACTGTTTAAATCACGAAGTTTAAATCTTTTTCATATTTTCATTTGAAATTGTGCATGCCTTCTGGGTGACATTGACCTTAATATGCTAATAGTCATATTGCATTTAGTGAACGAACATTGTTCTGAATAATTGTATTTCCATAGCTTCATTTGTAGTTATCACCTTCCCCGATGGTTAAAATCTGTGGTTTAAGTGTGTTATAGGCACCCCGTAGTCTGTTCATGAAATGCACAGTATAGCAGATCATATCCTCCTGCCCTTACCTTGTCACCAGCTGTGACTATATCAACCACAGCCACAGGTCTAAAATAGGCATGAAACTCTCTGGTGAGGGGTGGGGGGGATATCTGTGTGTGTGTGTGTGTGTTTATTGATATGTAATGGAGGCTGGTTATTGGAGGGTTGAGTGTTTTTCTTCTAGACTTCAAATGAGAGAGAAAGAAAGATGTTGAGTGAGGGAGATAATGAAAGACGGGGAGGAGAGCGTGAGTGCGTGTGTGCCTCCAAGAGTGGCTGTGTCTGTGTTACCAGGCTGCAGCACGTACCCCTGCAAAGCTCACACCATCATCCCTCCAGCCAGGACTGACTGTCTGTACCCTTTAGACTTGCTTCTGGCCCTCTCTGAGCTAATGCAAGAATTGGATGCGATGAAATTTAAGCTTGGCGTCATAGCTGTGCTTCATCTTTGCAAACACACCAGGGAATGGTTGTTCAAGAAAAGCAGTTTCTAAATCCTAAATGGTGAAAAGGAGAGGCTGTAGGAAGCATTGAATTGAATATTGGGTATAGAACAGCTGATGAATCGCTGTTCTTATTCAAATAAACGGTGTCCTGATTAGAGGCAAGAAGCAATCAACTAAACCAGATACCACAGTGCCTTGATTTCCCAGTCCTCCGAGAGCCACATCCCTCACGTGAACTGGTCGTCACTTTTGGCATTAGCATTGGCTACGTGTGCCCTTATCACGGGAGAGACAGAGGTGAGGTGTGTCGTTGTTTGCTGCCTTCCCATCATGACGTAGCACGGCGCGTTATTATAGAAATGAGACCCGTTAGTCACAGAGGACGACAGTGACTAATTGACATCGGTTTCAGCCCAGATGTGAAATTGCTACTTTGCCCGTTTCATCAGAAGGACGGGAGAGTTTGCTCATTTTCTCAAGTGGCCAAATGGTGCATTAGAGCTTGTTGCACTTCTAGGAAAAAACAACCGCTTCAACATTTCATAAAATAACTGCTACTCTCTCAATTGTCAGTTACTTGAACAAAGTGTTATAGTCATCAAACTATTTCCCTCTCAATTAGCACCGTCTGTTATGGTTTATATGTGGCCTGTACCTTCCTGTGATAATTATAGGAAACTTTACTCAGTTGGTAATATAGGACTGTGACTAGATTACAAGAGTCTTATATTCTGTGTGCCAGTTAAGGTTTTGCAACATTTTACTAGGAGCAGAATCCATATATAAACCATCCCATTGTGTACTGATCCTTTGAAGATCCTTCAACATGCATTGCCGACCGTTTCTTTGCTTTGCAATACGACTCGTCTATAGTGCAGCACAACGGTATAAAAGGTGTGTCCGATCTGTACAGGGATTTGGACCATTAACTACAGTAAGCAGCTGTTTTCCAGCTACTGCTGTGTTCAGCTGTAAGTGAACCTATGGACCTTGAATTCCCCAGAGTGGTCCACACTGAAGACTTACAGTCGTGTGGAGAGGGAAAAATGTAGAAATAAAAAAAAAAAAAAAAATATCAAGATAATAAAATGCCAATGTTTTTATTGTAACAAATGAGTACGTCCTCAGCACTCAAACTGTAATAAGTAAATTGTAGTAATCTTTGATTATATCGGTCAGTGCCTTTAAAACAAGCAGTTCTGGCAGGGTGTGCTGCCTTGCTAATAAGCCATTGAAAGACTACAGTTTTATTTGGTCATTTGGCGACTGGGTTAATAACGCGGGGCCAGGGAGACGGGAGTGTGAAGACTCAGAGAGCCATTCTTAGGTTGTCACGTCAAAGGAATGCAGCCCTCATATGAGGTATAGCGCTGCAATACAATTGCATCTGTGTAATCATCAGCCTCAAACAAAAGGCCATTGGGAACCTTGACATTTATCAGGAATTAGAAGCAGTTGTTAAAAGGCATGTCAGAAGTCTTCTTCAGACCAGAGTACCTTTTTGCTGCGTGGAGTCTGGGGTTATTGAGCAAGATTTTTTTATTTTTTTTTTCTTAATTTTATTTTCCACACATCGTGGCAAAAGTTTGGTTCATATTTGAATTTTCAGGCAGTGATGCAGTCTTTCATGAAGAGCTGTTCCTCCTGTCTCCGTGCGCATGCCCTATCTGAGAGCTCTTCCCCAGACCTCGGCCTAATTATAGTATGTGCCGGAAGCTTTGCAGAACTCTGGGAAATACCTCTTTAAAAAGGCCGAGCTGGTGGCACTTGCCTGCATCTCTCAAAGAATGCTGCATGCCAACCAATTTTACATGCCAGCCCAATTACAGTTGGTGTCATCAACCTGAGCTCTGAATGGTGAGCACATTATATACTCAAGAACACTTTATTAGAACTATAGCTAGAAAGACTTTGTGGGTGTACCGCTGGTTCACAGGCTGTTCCTGTGTATAATTTGCATTGGCCATTGACTAAACCTTTCATCTTCTGTTAGGTTCTGATCCCAGGACAGGGTGTGTCTGCATGGTGGACCGCGCTCAGCTCGGCAGTAACGCTGACTGGTCCCCAGTGTAAAAACCTCAGCAACACTGCTGGGTGTGTGATAAATGCATACCAGCACAGCACTATCGTGTGCATGTTAATGTACAAATGATATCCACTGTGGCTGTGTGGTTAGAAATGAGTGTGGGGAAGTGGGGGTGTTGTAACTGATAGACTGTGTCTGGAAATAGATCAGCTTTAGTCTGAAAATGCGCATTTGCGAAATGTACCTCTGACGGCTTAAAATATAGTGGTCAGTGACTGCAGGTTCAGAACAGTTGCTTCCATTCATGTGTCTAATGAATATATAGAATGTGACACCTGTTTTTATAACATGCACTGTGTTGAAAGTTGATTTAAAGAAGAATAAACAAACATTTGGCAGACAATGCCAGAATGGCAATCTTGTGTGCAGTAAGTACGTTTTATTTATTTATTTTTTCTTCTCGTCGCGTGTTCTCATAACCTGTCACTGCATGCTTCGCTGACTGCTTGTCGTATTCTCTGCTTTTCCTTCGCAGCTCACAGGAGTTCCAGCAGCATCCACTCCAGTCCTTGCGCTCGATACTCGCGCTCGGTTCGCTACGCCATAAATTCATCGAACTGCTTTTGTTGTGGCCACCGGACGCTCTCCTTGTGCTGCATCTCCCTTATCCAAGCGTTGTGATCTAATGGCGTTTTTGTTTAAGTTCATTTCGAACGTCAGTCCCTGACCCTGAGTGCTCGGCGCATGTGAGAATTTCTTTAAGACCAATGAAAAAGGGAACGTAGGTGGTGGCTTCATGGAGCTGGTAGAGGAGACCAAGAGCTAAGCTGTCAGCAGAGTGAAGGGTGGCTCCTTGTTTTAAAAGCAGTTGTTTCACACAGCATAATTTATGAGCTTTCATGGTTTTGATACCTTCACTGTTTTTCCTGAAATGTAGAAAAATAAACAGTTTGTATAAACTTCTGACTGGTAAACCATATGCTCATGGATAAAGTCGGCAGTAAATGAGGCACAATTGGACTGCTTTAATTAAAACGGGGAATATAATGGAAATGAGCTCGAAAGGTGATCGAGTAATTAGTCTTGCTTTTATCCCTCTGACGAAATAAATGATTAGACTGATATCTTTTATATCTCTGATCATTTATGAATACCGAAGTGAGGGACTACTGCTCATTAAATGCACCTTACACGGTTAAGGTTGCAGGTACAACATGGTGATGGTGAAGTTCAGTATGGTAAGACTCGTTCATTAGCGTTGTGTAGGTAACAGGCTTCAGAAATATAAATTAATAATCAGGCTCAAGTAGTAAGACTCTGACGTTTCTGGAGGTAGTTAATTCTCTATATCCATAGGCAACGTGTTTTATTGATATCAGGACAGGTGACTTATTGTCAAAGTAGTTTTTTTTTGTTTTTTTGTGTTAACCAACACAATCTACTCCAAGTTAAAGTTGTACTGTACGTTCCGTACATGTTTGCATATTAATGAAGGGATGTCTAAAATCATTGTTCCAACTAGTTGTCCTCTCGCTGTAAGCAGAGGGCAAATGGCTGCGAGTTGAAACGAACCCTGCGCTCTGCACACTGTTCGGGCTGAATTATACTCACGCCTCCTCTTCTCCTTTCTTCTCGCTGGTGTCGTGAATGTAAACAATGCCGAGAAACTCTGTGTAGGAGTTAATGAAGGAGAGATTGCATGCGAAGATGAAGGATCTTATTAAGCTGCGAATGCAGGTCTTTAACTTTGAGAGAGTTATTTAAATAATGAAGGTAAGGTTCCCAGAATAGCAGAATTAGTTTAACAAGTTAAGGAAGTTTAGGTTACTTGTAGACATTTGTACAGTTTGGTTTCACGTATTGGATATTTGCAAATAACCGAGATGAGTATTGCAGTGTGCTCGATAACTTCCTCAGATTCTGAAGTACCCGCTGGATTGAGTGGAGGGAAGATTGAGATTCGATACACATCCAGGTAATTATCTGTGAATTGATCCTTCAGGGTTTTAAGCCAATAGTTTTCTAGATGGTTTCAAAGGAGCTTCTCGGCCGCTTTGCTTATCCAGGTATCTCTGGGTGCATCAGCCTCACTTGTATTTGCTGCATGACTGCCTTACTAAGGCTGAACAGATGTTTTGATCAGGACTGAAGATTTGCTGTTGGTTAGACTGACAGTTGCAGGTGATTAGTTACGGTTGCCTCTGCTAGTCAAGCAGTTAAGGAAACGCTTTTTTTTCTTTGTTTCCGTGGCATCCATCCACGGAACCGAACGGAGAACCTGGGTGTCTAACGTTCGCCTGCCAAGAGAAAGAAAGTGTGTGTTTTAAAGAGAAAGTTAGAGATGGGTTTTATCATCTCTGGTGTAAGTTCAGGCTTCACAATGATGTAATTACCTTTAGATACAGTGCAGGCCTTGGGTGATGTCAGTACCTGAAGAACTATACAACGGAGTGTGTAGGCTGCACATGTGAAGTGAGTGCAGTACGAGTTTTTATGCTTGTCTGCTTAGCCAGATAATTTGGCATACCATGTTTATTTATTTATTTTTTTACTATCTCTGATCAGGTTATGATTACTTTTACGTTGTTTTATTAGGTATATTTTGTCAATTATTTCCATACACGCATTTGGCCCCTTTTTCTTGCTGTACCTCATAGTAATTCTTGTCATCAGAATCCCTTCTGTAGCATTTCAGATCAGGTATTCTGATGAGTTTAGTCCATAGAAGTCAGGGGTATAGACGTCACGTCACAGATTCTGCCACGGCATCAAATTGTTATCTTTGCGTGTATGCATGGGAGGGGGAGACTCTAGGATTTTGGATTTAGTTTACAGCAGGCTGGTACTCTACAGTATCTGTCCTGCCTGAAGCAACATGTTGCATACTCTTATAGGATTTTTATCGGCACTTACCCCCATTCTACTCCGAGAGTCATAGTCCTACTGATAGTTCAGCATCCTGCATGTCAAAAGCCTTTGGTGGTGAAGTTAATCCTGGTGCCTGTCCACTGGGGAGCTTTGACCCTGGGTAGGTTTTCATGCAGCAGATGGCACAGGAAGCGATTTAGTGGCACATGCTTGGCTACTAATCCGTGCAGTGGTGATTAGTGTCCTGTGTGTGTGCGTGCTCATGTGGAGCTGCAGAAAAGCACAGCCCAGGCATTTCAACTGGATTTGTCACCTATCGTACTCGTACACTGCGCAAATCCTGATTAAAAGAGCTCTGCTAATCTATCAAAGGACTGTTGCTCCACTTTTAAGAAATTAAGGACTTCAGGGAACATGTCAATATCAAACTCCTTCATTGGTAAAAGGTACATATAAGGATGCTGTTGACAGGCAGGCCTGTCTAGTGTATCAGTTTGTAATCTTTGTTGTCATACTGGGCTTAAAAACAGGTATTATAGAAAAGTATGCAAACGAACTAATCATAGTTTGTGCATATTGTGACCAGTCTGAGAGCCAAGAGTGTGTTTTGCTGGTTCGATGAACCACGCTGTTCACATGATCCAGCAAACATAATTGCATGTAATAAAGTAAGCCAGTCTTCAGATACGTTGCATCAAGGGGTCAACGGTATATTTTTCATAACTGTAAAAGTTATTACAGTATGTATGTAGCAGTATAATCACTATATACAGCACTGTGCAAAAGGTGCCATTATATTTGTTTTAGCTGTGAAATAATGACCATGTGGAATTCTCACTCTTTTTGATGGCGTTCAACCAGGAAATATAGCAAATTTGTTAAATTAATCTGAAATCAAAACACAGTCAGGCCTGACATTTCGGTTAGTCGTGTGTATTAGAGAGACTTTTCATCTGAAGTTACCTTGAGTAGTGTTATACTGTTACTCCTTTTTTTTTGCATATTAAGAGTTTCTAAAAGGATGATCAGTGGTTTGCCTGTAGTTTAACTTGTGTTTAGCGTTAAAAGCAGCCTAGAGATGGGCACCACTGCATCCCAGATTATGTATGAATTGAAAAGAAAAATGGAAATTAGAAGTAACGAATGAAATGTGGAAGTTGACTCAGCATCTTTGCTGAATTGCAATATTCTGATTTTACAGCTGAGAGTCTACAGTGTTCATTGAATTTCACGGAAGCTTATGGGGGATTCTCATAATTAATGCTAAACGCTTGGGTGGCAATCTTAATGGCCTTTTTGGGTCAATGTAGAAAAGAATGTTTCTCATTAATCACTGGCTCTGTTATCTGTTTTCTTTTTTACAGCTACTTCACTTGAATGAGAGCACAGCCCACCAAAATAAATGAAAAAAAACAGCCGTCCATATAGATCCCACAGATGTGAAGTTGTTCTTCATTGTTGTTCTTCATGGTCGTACAAATCCCAGGAAGCATCTAGTGCACACACTCAAATACTTGTCACATTTTGTTTTCCTTAATGAAGAAATAGTTGAAAAGCTCTATCCGTGATGTAAATGACGTTCTTATGTTCTCTATGGGACCGTCTGCTGCCTGAACTTAATGACGCCTGCACAGCAACCTATAATGAAAACCGGCTTCCTTTGAACAAGTTCCATACAAGACCGGCGAACCTCTGACATCACACTTGGTAGCATTTTACACATGACTGAAATGCAGAGTTTTAATATTTCAGCGTTTTTATTCTGTAATGAAGTTCACCGTTTTTAGCACGATCGGTTCCTTGAAGACTTGCACATCATCTTAATTTAATGGTGGCCAAGGAAGTTGAACTCGACTGTCAGTCATGGGATGGTGGCCAGGATTAGATCAGAAAATCACTGCACCATAGACTCTGCCTTGGGAGATTTAGTTTGAAATACAACAGCAGTAACTACTGGCCCAAGTTTATAATAATTTATACTCTTTGTAATCCAGTGCCAGCACACGGTCGTCTCACGTCAAACGCTTAGAACATATAAATATAAACATGTAATTTACTATTTGTCTCCTTAATCACATCAGATTAAGTTTGGGCTGATAATAGCTCATCTTATTAAAATTTTGACACTTAATCAAGCCATGTTTGCTATAGCTGATTTGCATATCCCAGTGGAATAAGTAGCAGTTATTGCATATTCATCCGAATGCCTTAATAAAGATGGTGGGTTTCCTGGATGTAATGTAGCCTAGTTTTCCATTTTATGTTGAGTTGTTTTGTGCTGTGATTTACCACTGGTCTTGAGTCTTGTTTGTCTTCCTCACCACCCTAAACTTACATTTACAACGAATGAAAGCAAAATATCACTTGTTTGTTGGTGCCAATACTGTTCACCTTTCAGATCAGTACAAAACAAAAGCAAGTATTTGCATGGTTAAAATGTTTATATACAGTGCTGTGTGTGTGTGTGTGTGGTATCATACATGTATCTAAACGGCATAGCTGATACCTTTTTGATGTTCATTTTTCTTTTATATCTGCAGGCAGTCTAATTAATTCTGAAGCACTCATGTGGTCCTGGGCAATTCAAAACCGTCCTGATATGGGGTTTAACGTGGCAAACCAGAGCCACACTCCCTATGATGCTTCGAGTCTAATACAATAATCTTTCTTATCAGTTCACTTTGGCTTTAATATGTCATCAGCGGCGACTACAGAGATCAGTGTGGTGCGAGATTTGGAAAGATAAAGTAATAACTGTTCCGGTGTCTGATGGTGTAATTTCATGGAGCCAACTGGATGTTAATAGAAGTGTCATTATGAGAAGCTTGTAGTTAGATGGTAGGACAGTATTATAGCAGAAATGGGTCGTCAGCTTCGTAGAGTCTAAAGACCCTTTTACACCACGGCGGGCACTGAAACTAAAGGTAATGCTGTCGGTGTTGGCAGAAACATCACTGTAATGGATGTTCCAACTAGTAGTGTGTAGTTAGTATTGTTCAACATCTACATCACAAATGAGGCACATATGATGGCAGATGTCACAATGTTTTTATGAGGTTTTTAGTAATGGAAATTGTATCATTTATGTTGCATCTATGTGTCAAGTTTATCATCACGGTGACCACATGGGGCAGTTTCCTGTCTTTTGTGATTCCTGTGGTCTTGAAGCAACACTATCTACTGATGCTGTGGCCGACACAAGTGTTTTGCTGGTTTCTGTGGTGTAGTTTCTGTGGGTTTCCTTAAAGGTTCTCATGTATTAGCAAGTGTAGAGTTTCTCCATGGCAGTTCTACAGCTTTAGATATGTTGCTTCTAGATGCTTAAAGTCAGTTTGTGACATCGTGTTGCAGTGGATTAATGTAGCAATGCAAAGCAAATCTGTCAGCTACTCCACACTGTAGCCATTCAGCAAAAACAGCAAAACAGCTTTCCTGTTATGGAGATCATTTAGATCGGTGTTCAAAGGTGCCCTGAAGCTGTTTTGATGAAAGGAAAGGAGAACGCAACAGCACTGTACCTGAACAGACTTCAGAAAGACGAAAGACTCGAACTAAGAGTCGGAGAAGGTGCTGGTATGCAGCTCATTAGCTTTGTAGATAGAGTGGCTCGATTCAAGAGATGATTGCAGTTGATTATAGCAGTGTAATGAGTGGAATGATCAGAATATACAAGAGACTTCTGGACTCTTTGTGAAGGAGAATGTTTATCCCACCCCTGAGTGCAACATACTCGTTGAGGTAGTGATAACACAACTTCTTGTTGTCTGTTCATCTCCTTTGGTGTTGTTGGAACAACGACTTTTTAGCTCTTAGCAGAACGGCTGCATAGAAAGAAGCAAGAGAGGGTTTGTGGGCCATATATTCAGCTTCAGTAAGTGGCTTTTGGGTGTCGCACTCTCTGCTGTGCCTGTTCCCCAGTACCATTATCTCGGAAGAATCTGCAAAGCGTCCAGCTCAGCCTGTGGTCTTATTATAAATGATGAGAGAATTCCTCGTGAAGGGTTGTGGTTGCTTGCCTACATAAACCAAGTGTGGTTTAGCACGGCAAGCATACAGTGTTCTGTGGGAGGAGAACACATATGGTGTCATTAATAGACTGGTCTCCTGTGGTGGGGTGGTACAGGTGTGAAAATAATATCTAAATCCGGAACTCCTGCCAGTGGCTGTTGCGAATCCCTTTTTTGGACTGTTAACATTTTCTTTGTGTCCCTCATCCTGTTACTTCCTGTAGAGAATGAAGTGCTCAGAAGTTTGCTAGTGATCTGCCTTTTCTACCAGAAAAACATGTCAATTAATGCATTTAAACTCCGTTGCTTCTAATGTGGTTATTACTATTGTAATATGTACCTTAACACTGTGTTGATCTGTATTGTTGAATATAATCAATCAAGATGGACTGTTTGTTGCCACAAAAATAATGGGTTGCGGTTTTTTTTTTTTCAGTCCAGGAATCCTGCAGCTTTACTGACCCTCAGGTTTACGTTGTGGTCCAATACAGCTGGAGACCGATGCATAAATTTTTAGGGTGATGCCAGTTTATTTTGATTGGTTTTTTTTTTTTTTTTTTTTTTTTTTTTGGTGCAGAGCTTGTGTACATTCAAAGGGGCACCAAAAAGATCACATTTAAATGCATTGCTTTCTATATAAATGCATCCTGGCTATGAAGGAAACTTTCCATATTGTGTGGTGGGTTTTTAAAAAATTTTTTTTTTTTTACATCTCGTGTAATAAATAAATAAATAAAAAAAATAAAACACAACTGATTTTTTTTTTTTTTTCCCCCCCTGCATCCTCTTCCGCATCAGCAATTATGAAGCAACATATAAAGCAATATGTGCGATCACCAGGACAACGCTTGTGTTTCCCCACATAACCCCCAATTGATTTATCACTATCTGTCCTTGGCTAGAGGTATGCGATTATCACTCGAGGAAGAAATCGACTTCTCGTTGGCAGGCACCTGGATTTGAGTGTCGCAAGCTGCCTGGTCAAATTGGAGCGATTTAATTCCGAAATGCATCTACGTGAAGGACTGTGGAGACCAGTGAGAGAAGACGGGCGAGAGCAGGCATCCGGCGTGAAACGGCTGGGCAGTCTGCCTGCACCCACTCTACTGCAAGTGACGGGTCACTCATGTCGAAGAGGCCCCTCCATAAAGAGTGCCCATGTTGAAGGAAGCGAGGTTCTTGTCCTTTATGTTGGATCTAAGTCGGTCCGAGTGAGTTTCAGCACTGGGTGTTGACATGGATGTGGATGCATGAAAGGCCTTTTCCCAGCAGAGTGGGGACTGATGGTAGCGTGGAAGAATCGCTCTCTGGTCGGCTCCATACAAGGTGGTGATGCCTTTGACTTACAGGCCATGTAGAAAGATGCCTCTCGGTGGCATCCATAGCAAGCTATGGGTTGGTCTCCCCACTCCCATAAGCGGTGTGCACCTCCATTCATCCTCTTTCAAGCTCAGTAGAAGATTCTTGGAGCTTCACTAGAGGCCTATGGACACAGGCCCCGGTGATTCTCATGTTGGATGGGCCAAAATCTGTTTTTGCCCATTGCTATTCATTATATCGTCATAGCATCTGGCCCAGTTGCTAAATGTGTTGCAAAAAGCTACTGCTAACAGTTACAACATCAAGGCACTTAAAGACGTAGCTGTACTGCATTTGGGTGAAACAGAACTAACTTGACTATTTTCTTTGTGTGAGAGGAGTTTTTCTGGACCCCCTCAGCTTTACATCATTTTGTACTACATAGCAGAAATATTCAGGACATCAGATTTGTTGTAACTACAAATAACACTGATGTTTGGCACTGAGCCTCAAAATGAACAAATTTAAAGTAATCCTTTTTGGTTTTTTGTGAACGTTTGTACTATTAACAGATTTGGCAGCATAACACAAAGCACACAAACACGGCTAAACATGCCCCTCATAAAATCAGTAGTCACTGACCACAGGCCCACAGTAGTTGCCCTTGCATGATGAAGCTTGGCAAGATCCCGTTCTAGTACCACTCAGAAAATCATACTAGATCTTACCTGGCCATCACCTGGGATGTTGCCAAAAACCAGGAAATAAATGCTTCAGCACCACCCAAAGAGCATTTTAGTCACTTTTTGTCAGTGGAAATGTTAACTTGGAATGAATGTTAAGGTGTAGCATGAAATCTGTGTGCAAATGTGTAGTCAGCTGGTCATGATTATTAGACCTTTAGACCCTAGTATAAAGACGTAGGTTTTGCTCTGTTGGTATGTTTATTATTATAATTATTGTAATACTGAGATTATTAACCTGTATCAAGATATCCAATGAATACCGATTCCATTTGCCCATTTTTGGCTAATCTACTTTTTGCTCAACACCAGTAAAGGGTCACTCCTCAAGTCTTGGTGCTTTTGTCAATTTTATTTTCCAGTTCATGGTAGCAAGTTTTATGAACATGGTTCATTCATGGTACGAACATGGTTCGCAGCAATGCCAACTGTAAAGATGGGTAGTATAATCTGAAGTTTGGAAAGACCAACCCTCTTAATGCCTTAATCACACTTGGCAGTTTTACCATTCCAAATAAAATGTCTACATTCCTTATCCAGTTTGACAAACACAATATCTGGGTAAGGGCGATCGTTGAAGATCAAAATGAGATCTACAAAGGGGTGCTCCTTTTCACTGATGCTCTGCAATGTTGAGAACATTTTAGTCATTCGTTTCCTCTAGCTGTAGGAAACACTTGTGTGTACACATGCTGTCTATTTCAGGGTGTGTTTGTATGCCTTGGTGTTTAAATCCTGGTAGTTTTAAGATGAATGGGAACTGCAGTATTTAAAGTCATTAAAACCAACTTGGTCCAGTTCATTTTGTATCCAGAGAATGAAATGAATGTATTAGAGATGATGCTTGAAGTACTGATTGATTGAAGTTAATAGAAATGGAGGTGGTTGGTGCAGGCGCACTGTGCCGCCCAGCCTGAGCTAGTGGTTCAAAGGAGACAGAACAGACCTAGAGAGAGAGAGGACAGCCCTGCCCAACACCCGTTTTTTTTCTGTAAAACACTGGGATAAAGGCCCTGTCTGAGTAGTTACGGAGGTTTTGGCGAATAAGGTTTTACCATGTGTATAAATTTGTATTCTGGTACCTAATTGTTTCCACTCACTGGTATTTACATTCCAGACGGTCAAAGACCTTGTGTGCATGTAGAG
Organism: Sternarchorhynchus goeldii; assembly: GCA_028565775.1. Classification (NCBI taxonomy): domain Eukaryota; kingdom Metazoa; phylum Chordata; class Actinopteri; order Gymnotiformes; family Apteronotidae; genus Sternarchorhynchus; species Sternarchorhynchus goeldii. The sequence continues at coordinate 5,134,120 of JAOXYF010000015.1, read as the reverse complement.
ACGGAATACAATGCAATTCTTGTGTATAAAAGGTGTATAAACTAAAATGTTACTCTATACAGGTTACCTGCTGCTAAGCAACCTGGAATAAAGCCTGTCTGACCAAGGCTGTGATTACTTACTTGGATCTATTGGATAATACTTTTTGCACATACTTTCAATCTGAGTTATTAAGAGATACGGATCTAAAATTGTCACGTTTGAGAGAGTCTTTCTCATACTTAAGAAGCAGGAAAATCAGAACTGTATTTTGGTCTCTATGAAATGATCCGATTTTCAATGCATACTCAGCTTAATTTAAGAATCGAGTTGAGGATGCTCCAGTAATGGTTCTGGGCGGATGTCCTCCATGCCGGATGACTCTTTCTTTTTGAGGTCAGTGAAGCCTTAATTTTCTTAAATGCTGGTTTGTCCAGTATTTTAGCCTGATCAAAAATAAACTAAGTCAAGAGCACCTAAAAAGGCATCTTTCATTATGGCATTGTCGGATATCTTAGTAGCAGCATTTAAGGCATTAGTGACCTTCTCCTGGATGTACATGAAGCAATTTTCTTAGTATCTTATTACATCAAGGGAGGCAAACAGTTTAGACGGCTTTAATGTTATTTCTTGCAGTTATGCTAGGTATGTTCAGATATTCATACTACTTCTGTTGTGTCTTCAGCCCCCTGTGGTGTTCCAGTTTGTTTATCAAGGGTTTACCCATGTACTTCTTAAAGTTCTGTTTCAGTTCTAATTGACCAGTTTGAGTTGCAGGATCCTGGATTTTAACAAAATGCATTTTGGAAAGATGGAAAAAATGACCTCTGACGTGGCCTGTAATGTCTTTCTGCAGAGCATGTAGAGTCACAATGGAGAGGTTATTAATGTCTTGGAAAGCTTTTACTTCCATTTTAATATCTAAGAAATTCTGGTTTTATGAAAACGGCGTCTTTTGCAAGGAACTATTGGCAGAGAGAAAGTGAAGGACATCGTAATGGATTTAATGGACCAAGATGAGGATATAAGGAATATTTGTTATTTAGTACATAATCATGGGCAGACAGGCTTTTTTTTACTATTCCATTACTAAAACCTCATTGAATAAAGGTTGGTGTTTGCCAAAAAGTTGCCTGAAGTTTGTGGTCAGAAGATTTAGATGTTTGTATAAACCCAACACTGCCCATTCACCAAACATCAGTCAAGTGTGTGGGTGACATAATCGTCAGAGAATATAGGGAAATTCTGCAAACCAGCCAGCCTCAGCCAGCTAAAAACGGGTTGGGTGAAGGTTTATCCAAGCACAAGGCCACAGCTAAACAAAATGTTTCTACAGTGGCCAAGTTACAGTCCAGGTCTGTCCATTCAAAAAGATGTGCCAGTCTTTGAAAAATGTTGTCCATGGCAACAGAGAAAATATTTACATTTAGTTTTTAGATGCATTTTTATTTTGCTGACAAGATGACAAATATGACTAAGAAATTGCCTTTAAGAGTTTGATTTGCAATAAAAAAAAAATTGCCTGGAACAATCTGTATCACTTTTACTTGAAATGTATTGAGATGAATCTGATGACCATTAAGAGAAAGGATACTTGTGCAAGTCACTATGTTTTGGATTATTACTGATCACAAACTTGTACCCAACATAAATTGATCTACAAATCAAGTCATGGATCCAGAGTGAAGTCAGAAATGGTCAGAGGTTGTTGTGGCATGAAGGTATAAAGGTAAACTTGATGAATTTGAGGGGTGCTTTGCAGTAGATGTCATTTCTACAGGAGAGCTGGACAGATGTTCGTTGAGGTGATATGAACCTTCCTTACTGAACAGAAGTTGCGGAAGAAGCGTGTTTTTTAGAATCAAAAAGTAAGAGGCTTCATTTAAAGCGTTCAGTGCCCATTGTGTTTTGTTAGCCAATTTAACATTTTTCAAAATAATTACAGAACGTCAGATATTGCTTGCAGTTAGTGGTGCAAGGTTTTTTTTTTTAAATTGCTAATTTGTTACTTCGTGTTTGTTGCAATAATTAATGAGCTGTTTTAAATATATCCTCAAGAAAAGCCATTATGCTTCTTTGTGCCAGCTTCCATGGAGGGGCATATAAGGACAGCATTTTAATGCAACACGCAGAACAAAACTTTCACAACAGTGGTTGACTGTGTAGGTATTTTAAATTTGGGATAAAATCAGTACTCAAACTGTCCCCATGTTTTTTCTCGTCAAGCTTGAAAATGCCCTCTGGATCACTTCGAGGACAGATGCTTATTCAAAGCCAGAGGCGGCAGTCACGCTGTCAATAATCAATTAGCCTTCTGACAACTTGGGAGCCCCAGGAACCTCACGGAGACTGGTGCCTTCAGCTTCACAAGGCACTAATTTCAGCCTGGCCGTTGTGTTTATTGGATAAATGCACACGGCACTAGCTGACATCCCTTTGTATTTAGAGACCAAGGCATAGGAGCTGACCACGCCGGCTTATAGTTAAGCGTGCTTGCAGGTGAAGTCCTTAGCTGTTGAAGCTGCTATTTTTTTAAGCCTGTACTTCAGTTTTTAGAAGAGCTGATCTATTTACAAAATCAAACTTAATGTGGGCGGTTCCCCACAGTAAACCAGCAATATATACAATATGGCTGTTGATAACTTGCAAGTAGTCCAGAGCCTTGACAGATTTAAAGCTTTAAAACTGAAACTCTTTGGCTAGGCTTGCCATACTTGTTGTTGTTGTTGTTGTTGTTTAAACTGGTGATTGTGTGTGTTTTTTTTAGAAGGCCATTAAGTCCTGGAAAATTCTCTTGAGAAGGAATACATTTATTTAATGAACAACCCTTAGCCTTGTAGGTAGACACATGGTTTCAGAAAAGGAGATGAGGGACAGCAGAACTCTAATTAGTGTATATCTGCGACAGTACCATGAACAATTTTATTTTAGACGTTTAATATGGAATTAATAAAGGAGTGAGAAGGGATGTATTTAATCCTACATTTAACTGACCTGCTGGATAGAAAAGTGAGTTGCTTTGAAAGTGCCAGGAAAAAACATCTCCTTGTCCCCCTTCATGAAACCAATTTGGACTCTCGCAAGTTCTGGTTCAGAAGTCGTGAAATGAGGAACCAGAACCAACAGGAGGAGGGATCAGTAACAGGAACTGAAAAAGGAGCTAACATCTGTTTTTCTTCCTCTTTATGATCTTTTAATATCAGTTTTGACTGACAGATTCAGCACAGTATTAGAATTACCACGGTAATATGAATACTAATACTGGCCCTCATACTGAACTCTGTTTCACTCCCCAAATTAACTGCTGGTGCATCATAATACCAAAGGAGATATCACAAACTAGCTGACTTCATTTTAGGGGAAGCAATTGCTCTTCTGGTGGCCTCTGGTCCTGAACTGAATACAAATCATACCGTTTCTAGAACTCCGTTTCAGTATAGCAGGGGGGGAAAAATGGCACAAAAGGAAACAGGTCCCCTGAAAGCCTCCCCTCAGCCTGCTTGCAAGATGCCTGCTGATAAAAGCCGCCCCGAACCCGCTGTATTCCGTTTGAACCAAAGACGATAAGAACGAAGCTGCCGCCAAACGAAGAGCGCAGAAGGTAAAGAATAGTCAGCATGTCAACAGCTGTGAAGGCGCCGTTTGATGAGGAAACGTAGCTGGTGCAAACGTAGCCAAGTGTGAAAGGTAAATAAAAGGCCCTTGGCAGTGTACCATCTCCCAACTGCAAGACTCCCAACTGGGCTGAGGCCTGACTGAAACACTGATCAGCTCGCTACGGCTGCCGGTACTGGAAGCTCTGACGCTATCAGAAATCGAGCTGCTCCAGAAACCTGAAATTTACAGGCAAACATACCTGCTGGAACCGTGATGCATAAAAGTACCGTTAGTTTCGCAAGGATGACGGATATGTTGAGTAAGTACTAAGAGCGATTTCTGCAAATTTTAACATTACAGTATTGGAGAAAATTATGATAAGTTGTTTACCACTCCCAGTACTTGAAATCTTGAAATGCCTACAGCCTGGCCTTCCTTACCCTGTAGCTATTTACAAAACAAATGGCCCTGGATTTATGATCATACCTGGTACGGAACCTAAGAGACAGCAGCTTTTAGTCAGGTTATATTCATCCAAATGGGCAATGCAGTGGAGAGAATTCTGGAGCCCAGTAAGTCTTTTTTTGGAATGATTGAGCCTGGCTTTGTAGCTCACAAGGGAGATGTATTCTGCTACGCGTGTGCGGCCCGCACACACACGCCTGGTGTGTGATGTGGCCTACCCCCCTCCCTTGCCAATCCCCTCCGGTTATTGCATTACGTGATCTTAAGCTGGTTCATAAGTCGCTTCCCTCTGGCACTGGTATACCATGCACACGATAATATTCATTTAACACATGGCTTCTTCGTGCTATCTCTAGGAATGCTCATTTTGAATAGCTCATATTGCATAGCACATGACTAACAGAGATTTTATGATGTATTACTATTTAAACTACATTTTTTTTTTTTTAACATAAGAGCATCTGTAAATTTACAGCATTTTTTTTTTTTTTTTTTACACAAAGCAAACTATCTTGAACTGAGAGGCCCAACAGTGGCAACCTGGCAGCGCTGGGGCTTGAACCAGCAACCAGTCAAGTGCTTTAACCACTGAATTACCACTGTATTGGATCACTGCACGTTCAGCGCTCCTGCCTGTGAATTTTGGATCAGCTATAGTAATTTCCCTATTTTCTCCTTTGCCTGTTCGCTAAATTATTACTAATTAATATTGGAATATGTCCTCTGACATCTGACTTGACTTAAAAGGTGTTGGGCCTCTGGTCATTTGTGTTAGCCTCAGTTCTGTGGTCAGACATTGGCTTTTTGGCACCAAATTATGTGTCCGATCTTGGATCCAGTGGAATTGCAGGCTTCCGGTCAACAGCCAAGACATTTAAATAGGGCTGGCTGGCATAACCACTCTTCCACTCAGTAGTCCATGCAAGTCTGCCACATCTCTAGGATGAGATGGTTTAAATTATGATCTTGTAAATTTTGTAATTTACAGTTCAGTGGAAAAGAAATTTTAGCAAATTTACTCTTTCTTTCCTGTTACGATGGTTTCCTATCCCTGTGGCATTCTAAACCCATGAGGCGTTCATGCTTAAACTCTACACCCAAGCAAGTATCTCATTTGTGGTTTTAGGGATAAAAGCATTTCAGATCAAAGACAAATTCACTTCAATGTAAGTACTTAAAATAGCCTTAAAGTAAAAGATTCTGAACAAGTGAGGGTACAGAAGGACAAAAAAAACCGCAAAACCTTATTACACACTTGCTTCTTAGGACTTGCATCAGGACTATCGGGTCATATGCAATTAGCTCCTGATTACATGGTGACTTTTTATTCTGCTTCCGGTTGCCATCGGCTGATTACTGTAGTGTCATTTTTAGGACACAACCTGGAAGGCAGGTTATAGGAAGGTAAGCCTTTCAGAAAGCCCCGCGTCTTAAGTGGTAATCATTTAGTAATTCGGTCCGTCTCCTTGTGACAAATGAGGCAGACTTTTGCCCGCGTTCTCTTTTGCAGTCGTTGTTACAAACGATCCATTAAGAAACGGCTTAATGTGGCGTTATGTTTATTGTGCCTTAGTTCGATGCCTATTTACCCTACTGTCATTCCATTAAGGCGTCAGTTCTAATGTGCTGAGTCGGCGTTTGTGCGTTTGGGCTCTTTTATTAATGAGCGCCTTCACAACGACCGAGTTATTCACGCCTCTTGAGGCAGAGCGGCGAATTCTTCAGGTGAAGCGGATGGAACACGGAACTCATTCGTTCCGACAGGCGAGGGCACGAGACGAGGGCCCTAGCAGGAGCTCTGCTTCAGCTCGGCCATCGAGCTAGCATGGCTCGCGTCACTTAATGCAGTAGGAGTGGAAACCAGTGGCTATAATATGATCCGGTCCACTACAGGAAAACGGCCCTTTTTGTTTTAGCGCAAAGTCACCGGCCACTTTGAAGAAATGATGATGATTTTAAAAAGTTTTCGGAGCTGGAGCGAGAGTCATCCAATTGTCACTTTGATGTATTTACCCACTGGTGCATCTGAAACTTTCTTTTTAGTCTCGTGGATTTACACTAGATGTCATGGATTACAGTAGATATCATGAGTGAGATTTGTATCTGATTTTTGGCAGGTGTTCAACTAGTAGTAACATACCAGACTCGTGTTTCAACAGCTAGAGTGGTGATAGTGTAAACTCAAGAGATCACAAGCTGTTTTTTGAAAACAGACTGATATGAGAGTCTGCGGTTTAGTGTGTATGAAGGGAGATAATGTGTGTTTTTATACATTAGTCTTTCACGGTGCGTGGCGGTTAGTTCAGTGTTGTGACGAATTTGTTTTGGGTGCCACCGCAAAGCCATCACCGCCTTGATTAGGGCCACCATGGCCTTTTGGTGATAATGCATCAGCTATCGAGAGTAATGGTTTTACATAAGCACCATCCTTCCACGCTCGTACCTGACCTTTGGGGTTTGATGTTTTATTGTTGGTCCTTTCTCTCCAGCCTGTGTCTGTCTGCTGGCGGAACTGCTGTAACGTTTCTCGCCGCTGTCTGCTTTATGGAAATGAATCACAGCTATCGGGGCCGATGTGCTTGTGTGACAAAATGACTAACAGCTGCATCACAATGCACGGTCTGCCGGCACACGGCCGTGTGTGTGTGCGCGCGCCAGCGAGTATGAAGGATCAGGGATGGAGCTGGAGGAGTGCTGCGAGACGATGTCTGCATTACTGTGATAACGTATGAGGCTGATGGCGGAGCTGATCTATGCCTAGAGAGGGTGTGTGTGTGTGTGTGTGTGTGTGTGTGTGTGTGTGTGTGTGTGTGTGTGTGTGTGTGTGTGTGTGTGT
>JAOXYF010000015.1:5096062-5122008 GCA_028565775.1 Sternarchorhynchus goeldii | reverse complement strand
GAAATCAAATTAATAGGAATCTACAGACAAAAATATATATATGTTATATGTTATATATATATATATATATATATATGATAGATATCTAAAAAACAAAATATATTTTATTTCAAGTGTAATTTAAGTGCTTTTAAATGGCAAAATGAAATGTTCATTTGCAGTAACGGATCCAGCTGAGTCATGACTAACACAGCCAACACATTCTCCACTTTACTTTAGTGGGTATTTCTGTTGCCACACAGTCAAACTTTTCTAAATGCAAATCAATACTAATCACATGAGGGCACTAATGAATCTGGGGAATTTTTGCAGTCTAAAAGTTCAGTAACCTGTGGCACATTTTTATAAAATGCACTTGCAAATCACAATTTGTGATCACAGGAATTTCCATGGACTGTAATTTGTCAATGTTTTAATCCCTATTAATCCCAATTTTTGCTTTCTTTAGCAAAAGTTACAGCAAGAAACGCTAATGGAAATTTAAACTATTGAGAAAGTGCCTTCAAATTATTAGGAACCTTTTATAAGCATGTAGTGTTTCTAGCATTGATGGACAGGGTTGTACACCGATGTCTTGCTGGTAAGTCAGAAATGCGGAAAAAGTGTCAAAATGGCATATTTGTGCCGAGAAGTCGAGTGTGGTTTGGTGCCGTAGCCGGAACATGGAGGGGTTGGATCAGTTAAGCAGTGGGCCTTTGATGTGAGGAGCACATGCTAATGGATGTTGAAGCCATGACTGGCCTGGAGACAGTGTAATACCCACATCCACCACATTAATGTCAAGATGGTCCAATCATCTCTCTGGCACCCTGAGTGCCTCCTTGGCTCGATTCGGACTAATTTTACCCATAATTGCGAGTTCCCATAAACGCTGTGAATGGCTCGTCCCCAAGGCTTGAGCTGAAGCTTGTAAGGCTTTTGTAATGATTCCAGTGTTTTTAAAACTCTTTCCAGGTACTAGTGCATCGTAAGTGGTCTTATTTTTCAGAAATTAAGATTGAACAAGGATGATGCTCCATTACGGCAATCTGACTAATGAAGGCCTTGCTGTTTCATACCATGCTCCATTAGTAATCATCTTAGTGACGCAGATTACATCTCTGTACAGTAACGATATACAGCCGGCGTGACTCAGTAATCTGCCGTGAACTTTGAAGTGATTGCCCATCTCCACAGCCATCATACTTAACAGCTGATAATAAATTATGGAAATGGGTCAGTTTATGATTCAGTACCATAGCACTAGCTATTCAGGGAGGCCTGCATGTTTTGCGTCTCCCAGCTATTCTCACCTTTTAGGAATCTGTGATTAAATGTAAGCGCTTGTGTTGTGGGACTTGTGATAAATGCTTCTGTGTTTTTACTGGCCAAGTTGCAGCACCTTTAACAACATGGGGAACTCCCAGTGTTTTACTGCACTGTGGGATGCTGGTACCATTAACAAACACTGATCTAATGACCCGTGTGGGACCTGTAGTTATAACCTTCTTTCCTTGAGGCAATTTATCTAGATGTACACCCACGCACAAACATACACAGATACACAGAAACACAAACCTACCTTGGGCAATTTATCTACGGAGGAAGAGCTTCTACTATTAAGACAAACTACCATAAAGGTGGGGTTCTTTTTTTTTTTGGTGACGTCACAGCTCGGCTCTGTACAGTACGCATTACAGCTCACGTTACCCAGCTGTCGAGTATTCTGAGATCATTGAGATGAATTATCTCATTTAACATCGGCATTTGTGATTGCGCGCAAACAATGAACATTAATCTTTACTCGCCCTAGTAAAGCCCTGTGTCGCTTAGACCTTCATTCTTGCTGCACAAATGAAGCCTGGAGCCCAAGCAAGAGGGTTGTCCCGCTGGGTACGTGCATTAGCTTTCTGCGTTTTCACTCAGCAGCCAGTCTGCTGGCAGACACAGGACGCTTTGGCTGCCAAGAAAACACACCAGCAAAATCGTTCTGGGTTAATTGTCATGCACAGTGGCACTTCAGGCCGTTTTGTGTGCGGGTGAGGGAGAGACGGGCACTACATCATCGCATAGCAGCTTGGGAGAAACTTCTCCACACATGGAGCTCAAATGCATTTTGTCCACTTCAAATGGTCTGGCTGTAAGAACAGAGGAACAGCCTTTACCCCCTGTTCTGACATGTGCTTTATTCAGTATTTTTGCAGTTCTTTTTGCAAATTTTCAGCTCCTATCTGTTACCAGCAAAATCTGTTTTAATATTCATTCTGCTCTTATCATACGTACAGCCTGTTTGTTGTTGTTTGAATTTATGTATTTCTTAAGTTTGCCCAGCTTTAACAGATTTGTGATGCAGAGACTAGGGACTACCATCATTTGCAGTTATTTAATAGTGACAGTTTTAAGCATTTAAAAGTTTAATGTTTTGAATGCTGAAATGATGATATCAGATGAAATTAATTACTTTTTTCTCTTGGCCAACTTAGAACTTAAAGATAAGCCTCTAAGGGAAACAGTGCATTTATGATGCATTGAAATATTAACAGTCCTACCTGATGCAGATTGCAGCCTGTGTTGGCAAGCCAGTCTTTTCCAGCTTGGATTTGTTTTTCTACAACTTGGCCCAGTGAGGCATGCACAGCAGGAGGGTTGAACATGGACCCTTGCACAGCGTGGAGGTAGAAGATGTTCATCTCGCTGTGATATCTAGTTCATAATCAGAATCCATGGATGTGTTCAATTAAAAAAAAAAAACCAAACAAACCTGTTCATCTCATCCAACAATACCAAAGACTCTGATTATCTGTGGAGGGGGGGGGGGGGGGTGCAGCCCTATTTTCACTTCAGGGAACTATGGAGTGTTTAGCTTGAGTTCATGGCTGGGGCTCTCACCTGTTAGGTTATTTGTGGTCACACTTTCAGTTAACTCACCCAACATTTATTATCCCTAACTTGCTTGCTTGTAAATACACTTTGGGAACCGACACCACATACATCAAAAATATATATTTCTGTATTGTGAAATGACAATTTTGAAGTCATGAGAACAATAATGGAAACGATCTCCACACATCATGAAATGTAATGAAACTACCTCTCAATCCAGCAAAAGCCACTCAACATGTTGTAATTCCCCACTATTAGTCATTACACCCTTAACAACCACACTGATTAAACAACCTCATTGAGTAGACCTGTGTAGCGTAAAAATCATCAAAAATGAGCCAGCAACGAAGAGACTGAAGCAGGTCCGAGTCGGTGAGAATAGAGATTAAAATCTTTATTGCAAACCACACAGGACATGCACCAAAGGAGTTGCCTCGAGAACAACTGAACTCCTTCAACCAAGGGTCTCCAATTATACAACTTTTAGGGGCTTGTAACCTCGAAACATAATATGATTGGATGAGGTCCTGACAGCAAGACAGGAAAAGGCCTCATTTGAAAATGCACCATTGTTCATTATGATCAACCATTACAGCATCTTTATCCACCATTATCTCTGAGGCCACGCCTGACTAATTAAAAAAAACTGAACTGTCCATCACTCCTTCATATTATCTAGTCCTGGTCCAGCAACTCCCTTCTCTGGACTACAACTGACCTTGCCTGTGTGTGTGTGGGTAATGTATGTTGCTTCCAGTTCCCACAGAAGTCCTAATTATCTCGCGCGTGTGGGGGGGGGGGTGTAATACCCCAAAATTTCAACCACACCTGCCACTCAGACTGCACTGAATAAAAGGAAACCCAGAAGGTGCCAAATAAACAAAATAGAAATGGCACCTGCCTTTAGCTGGTTCCTCCACTTTGTACGTTACTCAAAGCTCACACTTCAGGCTCTGGTTCACATGGAACGTCACTTGATTCTTTCGAGTACTTTTGCGGTATCTCTCTCTCTCCTCTCTCTCGTCAGCACGACCTACCGATGGCTAAACCATGGAACCTCAAGCGCTTCCGGTAACTCAAGGTGCCAGGGGGGCAGTGTAGTGTTCCACGGTGAACATCTTCAAATCGAGGTTGCTAGGTGAACGAGGCTAACATTCAACTACCCTTTGAGCTAGCGTGAGGTTAATTAAGCTATAACTTTGACTAGCAACTAATGGCTAACACTAGTACTGACGGTTATTCACAGTGCATCCTCATAGCTGTTCCAGTCAAACGCTGCATATTAATTAGACGGTCTCCTAAACGGAGCATGTGCAGAAACCCACTCCTCACAACTGTATGTTTACGCACATATACTCTCCCTTCTGGGAACAGAAGCACTAGCACAAAGATAATAGAAAGACTAGGCTGATGACTTAACCCTGGGGTGTGTGTGTGTGTGTGTGTGTGTGTGTGTGTGTGGGTGTGTGTGGGTGTGTGTGTGTCTTGCAGAGCCCACCACTTTTTTTTTTTTCTTCATTGCAAGAAAAGGTTCATTGTTCACACTTGGTCTTTCACCTCTTTTCAGTGAATTCACTCATTAATTATTCATTCGTGAAACTACTGTAAGCCAAGCTAGAACATTCAGGAAACATTTAGCAGAAACTCTCTGTAGACATGAAATGGCTTTGGGCTGGGGGGGGGGGAAGTAGCACGATATTTTACATAAGTATACTTTTTTTTTCGAAGGAACATCAAAGGTGGGATGATGTGTGTTCAAGCTTGTTTATCCCCAGCATGACAAACCCTCACAGTACTCTAGCAGGCCTGATACCCTCAGTGTTGTTTATTTCAGAGGATGTTCACTGAGTGACAGGGGCAAAATCGTAAAATCAGGAGCAGTGTTTTTCGACACATTACCACCTGAAGTGAATGAATTGGGCCGCGGTTGAGCCGTTCAGAAAATTCTATTAGCTTATTTATGTGGAGGTGCTGGGGGCAGGTAGTCCAAATGCCAGACTGGTGCTTGTGCTTCGGCAGCAAAATCTGTGTGTGCATTCAGACAGTTGGAGAGAATTAAGAATCAGGAAGTGCCAGTCACAGGTCAGGCGAAAGAAGAGATGTGTCAAGGATGAAGCTTCTCTTGAATTCAGAGAAGAGAGCAGGGCTGTGGTGCGACGTCAGTGCTCTTCGCTTGCTTCCGAATCAGTAAATCCATCTCAGGATAAGAGCTCTCTGGGGGGCAGACCCCGAAAATAAGCTGGATGCAGGGCCCTGTAATTGATATTGTGTCAGAGGGAAGAGTTCGCCTGTGTCAGTGCTGGGGGTCATCTGGAAGCAAGGAGCCATCTGAGTAGGCCCGTTCAGCAGAATTATGCTGCATGTTGAATAATGCATGTTTGAATAATGAATACTAAAACCATGACTCCGCCCAGTCCACCCCCTCCAAAATCGGTGGCGCTGTCTGCGCGCGGTGTAGGTGGATATTGAGATGCAAAACCGCTTGTGCGCTGAAGCGGGAAACGCCAGCTGTTCTGGGATCAGCTCTGGCCTGTGCTTTTGAACACTAGACAAGTCTCCCTGTGAACATTAGCCTCCCTTGCTACACCGTTGACCTTGTGGAAATTGGTGGCTGGGCCTCAAGGGGACCTCGAGCCTTTGGGTCACTCTCAGCTGTGTATCACTTCTCTCTGCAAACCCTTCCATTCGTCCCGTGTCCTCTGCAGGCAATCTTGTGCTCCACAGCCCATCTCGTGTAAGTGGGCAGACATCTCATGCAGTCACTTGAATTGCTCTTCATACGCAGGTAGCAGCTTTCCACTGCCAAATCGCCATAACCTCCTGAGATGAGATGTATGTGCTGTGTGTGTGTGTGTGTGTGTGTGTGTGTACGATTGTGCAAAAGTGTGTTAGGGGAGGGGAGGGCAAGGAACTGAGAAGTGAGTGTTGATCGGGGAGATTAGAATCTCGCTTTATGAACTGGTGTGCTGAACATAAACCTGTAAACTGAAGAGAGTGACCTTGAAGCTGTTTTAAGAGACTGATGGAGAGAACCTCGTTGACGGCAGACATCCATTCACCTTCTCTCCATTCTCACACCACAATTAAGGGGGGGGGGAGTGGAGGGGTGGGGCTCTACAGATAAGGGAATGGCACAGTCTACTTTTTTCCCAGCAGGGGTTTGCAGCACTTCAGCTTCTGTGCCCTTTAACATGAGCCAAAATTAAAGGAAATTAGGTGGAGATGTACTGTCTAGACTCTAACATGAATAATAGGTAGATTGACCCATTATTTCACCGTTATATTATTGTTATGCACTTGTAATATATCACCTTTGCTGTGCTCCTCAGCGCTATTCGTACCAGAAGCTTGAATTTTGCCTTCCCCAAAAAGATTAAATTCCAATTACAAACCCATTTTTACATAGATAAATTTTATGTATTGATGTTACTAGGCAAATCTTGAGTCTAGTTCAGATGATGAATAAAAAATGATATTGTATTCATGCCAGCACCACATTCTGTTGTTTTTTTTTTTTTTTTTACAAAGATTTTATGATGTCTTATCCTGTAGTGTTGAGCTGCGACACCGTTATCTCACAGCCCAAACGGTTGTTTGAAGATTCTTTTCCTACACAACCTTTCTGATGCTCTTTTAAAGCTGCAGCTGGTGTAGTTCATGTAGGACTCATTTGTCAGGGCTGGAGCAAATTTGACCAGTTTTAGCCCAGTTAATTTGCATCAATTAATCCACCGTGAGAACACGGCACACCTTTGCGTGTCCTCTCTGCTGAAAAGCAGTGAACTCACCTAGCTATTGTGGAAGCATTTGTCAAATCCTTGGCCCTTCTTAAAGACGTCTTATTTTAGGATATGTGGCATTTTATTTAATGTCAAGAGAATGGAGAGGAAAGCCAGGTTGCGACCCTGAAGAGTGTGGTGTTTCCCTGGGCTGCAACTGCTACTTTGCAATCAAATCTAGAATCTTGTTTACACTGCATTTTAAACCTTTTCTCCTGAAGCTCAAATCAAACTGAAGATGAGTTCTGACTGCACCGACTCCGCCCATTCCTTGTTCTGAACTTTTTGTTCTTGTTTTCAGCAGTCGTCCTTGCCTGAGCTCTCATGGGACAAATTAGGAGGTTATAACAACCTCAGCCTCTCGTTTACCCTCTAGAGATGGGGGGGGGGGAGAAGAAGCAGAGAAGAATTCATTCAGGGCCCAGCAGAGTGCAACGAGAAGACTGCATAAATTAAATAAATTCGTTACAGAACACTACTGCTGTCGCGAGTAGCAATCTATTTCATTAGGAGTGAAATATTGAAGTAGAGGTGAAATATCAAAGCATGTTGTGGTGAGAGGCAAATGCTGCTGTGTTTGCGTCTTGCGTTTCATAGAAAGAATATGGAACTGGCACACGTATATGCGAGCTGAAAAGGGAGTGTTGAAGTATATATCCTTTAAATTGGTGGCACAAAACGGCATTAAAAGAAACTATCAGTAACTGTGTATACATCTTGTCTCTTTAACCAAATCCCCTTAGACTGCTTTCCTAGAGGACTGTTTTCAAGCAAGGTCATATTTCAGACTGAAGGTAGTCTTCATTAAATCAAGCAAACATTTACAGATAAGTCTATCAGAGATTCTGCTGAGAATGTTTCTTGAGATTTTGTGGCAACTTCTGGCGAGTTTCATGCTCCTTGGACTGTTTAACAACAATGTAAGAACAGCACTGTGAACAAACGGCTGCCGAGTGAAGTGGAGATGCTTCCAAGTGGAGATGTTGGTCTGGAAATATCGGCCCTCGTTTTTATCTGTGCCACGTCTGCTACATGGAAATGCATCAACACAATTAGGCAATTGTTGTGATTACTGACTCTGACATCACGGATCTGCTAGTAGAGCTGCACAATAGGTTCTTTGTTGCATGCTGATGCAGCACCACCCTTTGCAAAACACACACGGATTTGTGTATGGCGTGTGCAGTGAGCAGCCACAATTGCCACACGTTCCTGACGAATGTGAGCGCGCCGTTGAGTTATATACCTTCTCGTCACATGAATAGCAATATTCTTTGCCTAAATAAAGTCAAACAGAAATATCACGTTCACTAGCAGCATGTAGGTAATGCTGCAAATCGTATTGCATTTGCACTATTGATCAGTGTAATCACAAAATGACCCAGAGGTTAAAGAAGTTATTATGAGAAATGTTTGCTACAGCAAATTATTTTTGGAATCTTGTGTATGTGCTGTCAAAACCACTAGTGTATAGAAAATAGTAGAAGAAACCTCAGATCTTGGATTAGATTAACACACTGTTACACGCCTACCCTAATGTTGGCTCTAGTGGGCCCACGTAGTCCCCTAGACAAGGTTTTCCCTGATCTCGAGTCAGAAGCATCAAACTTATTTAATGAATAAGGGGGTTATTGCGAAGGGGAATATAATTATCAATAGCACAAAAAGGGAATGTATTTACAAGTACACTGTAAAAAAACAAACAAACAAAAAAACCCAAAAAAACCCTATAGAATCTACTCAGTAAATGTGAGTCAACAATTTGCACTCGGTTTGTTTGGGTATATTTTACCTCATTTTGAATAAGGACCACCTAACCCTAACAGCTGTGATGCACTAAAAGAAATTGGTTAAAGTCTACACAACATTTTCAATACATTATACTACCAATTACTTAAAATTGAGTAGCATTAACACCTTGTTAGTAGTCAATTAAATTAAATATCTAATCTAATTAATAAAATATTAAATAACATTTTTTTTGTTATTCATTCAAGGAATGTTCATTTTACTTAGATTGCCAGGCATAAGACAAGATTGATCATGTATAGTTCTTTTAATTAACTCTTTGTTCAAAACACAGAGGTACAAAATGACTGACTTCACTCTGCATATTCAACTGAAAGTTTCTTCAGCACTTAAACGAGTTTTCTGCTTCCAAATGAAAACAATGGTCCAATGTTCACAAATTGTGGTATTAGAGATTGCTCAAATAAGTTGTAAAAAAATTCATCTCAATTATATGCATAGTGTCATCTCTGTGAAGTAGATACACACCATCACATGCTTCAATATAGACAAGATACATGTTTCAAAACCTGTTTTGAAATTAATGGAAAATCAACCACTGCTGAAACCAGTTCAGTCCATTTTTAGTTTAGTTTTAAGGCTTTGGACCTTCTTGAGCAGCCTTGCTCTGTCAAGTTCCAAAAAAAGTTTCTGGAATGCTTCAAAAGTTTACTTCAGCTTCTTGGGGTACTCAAGATTGAGGGCATAGATCAATCCCATCAACAGCATACATGCCCTCGTTCGGTTTCTACACCCATGCAGCACTTGGTTCCCTTCAATGACAATAGTCACATCTAATGGACTATGGATCACGAGCACCTTCATGGTTTGGTCCATGTAGCCCTCACGTCCATCCTCCATGTGTTCCTGGTCAAGATATTTTCTAGTGAGTTTACCCCTGTTAAACTCAAATGGCAACAGTCGCCTTATTCACACTCGCCCGCGGTCATTTTAAAACGGCCACTGAAACTAAACGCAAATTATTTAACTTGCATTTGGAGTCTGACAGGTCGTCATAAAAGCAGTATGCTTGCATTTAAACCGTTCCCCAGTAAAATACCAGAACACGTTAGCCAGTTTGAAACTTTGCCATTAGCTTACAGGTTGCTAGCTTTAGAAATGTGGTTATGTATAGCTAACATCTTGCACAACTAAACGCTGCACGTTAATTAGCTTGCTAAAATAGACTGCCCGTGAGGCTACAGCGTGAATTTGTTTCAACACACAAGCACTGATGACAAAACTTGTCAGATATTACTCTTAAGCAATTTAATGATTACGTAACAAATTGGGAAGAATCTCGCCTTAAATCCAGCAGCTCGACACGACACGTGAAGCATCAATAGCATGAAACTCCCGAGAACCAAGGTACGCGCGTGGCAATGCAGGGCCAATACTTTTGAGTATATTCTATTGTTTTTTTAGTAGGTAGTGCATATAAAATTTGCCCATTATCTATTTTACTTGCTGACTAATGTACTTGAGTACATTTTAAACGATTTGTAGGTGTTGTATATACCACCCTCCAAAATCGTTTTTTACAGTGTATATACAATGTGACACAAGCTGCTGTCCAGATAGGACTGTGGCCAGAGCCCAAGCAAAGAAAGTAATAAAACAAATCTAAACTAACCTAAGGCACAGAACCTGCCCTAACTAAGAGAAAGTGAGAAAACCTATGGCTAAACTAACGGAAATACATGGGTGGTTCCCACCAGCTAAGCTGGTGTTCTTGGACAGAAGTTTTACCTCCATAATACACGATGTAGGTGCTCGCATGTCCTCCAATCAAATAGACAACTCTGTGAAAACCCTTGACACCAAGACTACATACATGGCAGCCCAACCCAAGGGGTTAGTCAGCAAGGGAGATGACTAACAAAGCAGTAAACACATTTCTTTGCACATCTGCAAAGAAAAATAGCGCGATGGTTGAATCATAAGTCGAGTGTATTCGCGAGAGCCCACCCCGAAAACACGCCACCTTTTTTCGGTTGTGGGACATTAAAAGGTATGTTGTAGTCCTGCCCCGTTGTCTTCTTGAATGCTCTCTGACTGGTTGATTGGAGGGCCACGAGGGAAAACACTCTGCAATAGCAGCGGAGCACCAAATAGGTAACACACGGGTATCACATTTACACAGGTTCCAGACCATTCAGAACCAGAACAGAGTTGTGAGACAAGAAAACAATTCTTAAATGATCAAGAACGGCAGTTGCTGATTCATATCTGCATATAATGTAACACACATATAATATTGTTACATTATATATAGCTGTATGTTATTACAGTTCCTAACGGTCTTATCCACCAACAGCATAACATGGCATGGATTTGGGATTGAAAGGGCACCTGTGTTGCAAAAGCTCTGGGGGATCGGCCAAAAAGTCTCACGGTCACCTGCACCACTTTCTTTTTATGGGGAAGTTCTCCAGCTATTAGCCAGGTAGCGAAACGGTCTGCTTAAGAACAAGCACACAAATGAGTCTAGTGGTCAAGTTACCATATACTCTGTTTAAGGAGTGAGGGAACATTGTGTTCACCAGGTAAATCAGAACCACTTTAATCATTGAAAGCAAAGAAAACGATTGGATCTGGATGGTTAACCTGTCTCGATTTGGCTCCGTCATGTGAGGACGTTCGGTGGAAGGAGCCTTCTTTTGAAATGGCCTGAGAGGAACCTGGAGATCACATTGGCACAAGATTCTCTCCTTAATGTTTTTGAAATGGTACCATAAAAAGGTTTATGGAAGGTTTGTTTAACCTAGATAGTCATAAAGTTATATGATGGAATATAAACTCTTGAAATAGTTTTTAACAACAGACACAACTAAATAGAAACTTTTACTTCTCAGCTGAGGTCAGTTATTTGGGATTTAGCTCCTGTGTGAAGTGAGAATCAGATTTCCAACAGTAAGATCATTTTCAGGTTTGATGCAGTTTCAGATTGAGGCAAAGATTTGAAAGATGTTTTTAAAAATGTATTTGTTCTACACTTATTAGATTACAGCAACTGACTTTGTTTAGAAAAATACACGTTAGTACCGTGCATCATATTTAGTACTGAGTCGATGTCATTTTTTTTTTTTTTTTAATTTGTAGTGCGCACGGAACTGGTCTCGTTTATCATGCTGGACATGTTGACGACAATAAAAGACGAGAAGAAAAGGTGAAGAACCTTCTCTGATATCTAAGCTTCATCCATCTTTTGCTCTTCCACTTTTTTTCTTGCTTTTTCTTGGGGAAAAAAAAAAGATAAATCAATGTCCCGGAGAAGAAAACTTAATTATATCAGTGGGAGGTTCAGCCAATGTGAGAGAATATCTTTCTGGCATTGTGGTGCTGGGAGCTCTGTCGCTACCCTGCGAAAGCAGCCTGCAAATTGGGCCATGTGTAATAACCCACCATACAGGGAAAACACGATAATCAGACCCTGCTAACCACAGTAGCGCTGGAGTGTTGTCTGCTGTAAGCGCCGGCTGCTGGAGATGTGCTTTCTGGGATTTACTTTGTGTCTATCCCTCTGCCGCGTCCTTGTGTACTGTTTAGCGTGCCGTGCAGCCGAGTGTAGGCCTTGATGATCTTCTGCTTTTATACAACCACGCGCGGAGAGATCAGTGATTCCAAGTTGTAAACGTCACCACTGTTTTGAATGGATGTGCCTGGGTTTCACTTTATAATCCCCGTCTTCCCCCAACCGGCAGGATATGTGACGATTTGCATCCTCTTACAGTTCCAGTAGCCTGCGATGGTGATGTGAAATTTTCCTCAACATGCACCTAATGGCGTGTTAACAGCGACTGGTGTCTCTCCATGCATGAAGAGCTGCAGGACCCAAACCGAGAAGAAACTTGAACCCGCCTTTCCAGTTGCTCAAGACGGAGCAGACTTTTGGGTTTGGGTTGTAAATTGTTGGTCATTAAGTCCATTAACCGATGATTGCCCTTTTTACTGCGTGTAGTGCCGTGACGGATTGGTTGGCTGACGAGGCTTATCGTCATTGTGCTGATTGATCGCACCCTCCCTATAATGTTTGTGTTAAGAGGACTGCATGTTCTGTGTGGTAGTTTGGATTCACTGCCCCACCTACTTCATCTGAACGAATCTCTGCTGACCAAGTTAGCCTTATTTTCATTTTAGCACGTCGGCCACGTTGTAGCCCAGGTGTCCATAATCAGAAGTTTCCTTATTAATAAGTAGGAATGTGTTGTGGCCTGAGATACATTAGTGACTCGGCTGTGCTGGAGATCAGCTCAGAAGCTGTGTTGCTCCTGGCCCACTTCCAGAGATCCAGAACTCTGATTGGTATTCATAGTTTGACTGGTTTATTGTGTTTTGTTCACACAGAGAAGAACAGACATATTTAATAGGGACAACTAGAAGTGACTGTGTGTAGCTGTAACTTCTTTCATCGGCTTGAAATTCAAATCATATATCTGGCACTACGCAGATGCTGCTGTCGACAACTCTAATGCTTAGCGTTTCTCAAGACTTATGATTTAACTCCACCTGTTTGATCATTTATAAGAATAACCTTTGTTCTGAAGATGACTTTTTAAGCGGAAAAACATTTTTCCCGCAAGATTTATTTTTTGCTGAAGCACACATGCATTTCTCAACACTATGATTATGATGAAACATTTGGCAGTAAATTTTGCACTAAGATTTTATCAGCAACTCAATCCCCTGTGTGTATTTGATGTATACTGTCTCAACATTGGAAAGCTAGAAAGATTTAGTAAAGTATATGTAATATTCTGTGGATATGATGGTAATCTGTAGATATGATTCATTCATGGCTTAATCACTTTAACAGCTTGCTCTTCGAATAAGTGTCAAATTTCCAGTCGCCGTACACATCCAAATTAACACTGTTAAACTCCTACAGAAAGAAATGTACCATAACAGGGTTGAACTGGGTTCGGCTGAACTGAGTAGGAGCTAATCCTGCAGTGGGTGATTTTCGTTCACTACTTTTTCTGTGCCGTAGAGTTCATGGCTGGTCATGCTTACTTACTACTGTAGGAAAAGAGACACCATGGAACATCATAATACATCCGCTTCCCTTCCTTATGAAGTCCCACTGGCACAGTGAACACTTAGTGGCATATTAAAGACATAAATCTTCATTACAAGCTTGAGTGTTCAAAGCATCATTAATATTCTGTTGCTAGAGATCTAGTCTTCTCTATCCTTGCTGTTCCTTGGTATTGTTCAGAGCATAACAAATGGTTTGACTATGGGCTGTTGAAAGCTCCCCAATTTAATAAACGTTTAATGGTGCTAATGAACCATTTAGTAACTGTTTAAATGGAGAAAACCATCTTTTAAAATCGGGAAGCCAGTCACAATGTTTGTGATCAAGCTAAGAAAAGCACTTTGTGCCTTCAGTAAGGAATACAAAGTTCACTGCTCTCTTCAGTGCTTCTAGGTTGTAATCACTCTGTTTTGCTGCCAACTTGTCTAACTCTTCGCAAAAGAACTTGTAGGATTAGAAGATATGGCATTGCAATTGAATAGAGGCTAAATTAATTCTCAAGGGTGAATGTATTATGCTGCAGGGTCAAGTAATGATAACATCATTGTGCTTTCAATACAGGTCATTCATACAAGGACGTTTTTCTATCCAAGTGTTAAACAAGGGGCAAAAAGTCTTATGTAAATTGTGTTCATGTTTGCTATGGTAGTGTAATAATTATGGTTCTTGATCGAGCACAAATTAAATGTAAGTGTGGTGTTTTAGTGTGAAATGTGCTGATAAAATAATTGGTTTTGAACCTCTTCTTGCTTTCCTTGTTTTAGTGTAAGATTATTAGTTCAAGTAGCCTGTCAGTGTGAGCCACAACAGAAGGAAGTTCAGTTCAGTGATGGATGACATTGCTACAGTGAGACTTTGAGCTAGGGCTGGGCAATATGGCAAAAATATGATCACGGTATTTTTTTATTTTTTTTTCCCCCATATTGATATTTATCACAATATATAACTTCATAATGCTTGGAGTATTCCGCAAATTACAAAAGCCTAGGAAAGTGAGATTTAATAAGTGTTAGCAAAACTAAAAATAAACAATTAACATGGCTTATGTGCCTTAACGGATTTCCTTTTAACAAAATTTAGTATTAATTATTTACATCTCTTAAATGTTTAAAAGACGAGAAAAGTGCAAAATGTAAATGTGATGGAGACATAAAAGGAGTGAAGGGTGGAGCTTGGAATTGGAGTTTGATTCTCCTTCACGAACGGAAACAACCGTAGCGACTTAAAGCGGCAACAACACAAACGAAAAGCAAACGGCATTCATCATTGACGAAGTCGGTCTTCACGGACATGCAACAGGCTTGACGGATCACTCACTGTGTGAATGTGCAGAGAGGGCTGGCAGGATCTGTGGGCTTAAATAGCAGTGAAGCTTGTAAAGGAAATGGGCTTCGGGCGGGTTTAATAAGTGGGTGATTGAGATCGAGTTAAGCGTGGGTGTGGTGTAGGAGTGGGCGTGTCTTGTTGGCTGGGTGCCCGGTGCATTGTGATGGTAAACAGTGTTCAACAGTCATTATGCTACATCTTCCCTTGTTATAGCATTGAATTTATCGTTATTCTAATTTTTTTCCCTAGTTTTCAGAGTGCTTAGGTAGCTCAAACAATGGTTTGTGGTAGTGAAACATGCATGTACTTTGACGCACAATCACAAACTGACTAGCTGTTGACACGTTTATTTCTGCTTGCTGTGTGATGGACTGTTGCATCCTTATCGAGTAAAAATGTCAAAAGCTCATCATTGTCAACATAAATTTTTATCGTCTAGCACTACTTCGAGCTGAACCTTCGGCACGACCACAGTTGACTGGAGGATGAAAAGGGGTGAAAAATTATACTCATTTTCTGTTTTTTTTGGATTGAATCTTGGCCCTATTTCAGATGTGCTGTTTTTCAGTGAAGGCAAAATATAAGCCTCTGTGAATGAACTATTCACTTACAACAACATGGACAGCTCTGTGGTTTAAATGTGAATAATATGTTGCATTTTATTCAGTCCATGCGGGAGGCTTCAAGCACTGTTAATTAGAGATCTAAACTAGCCATACGTCACGTGACAGAAAATGGACTTGGGTTTATTATTGGTTTTCTGCAGTCTTTTCTGTTATCTTTATGAAAAAGATCCCTCCCCTTCTTTCTCAGAAAGGCAGGGGTTGGTCTCGATACCTTAATGGGCTCCCTCTTGATGCTTTTAGTAGGTATGAAGAGACTGGGTTGGAGCACGTAAGTGCTTACAAAAAACAGTTTGACATTTTTTTTTTTTCTTTCCTATTTATTAGGCTCCTTCTTGGGCTTGGTTTTTCAAAATACAGTGCCTCTTTAAAAATGAAAGGAGACATTGGCCTCTTCCAGCATCTGTGACATTTTATAGGACATGTTAAAGCACCTCTCCTAATTCATCTCTTCTTTTGGCCAAACTAAATGGTATCCCCATGTCTACATCATGTAGACCGTGACGTGTGATCGGTGTTCTTGCTTAATGTTGTGCTTTATCTGGAGTTTTCTTCTTGTTAACCGATTCATGGAGTTTGTAATACTTCGTGTTGTCTCAAGTGTGTTGGTTAGGTGGTAAGGAGATGGGTTTGAGGAGCAGAACCACCGTGTGATGTAGGCCGTGGGCGAGGAAACTTTCCGTAGGCCTTCTTGGGTTGTTTCTCCACCATCTTCACATCCAGTTTATCTGCAAGGCGCACCCATACTCCTTTGCTTCAAAGAAAACCATGTACTAACATGTTATTTGTGTTGCTATGTACAAATGCCATGTACATTTTTGCCACACATGGCGAGAGAGAGAGAGAGAGAGAGACAACTTCCGTAAAAACGGGGTCACACACGTGACGCTCTGTGCCGCTTAAAGTGATATTGCTCTTTTTGGGCTATTATAAGTTCAGAGCTCTAGTAAGGCTTAAAAAATGCTGTTTACTTCAGTGCATCAACAGAAATGGCACACTGAATGCGGGGGATGAAGATGATGAAGTACAGCGAGAACGTCCTTGGCTGGTGGTGTTGGTTTTTTTAGATTGAAAGATGCTAAATATGGGGTTCGAGCAATGAGCTGTGTGGCACAGTTAATGTCGGGAGTTGTACCCAGCATTACTGTGGTTTTCTTCTGTAGTCTGGTCCAGTCATTTATTAGGCTGAATGTAATGGGGTTCTCTGAGTGAGCTGTTCTAATGGCTACCGGAGCAGCAGTCTGCCTGATTATCACTGATTCTCTCACAAATTCCCTCACTTTGTTTGCTTTGATGGTCTGAGCTCCTGAAAGTGCATGGGAGATTGAAATGACATCTACCACTGAAGCTTTATTGAGATTTGGCGCTGGGGTAATGATAAAGACACTACCCCACTGCTCAGACACCCTTACCTAAGTACTCACCTGGGAATATGAACATTCAGATCATTATCGGATGATCCAAACCTATAAACAAGTCACAAAGGCAAGAAGCATTTTCATATAATAAGTGCGATGAAATGGAAAAGCATTTCGTCCTCTATCGGGTTTCTCTCCCTGCAAGGAATTTTAGAGAAAGAGTTCGGGTGATGTATATATTTTTTTGTTTCTTCATAGCAAGAAGTTGGCATGTGTCACGGGACAGTATTTTGTATTACATTTCTTTGTCTGCTCAGTTTTATATCGCTGGCTGAGTCATTTGTAAAATGCAAACCGTACACTAATAAAGAATTCATATCTAGAGTGCCAGTTCTCTGCAAACAGGTTAAACCTCGTCAGACTGAATCGCACTGTTAATGGGCATGCATATAAAAAGACAATTGTTTTGTGCAGTGTGTTATAGAACCACATTTGGAATTTTTTTTTTTATTGGTTGTTGGAAAATGAAGTTGCCGCACGACTGCTTTCTCATCATTAAATCTGATTTGGCGCCTTTCCGTATTGGTTTACTCATGCTCTATAAGGCAATTGTGGTGTTTTGTTTTTTTTTTGTTGTTGGTTTTTTTTTTTTACCTAAATGTGTTTTGGAAAAATCTTATAGTGAAGACGGCATTTTAAAGTACCTAGTGTAATGTATTCCAGTGGATTGGGATTCAAAATTGGGAAAACCCTACAGATGAGGGCCACGTGTTGCTTTTCCTGACTGAGGGTATGTACGTCTTAATGCTTTGCTGTCGGTTATAGCATGGTTAGCATTCATCCTAGCAACTGCAGTTTCTCAACATTCTTAATTATTGAGAACATGCATTTGCCAAATGGCTTCAAAGTACTACATTCTGCTTTCTTTCACTTCAAGTCAATTAGGGTGTGCTTTATTCGCACGTCCCCCCCGAACGCAAATTTCCACACCCTGGTCTTGAAATTCTCAAGTGTCAAAAAATATATTTTTTAAGAGTTATCTCCCATGAACAGCATGTGTACTGCATTGCTGTGCTTGGAATTCTGAAGAGGAACAACAGAATAATCTTTGTTAATTGTTTTAATGTTCAGAACTTTTTTTTTTTTTTCCCATATCGTTTGTGTTAATTGAATTTATTTAGGTCCCACAACAGACCAGGTAGAAAGTAAAAATCCAAGCTCTGATTTTAACTAGCACATGAGACACCTGGTGTTTCTCACGTTTTATTTTAGCGTTTCTCTCTCTATCTGGGTTTTTGATGCTTTATAGACCAAGCTCTTTATCTAACAGTTTTTTTTTTTTAAAACAATTGATCAGATTTCTGCTGTATAAACACATCTTGTCTAGATAACCCAGATCATTTGCATACCTCATTATCACCTATTCAGTGATAACACAGTCAACGAGCTCCATCACAGGAAATAATTAAACGTGTTTGTAAATATTTCCACCTCTCAGCTGAAACAAGAGCACTATTAGTCACAGGATTTGAAAATCTCGAGGCCTGTGATTGTTTTCCTCTACTTATCTGTATATGATTCCCTCAGCCAAGATGTGCCTTGTCCCATTGTAGAATCCAGTCTTTATGGATATTTAAAATAATTCCATTATCATATTGCATATGTACAAATACTAGCTTGCCTCTCTGCTCGCTCATGTTATCAGTAGAATGGTGAAATGGCTCTTCTTTGAATAGAGGGCCTCCCTGGTGGCACGGGGCTGTTAGTTAAACCTTTCCACCCAACAGCAGGGTGGCTAGCTTTAGATATTGCTCAGGCCTCTGTGAATAATCCCCCCCCCCCTGCACTCTAAGATTGATGCGGCTTTAGAGACTTCGTAGCTCAGCACCCAGAGCTCAGGGCTCTGTGTTTCCCACCCGGAGATGCGCTCGAAGCCACGCTCCCCCCACCGAGTGACGGCGAAGCAATTTCCTCCTTTCTGTCTCGGTCGCGGCACTCTTTGATTGATGTGATTCTCCTGGATTCATGATTTTGATGACTCCCAGAAGCCTGACTGAAAACTTTTGGGGAAGGAGAATGTAAAAAAAACAAAAAAAAAAACAAAGAAAATAATAGAAGAAAACCCCCCCCCCAACCACAAACAGAGAAGATGGCTGACAAAGTGAAGAGCTGCTGTAGGTTTCTCAGGGATGAAACTGTCGTGTCTCAAGTCTTGAGTTGGATCAGAAGTTCTTAAAAGCTTTAAGCTTTAGGGATTGCTGTTAATAACATTTTGCAAAGACTATGAAGCAAACACTTTTACATCTGCAGATGTATATGCAAATGCACATAGAGTTCTGCTCTCAATAGGTCTGGGACTCTGAAAGCTTTTTACTGATCCCTACAGTATATCTTTACATCTGTTTCAAGCAATTCGCACGTTATTTCTGTTCATTTATTTAATAGTCTCGTATTCTTTATTTAGAGATTTAGTTTTTTTTCTTTCGGATATCTTATTAGACTGAGGGCTTGGTGAACCATGCTAGCTAAGCATTGGGTGAGCTAGCCAATGCAGATAACGGAGATGATCTCCACAGAAATGCTTGTGATTCTGCTTTCTGATAATCACACTTTCTCTTCATGAAAGGAATGTTGCACGTGTGTAATCACTCCATGTTTCCTTGCACTACACAGATGATTAACATTCCTGTCACAGCGCAGCCCACAAAGCTGTGAATTCACATGGCCTTCTGTGAAATTTCAGTTATGCGCACAAGCTTTTTCGGAGTAATCGGTTTCAAATGTAATTAACTACCATTTGCCCTATCTGCAAAACGGCAGCATTGATTATCTCTTTCAAACGTACATTTTAATGCCATTGTCTTAAAACAAAAGTAAATGGCTGTCCACTTATTAGTACTTCTCTGCCTCTCAAGAATGTCTCCAGTAAATCGAATTTAATATGCCCCTATTGATTTACATTCATTCTAAGAATTCAATCATTTCTTATTACAGACCACCCCTCGTGTCTAAATTTCTTTTTTTTTTCTCCAATTTTTATTTTAGCTGACCGTTCTGTGAATGGCAAAAAGGTCTCGCAAGTCCACACTATTATGAAGTTCCTATACCTGGAGGCATTAACTGGTTTAGCTGGGATTTTTGCTTGATTTTAATCATTTGTCCTGACAGTAAGCTACACTCATCAGAACTGTTCTCTTGACCCTAAATTATATTGATCATTCAGTTTTTCTGAATGAATTGGGCTGCTATTCATTCTGTAGTCGAGTAATTTCTCATCACTGTTCCTTTCGGATTCAAGTATTGCTGTTTTGTTAATTACAGTACTGGTACATCACACTGAAATATACTCGTGTCTTTCCTTTGATGATTCATCAGCTGTAAATATTTACTCCTGTAAGATGTTGCTTCTCTTACTCTTCTTATTGTGTGGTAAAAAAGATGAACAACGTAGGCATTATGCTAAGCTAAGCTTATAACTACGAAAACATTTTACATTTGGCAGATGCTCTGATCCAATCATACATATTTATGATTCTTATAAATATAATAAATGAGAATAATACATCTGTATCCACACCAAAGGGCTGAACCAGTGCTCTGGGTGTTATCAGCATCAAGCTCTACCTGTGCTACCAGGTGAGATACATGAGCTGACAAAACGTGACCAGAGGAACAAGGGAAATAATGGGCTGAGACACCAGCACTCTCCTTGCATATTTCATGACCTACCGTTCCTCACTCTCTGGCTCAAACAACCAAGCAATCAGTAAACAATATTGGCCTGTTTCTCCCACTTGCTTCTCACATGGAGCACATCCTAAAGCTGTATCCTCAAATATTTGGTAATAAATTTTTTTTTTTTCCCTTTCCCGAGCAGTCCAGTCTCCTCCTGAGCAGTCCAGTCTCCTCCTCCTCCTCCTCCTCCTCCTCCTCCTCCTGCATTTTTTTCCCCTTTTCTTTATTCATTGTGCTGTGAATGGAGGCGCACATCAGATCCACGGTTCTGTCTCTGGGTGCCTGTGACTTTCATTCAGCAATGAACTGTGTGACACTCCCCTCACACTCTTCTCCTATGCAGGTGGTGTGTGTGTGTGTGTGTGTGTGTGTGGCTGGAATGGGGGGTGTCCAGAGAGTCATACTGACCAGTGCGATCTGGCTTAGCCAACCCCAGCATACCCTTAAGCACTTGTCAGAGTACATGTCTGGGCACCCTCGATAGGACATCCTGACACCTGTAAACAGGGGAAATCTAGAGGAGCCCGGGCTGGTAATGATGAATTTAAATGCAAGCGGCAACTTGACGCAGGATACAAATTACTCCCATCACTTGGCTAAATTGCTCTAAACCGAGAAAGATTCCCAAACTGACTGTGTTGCAGCAATGATGTATGAGAGGAATATAAAGAAACAAGAAACGAGTTTGACTTTTTGGCCTACCATTATATTTGTAATTTTCTCCCACCCCCTTCTTCATTATAACATGGTTTTTATTTTTTATTTATTTATTTATTTATGTTCAATTATTTATTTATATTTCAAGCCCTCGTTTTTTGTCTCCTATGAAATCTAATATACAATGTGACATGGTTCAGTGGTCCCAGCCTATCTAAACAGAGATGGAGTGGTATTTGATGGAGTGGTATTTGATGGCGTGGTATTTGATGGCCTGGCTTTACTGTGATGCCTGCAATACATAACATTTAAGTCAGTGGCTTTTTAAATGTAGAACAGGCACCAGAGGGAGACTGAGAAGGCTTGCTAAGAGGGCGTCTTGTGGTCTGGGCGTTGTGACTGTTCTGCTCTTTCACGTCGTTACTAAACGAGGCAGCAGGTGCGGTTCACTCCATCGCCGCATGCTGAGAGCCTCGAGCCGATCAGTCCAGCGTGGTAGATTAACGGCGACCCGTGGTCCGGGCTCCCCGCGGCTCTGTTGAGAATACCACGAGGGCCGCGGCAGAACCGAACCCCTCACCTGGCACGTGCCCGACCGGCTGACTTGAGTGACGACCCCCTGGCCTTTTTTTCCCCTGCCTCTGTTCGTGCTCCTTCCATCTACACTCCAGGACGCTGAACGCTGCGCTCCGGCGTTGGAAACGTTGCCTTCTGATTTGCTGTTTAACAGTGCCGGGAGAAGCACCACTCCTCCCCAAAGCTCGTCTCGTAGGGTGACGGGGAAGGGCCGCATCGTTTGGGAATACGTGTTCGAACACGGGGCAATACACTTTCTCTTTCTCTGTCCTCTATCTCGCAGCGGATGTGTGCTTCACTGCTTGTTCTCTTCTGTTGAGACACACAGCTGTTCAGCATTTGTCGAGGTTTTTTTATCAAGGTTATCGGGTTGTTTAAAAGGGATGAAAAAACAGGATGCGAAACACGGAAAGCTCTTCTGCTGCTTGGCAAATTTAATGTAAACTTTCTCTGTAGGACTTGTTTGACCTCGAAATATTTCAGATGTACTTGAACCTCTGTTATGATGTGCTTTTCTGTTTGGTGCATAGATGGGAAGAAGACATTGTGTAAAGAACAACCAGAAATAACCAGTCCATCATGAAGAGACAACACAAAGGAAGTGAGAGACTAAAAATACTTCGTGATTAACTACTCGCCTTTGTCCGCTGCGGATTCACCTCAAAACGCACCCTGGTATCTTATTTTAAACCGCAGACAGGAAACTGACAGGAGGGTCTATGGACTCTTCGGAGAATGATGTTCTTCAAAAAAAAACATCCTCCAGCAATGAAATTTGTGTCACCTGCCACTCTTATCATGTTGATTTGGAGCCAAATTACTTTAAGGGCCTTCAGGATAGTTGGCTCCTGACTGATTTTCTGGATTTTACATTACAAAAAGTCCACAGACGAGTGTGCAGAGGAAGATAAAACTCGATACTTCATTGCTGCATTAAACCCACGTGGGCCTGACCCTGATTTGGAAAGATGTCCTCAGTCTCTTTCCCCAGGCACCTCCACTCAGAAATATCCCTGCCATGGAACTCTGTTGTTATTTTTAAATGAGCTGATATTTGCAGACTTAAAGGGGTAGTCATTTACTGGCAGAAAATAATGACAATCATAAAACCACTGCCATGCAATATACATTTCCTGCACTGTACATGCAATATACATTTCCTGCACTGTACATTTGTGGAAGGGCATGTGGATCATCTGGAACTTTCTACAGACAGATATGGCAATGTTCTACCCAGCAAAGTGTCCATCGGATTTGGTTTTCTTTAATTCAGTGTAGTGAATGTGTAGTGTAGCAGTGTGTTCTCCTTTACTGCAGCACTGTTTACGCTCCTCGTCTTGAACAGACTTGGATGGTGGAGGTGCAGTTGGCATATTTGAAGTCAGTCTCCAGCTTTCCTCGATGTTTTCCCACTCTGTCGCCACTCGCTCTTTTACAGTGGCTGGAAAGTGTAAGCCTACCGCGAGGTGTCTCGAGCTGTCCCGCGGTGCGACTCCGACTCGGTATTTTATCACTCGGCGTAAATCCCGCCCGGGCTTCTGCAGCCGCCCCACCACCCGGCTCCTCCTCCTGCAGATTGAAACGGATGACGTAGCTCGCCAGCTGCTGGTGGTAACAGCTGTGGTGCCCCGGTCCCTCCGTAACCGCCCCATTAGTCTGTGATTTAGGCCTCCGCCGACTAATCCGTCATGGCTGTGCGCGGCCACCCTCGGCACGCTCCGCGGGACAGCTGCTCTCTATTCAGACGCTGGCGAGGAGAGACGCGAGGGGCCGCCGTTGTTGGCGCACGTCGGCAGACGAGAGCGCGCGTCGATGGGGGTCGCTGGTCGCATTCTCCGCTCTGTTCCACTGCTTTTAACCTGCCACGTTCGTGCTTGAAAACGGCTGTAAAGAATGCAGGAGTGCCACAGCGCCGGTGCAAATCATTGCCGGGGATGGCAACAGAGACGCAGAGGTACCAGAAAGGTATGTATCAATCACCCAAGCCGACAACGGGCTCCACTGCCTCCTGCCTTAAACAAAGCTGATAGAAACATGCTGCAAGCCTGCTCAGACTGAGCTGTCACCACGGTGATTGATTGCATCATAATCAGGGTCTGAAAGAGACCTGCTGTCCACACCTGAGCAATAACCACTGATGGAGTGAGCAAGAGAAATCCACCAGTCCTCTGTAAGACCCTCTTATAGAGGATGCTTTGTAATTTGTATAATATGCTTTACAATATGGCCTGTAGGACATTTTTGTTCACTGCCAAGGCAGTGTATTCTCTGCTTTAAGCGGTCCACCTGTTTTGGGAGTAAATAATATGGTGGTTTTGATCTTGAGTTTTTAAAGCCTGACACCATTGTGCCAAACAGTGGTCCCTGTGTATTATCTCTGGCATATAAAATCAAGGTCATTTTTCCTTTCTTGGATTTATTTGAAGTAAGACTTAGGCTGCAGTGAGCATGCTTGAATGCTGCTGCAGGAACGCGGGCACTCTCCTCACTTCCTCTCCCCCTCTCATTATCTCTCTCTCCCTCTCCTTCCCTCTCCCTCTCCCTTCCCTCTCTCTCTCTCTCTCTCATTCCCCCCTCCCTGTGCTTTTCATTTGTCATGTCCCAAACTTATCTCTGAGCAGTGCTGAAACACAGGGGCCTGTGTGCTGATAACCCTGCCAGCAGTTCAGCCCTGTAGCTCCCCGCTGAGGGGAACCATCTGACTGACTCTGACATGCTCTCTCTGCTTCCGCTATTAGTCACAAAGTCTATCGGAATAATATAAATAAGAGTCATATATATAGGTTTGAAAGTGTTCTACTGGAAATAGTCACAGCATCCGTTCTGAAGTCGGTGTTATTTTTAATACCAGCGTTTGTTCATGAGGTGTGATGATTCCGAGCATGTGACAAAATAAACAGTTTGCACCTCTAATGAACCTGTTACACAGCTAGGTTCCTGCTGGCTGAAGTGCTTGTGTGGAGCAGTAATGGTTAGCGTTTAGAAGTGCACGTGGTATCCAGCGTGGGCCTTGTCATGCAGGGTTACTCGGTGTGCTGCGTGATCTTGGAAATTGAACGGCCGGCTCTTCTCAAAATCCAGGAAGCGGTTGGAGGTTTTCACGGCCCATTCCATTTGCATACCATGTCAGATAGGCTGTAAATGTTTTCGAAATTGCTTATTTCCAACTTGGCGATATATTTTACGTTTCACGTATTGAGTGTTGAATTTAGGTTTGTTAACAAATAGCCAACGATCACAGGGCTGGTGAATCCAGTACAGATTTCAGGCAGAATGTACCACCCAGCGTTGTAACACCACGGATGGCTAAAACCGTGTGGCACTCGTTAAATTATGCTGCTGTTGATGATGCGTCATCCCCGGAGGGGGGGGTGCACGAGCCTCTGAATCAACACGCGCTCTTTTTTTGGGGGGCTCTGCGGTTTCCTCTGCCTGCGCGTTCGCTAAATCTCACATTGGCACTGCCGACGTGGTTCAGCCGCGGATGTTATTATTCCACTGAGCGCCACCCTATCCGCTCGCCTGCAGCTGCGCTCCCGATTCGCAGACGCTCTCGCGGCCGCATCCCTGCCCCCTCCGAGTGAGCCATTGTGTCGTTTCAGAGCATTTCCTCCCCAGGTAGCGGCGCGGCTGGCTGAGTGAGTGGGGGAATGATGTGCCTCGTGGCTTTGCCATCAGTCTTACCCACATAACTGAATTAGAGAGATTTGAGCAATCCATCACCACCCTCTCTATCCCATAACCAAACTAATGAAGACATTTTTTAGACTAATTCAGGGAGATGGCAAGCCTATAATACTTTAGTTTTGACAAATAGGATACATATTCTTCAACAATTATTTAAGGCTATATTGTCTGTCCTAGATTTGGGTTGGGATGCCAATTAAATTTGAATTAGATTTTTTTTTTATTTTATTTTAAACAAATGTCTCAAACAGGGATATTTAACATGGCATTTTTTTATTATAGCTGTACAGAGCAGTACATGTGGTCTTATTTAAAGTGTACTTACAGGGTGATGTAAGGGTCACTGCACTTGTTAAAAGTTTCATACTCTCTGGCTTTTTTCTCAGTTTATCACATGGTGCACCACACTGGAGTTATTGAATCTCTTTTTTAAAACAAAACACGTGCGCGCACACACACACACACACACACACACACACACACACACACACACACACACACACACACACACACACAC
>JAOXYF010000015.1:5076046-5090005 GCA_028565775.1 Sternarchorhynchus goeldii | reverse complement strand
ATGGATATGACTAGGTCTGTAATCCAGCTTGGTAACGGGGCCTACGGGCCGTGTGTGTGTGTGTGTGTGTGTGTGTGCGCGTGTGTGCGCGCCTGCTCTATTCATGCTTGCTGCTGTGTGTTTTCCCCATGGCTGGGGCATCTGAAGTGATGTGCGACCAGAGCTTATTGCAGTTCAGCAGGAGTTCATCTGCTGTGTGGATAGCCAACCTCCCATCAGCCACCTCAGCAGTTGCCCTGGCTGTGCCACACACACACCAGATGCTCATACACATCACATACCAATATACAAAAATACTCAAATATATATGCATAAACATGCATATATACATAAATACCTAAACCCCCAAAAAGCTCTCTTCCACTCGTATGCACTCATGCACCTGGACTCACACCCTGGGCACATGCTCCCAATATTCAGCCACTTATCAGGTGCCAAGACCAGTGGCTTTATTTATACCTCCATTAATTTCCTCCTCCTTGGCAGGACGGATTACTAGAGAGGAGGTGAGCGAGCGAGCGAGAGAGAGAAAGTTGGGGGTCGGACTGTTTTTTTTTGGTTTTTTTGTCACTACAGCACATTAGAGAGGATGGCAGAGGTCAGACTTCATTGACTTCAGTGTTTTTGCATGGGAGCGGCAGTAGTATCGATCAGCTTTTATTTATAACTCGATTGAAATATCAAATGACGTCCTTAGTGACTGACATGCTTCCTGGACGATCGTGTGTTGACCAGTGTGAATATAAAATGCTGGTCATGAGCTGTTATTCTCTTCTGTATGAAGACATGATTGGCAGAAACATCTTGCATGCGATTTAGGAAGATTATCTAGACTCCTGAAACTTAGTTGTTAACTTTTAGGGTTTTTTTTTTTTTTTTTTCTTTCTGCCACTTGCTCAAATAAATCTGAAATCTAAAAATCTTCACTGCTGTGATTGATGCCTCTCTCCCTTCCGTGCAGTTGAGATGTTATACCAACCTTGTAAATATATATATATATATATATATATATATATATATATAAAAAAAGTTATCTTGTCTTAAGTGTCCTGTGGCGTTTTCTGAGATATTTGGAGTGTACACTTGTGCTTTGATTTTTGCTCATTCTCATCCACTGACTGTCAGTCACAGATTTGACACTGGTTTTTTTTAGCCGCGCGGTGCGCCCCCTTCCCCCCCCCCCTCCCCGTCACTGATGACGGCTCCCGGCTCCTTGCCGAAACTGATGATGACCGTGTCTAGTGGAGGCAGTGTGTCTGGCATGAGAATCTTAAGGTCCATATATCAGCAACTGCAGTCGTCTGCTGGCCCAAAGTCTGACGCTCCGTTTGAATGTAAGGTTATGATGTCTTTATGATGTTCTGTCTGACATTTGAGTGTCTGCCCAAAGTGTACCTTGCCAGTAATGTGTCCCCTGAGCTTAACTTTACGTAGCTTGAGAGTGAAGCACTGACCTGCAGTTTTATTTATCGGTCGTCATGTTAAGCTGCTGATTGGTCCAAACATGGTTGCGTTGGTATGAAGCACCGTCACACGCTCCTCCATGAAAGTAGTATTATGTTGTAGATGCCGTCAGATGTCATTTAAATGCCATGTGCTATGGATTGCAAGACTTGGGTGGTCTTTAAACGTCTTCTAAATTTGTGATTTGCTCCATAACTGTAATGAGATACTGTAATGAGAGGAAGACTTAATGAAGGGATGAATCAAATCTAAATCAAATGATAATTGTGAAGAACTGTGATCCCATTTACAGCGTCTGAAGAGCCGGTTGTGACAATGAAGCATGAGTATAAAGCAGGTGAGTATGCTGCTCCTGCAACATTCCAAGGACCTCCTTACATATCCACTGAAGAGAAGATAACAAAAGCTTTTTTTCCCCCCCCTCTAATTAAATCAGACAAAGGTTTTCTCAGTGTGAACAGCCTGCAGCTGTTCACCTGTGACAAAATAGTACCAGAGTGTTACTTATAGTTGCTGGTCTTTGTTTCTCGTGAGATGATATCCACTTCTGTTATCGATCCATGCAGGCCTCATGGCTGCCATTAGTTGATGTCTAGTAGTTGTGACAGTTCTAGGAATAGGTACTAGTGTCCCCAGATGCTCTCCATCATTCAGATCATCTCCGATTGATTGATTGATTGAAATACCCTCTTTCATCATACCTGTGCTTTCTGGAAATGGAACCCGACCCTTTACTCAAAGCTAAAACCCTGTAACTAACTTGAATGTTGCCGGAATGCTTTTCCTGACGAGTTCTGAACCACCTGTGGAACATGCTTTGGTCACTTCAGCAAGTGCTTGCTTGTCGGTGGTTTTTCCGAAGCCAGTAGTTCTGTTTACACAAATGAGCAAACCTGACGTGGCCTCGTGGTTTAAGCATCCCGTCCTTCCCCAGGTGATCTCGCTTAACGATGGAGGCTCTTTTTCTTCCG
Source organism: Sternarchorhynchus goeldii (assembly GCA_028565775.1). Classification (NCBI taxonomy): domain Eukaryota; kingdom Metazoa; phylum Chordata; class Actinopteri; order Gymnotiformes; family Apteronotidae; genus Sternarchorhynchus; species Sternarchorhynchus goeldii. The sequence continues at coordinate 5,087,570 of JAOXYF010000015.1, read as the reverse complement.
GCCAATATTTCAAAGGCCTTTAGAAGGTCCAAATCAATATTGCTTATTCTTTTAAATGAGATGGATGTAGAACTCATTCCACATACCTGCCTTAATAGGCAGCATAACCACAGATTTTTGTTACAATGTGTAGGCCTTTCTTTAGGTGCTGAAATATTTTACCGAATGGTTTTCCATCTCTCTGTGAATCACTTAATAAAAGGCTACATTCTTTTCATTTGCATTTATAAATCTTGCATTACTGAGCACCTATGTGACGTAGGTGGGTAATGTCACAGCATTAGAACCCATGGTCACCATAGCTACTGTGGGAGAAAAGCATTTTAGGAATCTAAAACCTAATTTTCATTACCGTCTTAGGGTTCTCTTCGTACTATTAAATAATATTTGTTTCTGGTAGTGTTTTTGTCAAGTACATTAACATTATGCTTTTCATGCAGTTCAGTTTTGTTCAGATTCACATGAAATTACCAATGAAAAGTTATACTGTGTTAAGACTAACTTTTGTACAGTAAGTTTTACCTTTCCTGTAAAAGCTCATTAGTTTATCTTGATCTTCTTGCAGACCTCTCTTAATCACTCTTGGTGACTCTGTTCTCTTACAATACATAACTCATGCTACTAATTCTTTCAGATAACCATGAGATTGAATCTGTCTAGAGGATTCGCACTGGTGTGATACTTGATGGCCACATCTTTTATGTTAGCAAGAATCTACTAGACGGCCCTCGTTTGTGCTTTAACCGAACTCCCAGTACACCTGTTATCAGGTAGTCGATGTTTGTAATGGAGTGGTTTATTGGGAAGCTGGGCTGAGATATTGACTGTTATTTATTTACTCAGGTGATAGTTACTTGGACCTTCTACATGTATGTGTGTGATTTATGAACACCAGTCAATTCCTTGCTAGGATGCATTATTCCTTTTACAGTATGGTTAGTTGCAAATGCAAACCTTTAGTTCTTTGAATACCAGCCTCTTTAGTACTGCAGAATTCTTTCTCTGTGTCTCTCTCTCTGTCTCTCTCTCTTTTACACTTCTCTTAGTCAGCCTTCATCCAGCCCTGTCTTGTACATTCAGAGCCATAAAATGCTCTTACAGAGCACAGCACAAGAGCCCTTAGAGTGGCACACGGGATAGGAGCCCTGCTCCCTTGAATAAGGCCGCGCTCTTACCAAATGACAGGTTGAGTGTGTGCTGAATTGGTTAAGACATCCAACCAAGGCCAAATGTGCTCGCATAGGTTCAGAATCTTTTCAGAATCATTTCAGGGATACCGTGGGATGTGCTTGGTGCTGTACATGCCTATCCCTGCTCCATGGAATCCCTGTCAGAGAACTGACACACAGGCCTGCATGGTCTGTTGGGTTCAGCTTCACTAAGGCAAATGATCAGTGTTTGAATTAGTTTAATCAATAAAGATTCAGCTTTGAAGTTTATTTACCGTTCTTCGCAAGGCAGGTGCTTAGTTACACATGTTTTTACTGGGTGTATTTACGCCTCTGACAGCTCTGGGTGTTTTTTGTTTTTTTTGTTTTTTTTTCCTTTTTTCCCCAAGAGTTGTGCGGAAACACTCGCCCTCCTCCTTAGGCAGTGTGTCCTGCATGCTCAGGCTGAGATATGCACCCTTTGCCACATGCATCTGTCAGCCAGTGCTTATCGGAGTGCAGCCCGGCTTGGTCTCGCCCGGAGGGGGGGAGGCTTCTGCTGCCGTCTGCAGGTGCAAATCCCTCCTGCCCTTTGTCACGCTATATTACTCTCTCTCTGTGGTGGTCTATGACAGGTAAGCTTCACTCTCTCTCTCTCTCTCGCTCTCTCTCTCTGTTTCTCTCTCTCTCTCTCCCTCCCTCCCTTCCCCGCACTGTCCAAGGCTGAGGTGCTATCTCTGCATTTTACATGCGGAGCTTGTCAACACGCATTGTTAAACGCGATGGAGCAAGGTTTTTCAAACGGACCCAAGCCACTGGCGTGCGTGCGTGTGTGCGCGTGTGGCGACTCACATCAGTGATTCTTAATTGTCCTTACAGAGACGTTTCTATAGAGAAGCAAAATCATATCGGTAGTCTGTTGATATTCAGCTGCATTATAATTCTTTTGTCATGGGTTTTATGAGATCATATCCACGCAAGCAGGCAAGGTCACCTTGGTTTGGAATGGAGGTCTTGTTCCAGTATAATGAGGTGATGTACCATCTCTGCCAGGTGTGCTGCTTCTCTTTGTGTGGAGAGGGCAGACATCAGCATCTGGGAGAGATTACCATCACACCCCATCATACTCTCCCTCTCTCTCTCTCACACACCCTCCGTCTCTCTCGCTCTGTCTCTCTCTTTCTGTGTCTACCTTGTTCTCTCCTTCACTTTACTTCTCCTTTTCTCACTCACCTTTTCGCCTGTTCAACATGATATACATATCTTCCTGTCCCAGTCAGTTATAGATTGTGGGCGAGTGTTTCTACGGGGGTTGAGGATGATTCGCTTGTGCGTGCATTATCTGATGTGTCTGGCTCAAGGTTCAAGCAAGGTTGTCTAGCTTTTTAAATATGGCAGGTTGCTGATTTTTGCATGGCTCTGTGTGATACTGATTGATTAGGGAGAAGTACTGTTATTTCTGGGCTGGTTGGTCCATCTCCTGGAAGAGCAGATATACAGTACTCATCCAGCTTAAGGGGGAGCCGCCTAATAACTCGGGTGTTAGAATGGGATTAAAGTGCATCACGCAAATGTGACGTGGTCTCAGAGTAACCCAGCTGCAGGTCATATCAGACCGAACGTGGAGCCTCACTACAGACATCTTCTGAGTGCAGACTTCAAGTGTGTGTGTGGTCTGTCTGTCAGGGTTTTAGTTATTTTTTTTAAAGATGTCTGTGTGGAGGTGAGAGCTGTGTGTTGTAGCTGGGACATGGCTGAAACCTTGCGATTGATCTGATCCTAGCGATTGATCTGATCTTAGCTGGGTTTCAACAGCTTTGAATCCTATAATACCATTCTGCACAACTTGTTTTTTCCATGGCTCTGTTTTAGCTGTGCGAAGGCTGAGGGAATCCCGATTTTGGTTTGAAACTCACAGCAGCGACTTACTGCAGAGCATTGAGTGGAATTGATCTGCTTCTACTTCTGCTCTTATTGATTTGTTTATTATTTCCCAAAACTCTTGATGGAGCAGATAAGAGACTTATTGTATTTTCAAGTCATTAAAATATTTATTCGGTAATCTCAGTCAATGACTGTCTCAGTTGGGCACCAATTACACAAAAGACTGTCCTAATCGACTATCCTTCTAAATGAGAGTTGTTTTGTAACTAAAAATTATTCTTTTTCGAATTCTCCAATTAAGACTCAGTTGCCTTGATCTTTATCTGTTCATAAACAATAGTTGACTGAAGTCTTTAGTGCTCAAGATGAAAGGGGGACATCCCAGCAGTTCATTTAACATTCCTGATTGCTCAGGAGAAAGCTTTTGTTTGCCATCTGTGGCATGTTTTTCACATTGGAAATGTTTAGTTTCAGCACAGATGTCTCTTCCTAAAAGCTCAAGTTCTTCTAAATGTTGATCATCACGTATCAAACCACCCATGTGCCTTCGCATGACGACCAAAAGCAGAAGAACCAAAAAATAAATAAATAAATGAATGAATGTGTGGTGCACGTGAAGCCTTAGGACTAGAGCGCCGAACGTCTCCGGCATCCCGCGTGACTCCATGGGAGCACTGGCAAAATCGTATTGACATTCAGACTGAGAGCGGGGTCAGAACACAGGGTCAGCAAATATTGCTGTAACCCCTGGAGCAGCTGTGCGGTTAAGCATCTTGCTCTAGGGCACAATGGGTGTAGGTAGCACTGGATGGCATCTATTGACTCAGCCGAGTCCTGCTGGGTCCTGCCTCTGGCGGCTGGCTACTTGCCTGGGTTACTTGTCTTTTGTTAGTGTTGGATTCTGGACTTCCACGTCTAACTGGAGGCAGCATTTTAAATAGCATTTAGACAAGCTAAGCCAGGAAGTATGATGTAAAATGGTATAGGGAAAGGAAAGCATTTTGGCTAAAAATAGCTAATGCCAAAGACTTGGCTGTTGGTGTCATTGCTCAGGTGTTCACCCAGGGATCCTAGCTGTAATCCCCTTATTTTAAATCAACTTATTCACTCCTTATTTTCCCACCGTATCTCCAGAGCAATGGCAAACATTCGAGTCCCTTGCCGGCTTTGTGGGGGCTCTTCCAAATCCCAAAATAAAATGAACTCATTGTCATTCATGGTGCGGCTCTCACTGTTCGAAACATTTGTTTCGTCTTATAATGCCCACCCCATCGCAGCGCTGAATGTTCAGAAGTGTTCTATCCATAACGGTGTGATCAGCCTTGACAGCTCGTCTCGGTGCTGTCTGAATTTTAGATATTGGACAGACGGCAATAATGATCACTGCACGGAGCGATTCGGGTCCATGATTACCAGGCTCTGACACAGCAGAACACCGGGGTGAGTCGGAGCAAAGGGACTTGGGTCTGCCCAGGATGTGAAGAGACGACGTATCGGACATGTTGGAAATCAAAGATACAGCAAACCTGTGCTCTGTTGGTAGCTCTGTTGTTCAAGCCTGGAACTGCACTGAGCACTGAGTTATTCACCTTTACATGGATGTGTGTGTGGGTGTGTGTTGCCAGTGTTAATCTGGACAGATCAGAAATAGTTGCATTTCTATATACAAATTAAATGGATGCAATTTTCTTGCAGATGGATCAGGCCTGCATGAGTCTGTGTGATCTCCGAGTACGTGACTGGCACCTGTGAACATATTTTTGTCCACAGACAGGGGTGTTAACAGTATACATGAATGGGGCAAGTGCAGTTTAACAGCCCCACAGAACAACTACCCCCAAAGTATTTACTGCCCGTACAAACTCACTAATGCTTCGTCACTGAATTGGATCTCGATTCAGGACACTACAATGCAATATATAAAGGTGATCTTTGATCCTCAAAATACAGAAACATTATTAATCTTGAATCATTTTTATCTGCTTTAAATTGTATTTTAAATATGAAGTTTCCTGCTGTGTCCGTTTTCCGTATCAAGGACGCAGTCATATGTGAAGCACCAGTCTCACATTGTGCATTTGCACTGTGTACATCTTCATATGCCTTTGTAACTATTAAATGCCAGCTGAGACGGGGACTGCACGTGCTAAATTGATGCGCACATGTTGAACGTTATTTACATGTCCTTGTTTGAACACAATTGATACTGTAAAGTAAATTCTGTACTATGTTAAACGTTATAAGTGACATGTCATTGATTCGACAGAACAAAACAAGCAGAGGGAAATATGTTCTTCTACATGATCTGTGCAAATGAGCCAAGCTTCATTGTTTATTTGAACAAACGAGCTAAAATCGTGAGATTGAGTTATTCCTATGAGCCAAGTTTGAACGTGCAGCTGTGTTAGAACTATAGAAATAAGCAACATGTGGAAATAATTTGGTTGAAATTTTAGCTAAATGAAGTAAAGCTGGCACTCGAGAAACTTAAAACAACTAACTTTATTCAAACGGTATGCCTGTTTTAGCCCATTAAAGGTGATGGGCCAGAGCTCTAATCCCATGTCTGTTGACAGCACTTTTTCAGTTCCCATTTGCTCCATCAAATAAAACGTGGCCATTACTGATTAACAGAAAATGGGGAGAGGCTAAGAGAGATGGCTGGACTGGATCAGCCACTTCTAATCTTGCCAATCCAAGTCTGATTTTGCCAAGTTGTCCTGGTATTGAGGTCAGCAACTGTGATGAAGCCCCAAGGGCAGTGAAGATCTCAACACTAGAATAACCAAAATGGCTCAATCTTGAGGACATCATCCCTGCTTCCTTGATCCTTCCTTGACCCTTCAACTTCTAGTAACATGTATATCTCTCAAATATCAAATATGTGGTTGTTGTAGCTGATGAGAAATAGCTGGATGGATGGAAAGGCCGACGGATAGATAATCACCTATACTATTGTTGTGTTTGCACATTTATGACATCACTCCAGGTTGTGTTTCCTGAGGCAGTTTGGTTGCAAGCTGACCTGCATTTTATTATTTATAGACATGAGTCATGAGGTGCTGTTGTATCTGAAGGGATTTATTTAAATACTCATGTAAGAGTCAGATTAATTGAGTTCTTGGGCATTTATGAAGAATCATTCAAGAGAGATCGAGATACATTTTAGAATCAATTTTCCTCTCCAGTTCTACTAACTAATGGTATAGAATGGTCTCAGACTGTTCATTGGCTCTTAGCCAGTTTATTAGGGGCAGATATATTAATCATTAATTCAAGTGCAAAAAATCTAATTTGAATACCCGCGGCTTTCACAGAATTAGAATTTTAATCCACGCAAATCAAAAAGCCAATGGCAGTTGAATTAACATAATTATTCATTAATATGCAAATGCGTACAGATGTTTGATGAGCAACAGATGTGCTCTTCATGTTGAACACCACAACAATATGATAAACTGTGGAAAAGGGGAGAGAGAGAGAGGGAGAGAGAGAGGGAGAGAACATAATTAATTACAATATATCCTTACATATGCATCTTTTAGGTAGTGCTCACTGAGAGGCACGTTACAATCAGAGCCATCCTGAATCGGTGTGACCCTGCCAACTGGGGTCAGATCTTAACACAGCCATCACGCACCATATAAGCAGGAACACACGAAAAAAAGAGATTCAAAACAATTACTCCAGGCAGAGCCATCTAATGACTCGGGTCCCCAGAGCAGTGCCTGCAGGATTAGAGGGACTGGTTCACCCTGTGGGGGAAAGTGTCTCGTAAAGCTTCAATATTCAACTGTGACCGATGACTGATCAAATGTTAAAGCGGCGGTTTAGTAGGCGGCCGCACACCTCTACGGCAAAAATAAATAAGTAAATAAATAAATAAAAGGGGGGGGGGGGAAGAGTAACACCTGCTAAGGGAATTGCTTAAGTGTTGCATTTAAGGTACATGAGAAGGTGTTATTTCAGGGAGATGATTGTGAAAAATTGGTTCAGGAGAAAAGTAGAGATTCTTTAGAAAGTCTGTAATGTGATTGTGTAATCATTGAGATGATGAATCCTCACCTATAGTGAACTTTGACATATTCCTGAGTAGAGCAGGTAATTATGCATTTTTATCTATAAAAATGACGCCCTTATCGCTGCCTGTTCACCGCCCAGTTTCGCTGTGCTGGAGGTCACTGTGTGAGGCAGTAACCCCAGCTGTTACCATGACGTTGCCAGTAACCCCAGCTGTTACCATGACGTTGCTCCATGCGTTTCCTGTGATCCCCGCCTTGGCGAGGCCTGGGGTTCTCAGCAGTGCGCTTGTTGATCATCTCGGATCGCCTGCGTGGAGAACGATCTCCTTCCCCCCCCACCTCCACCACCACAGACGCCCATATTCCTACGCTGTGTTTCCCCAGACGGCACGTCTGTGCGCTCCGCCGCCTCCGGTCCGCCCAGCGGTGTTTTCTGAGCTCCCCTAGTGTGAGGCGCCTTTGCTGGAGGCTCGTGGTCCTGCGGCGTGAAGGAATAGGTGGGAAAAGGGGGACAGTTCCAAAATGAGGCCCCGCCCCGCCCCGCCGAGGCTGTGCCGTGCTGTTTCCGAGACAAATGGCCGGTTCTGCCGTCACATCCCGTATCCCCACCTGGAACAGAAATATCAGTCGCTTAAACACCAGCAGATGCTACACTGTTCCTCCTCACTCCTATCCCCTTGTCCTTCGAGGCACTTTAAATCACTCCCTTTATAAGGGCCCATCATCTGCTTAGTTGTAACAGAGCACTGTTATTGGAACAGACGTTTTGGGTGGGTTTTTTTTTTTTCTTTCGTACCCTTCAGTTGCCGGCCGTGTGATTTGCACTTTAGAAGCGTAACAGTTTTGACACCTTATACGTTACGCATGCTGATGCACGCTCGCACAGCAGCATTCATCTTTGTCCACCCAGCAGTTTCGCTGTGGATCGGACAGCCTGGGACTGGTGCGCTCAGTGTATACACTGACTCCATGCCGTGGCTCGTGGTGTGATTGGCGTGCTGTGCAGCAGGTGCTTCGGGCTGTCTGTAGCCCCTTGTGTGTGTGTGTGTGTGTGTGTGCGTGTTTGAGTAGAGAGCTGTTGCACACAGGGGCTTTGTGTTTCTTTTCGTGCTTGGGTGACCTTGCTGCAGCTCGAGACCTATCTCGCTCGCTCCGTTTTTGGCGCTCTCGCGCTCTCTCTCCGTGTTCCTTCTTGCGGAGTCTCCTCCACCTTTTCTTTGTTCCGTTCTTCTGCTATCATAGCGAAAGGTAATGAACGCTCCTGTGGTATGTTGTACCAGTGCTCTGGTTGTGTATCTTCACAAGGTCTTTTCCAGAACAAGGTTGATCTGAGGAGTCTCTAATGTGCTTGCACATGGCCAGACTGTCCTTTGTGTGTTCATGATTGTTTAGAAAAATGTTTGTCCAATTTTGGCAGGCTTTGTTCTGAATGCAGCATGCCGGTTAGTTCAGAATGGCTGTCTGAACCCAAGAATTATGGTGTTTTTTCCACCGCTGTATAAGTGATGGGCCTACAGTCTGCTGGTAGAACATTTAATTAAAATGTGGCATGGTCCATTATTTAAGTGATGTGAGAAGAGCCACCATGCTGGATATGTGCTTGATGTATATTCCTCTGGTTTGTATCCGCCAGCCTTTAACCCATCAGCTCTATTGATCTACCAATACTACAGTGCTTTGATGGGGTGGTACATTGATTTTAACATTAGCATTTGTCATCCTGAAACTTTGGATGTGTAGATGATGACGGGTGATGATGAAGACGGCAAGGATCATACACTGGGCTTTGGCCGGATTTGAATATTCATAAGCTTGAATGGCAGCAGCATCACCCATCCGTTTAGCCCTGGCCATGCACTGCTGTAATTACATGATCTGGATTGTAATTACTGGCCCTGTGCTGGTCTGCTCCTCTGCTCCTGGGGGGATTTCATTTCATGCCATTCCCAATCAATCCTGATCGTCTCTCCCCCTCCCTGCCGGTCCACGCTGGACCTCCTCCAGCCGCGGAGGAGGGAGAAACCGCACGGGAAACCGGTTCAGGACAACCAATGGGTTTCAAAGGGCTCTGCCAGTGTGCAGTAATGACTGAATTCCATGGCTGCAAGGTGATGTCAAATAAGGCAACACCTCTGCAGGAGTGATGGAGAGGGGAGCTGGTCTCGGTGTGCTAGTCCAGACGGTGGAGTGATGGAGAGCGGGGCTGGTCTCGGTGGCTGGGCTGCAGAGCCTGGGTTCTGTATTTTTGGAGGTGTGCTGATGATGGGTTTCGGGTCGGGATACTTGACAGTGAGTCGCTAGTATCCATGAAGCCACTTGCACTGAGGCGTTGTAGATTTAAGGTTTGATGGTGAAATGAAATCACCACTGAATGGGAGAAAGCTTCACTGACACCGGCATCATTATGATGGGCCACTATAAAGGCACAAGCCCATGTAAAGCTCATATGGCAGTTTTAAGGGCTTTTGTTACATTTAGAAACCTGGCAGAAGTTTAAATGTTGGTTAGATTTACTACTGCCTTTTTATGAGGCCTAAGTAAGGCTAAGGTTCAGTTTGTAGCCAACATTCACCTAGTGTTCTTCAAAAAGCTTTGCTGGCAATGTAAACATCCAATTAAATGATCAGAATCACAGAAAGATGTATTGCTGAAAAAAAAAAAAAATCTCAGCTGATATTGCAAGATTGGTTAGTGCTGTCACTACAGTTTGAACTGTACGGAACGTTCTTTTCAGAATAAGCATTTCAGATACTTTCACTTTATTCAAAAGTCGGAACAGTCTTTTGGCTTGGTGAACTTGCGCTGAAGTTAATGCATTCATTTATTCATTTATATCTTAATGCCACCGCAGTGTGGGAAGGCAGGAAGTGGATAATTCAACTAAACAGATCTTCTGTTGCTCCATAACTCGATGTTCCATCTCTAGAGGACCGCCAGAATGAACGTGTAGCATACTTGAACACTGCTTAAAAGATGCCTGATTTTGTAGTATGAACAAAGTAAGGTGAAGTAAAGGATTTGATGGACGCTGAAGCAGGCATAATGAGCACAGGAGCAGGGCTTTGTGAGGGCTCTCGAGGCCGTGTCTGGAGTGCTTCTGCAGCCGCTGGTGTACCGTGCGACACCCATGCTATGGGGACCGCTGTGGGAACGGAGCTCGCCGACCTCGGCGGGGATCAAACGTTAGTCGCCCCCTGCCTTGTAAAAGGAGGGGGGGAGGCTCTCGGTTGCCGATCAAGAGTAATATTTCAGGGGAACGTGGGGGAACACGTGGACCAGTGAAGCTGCTAGTTCGGGAGACTAAAAATCGACCGGGTGGGCAAGTGTGTTTGAAAATCGACAGTAGGTTTAGAGATGCCGAGGTGGTTTCTTCTGTCTCCAGTTCTCAGATCTTCTAAGTGGCAGAAATGTGTACTGACTGACTGCACATCCGTTACTCTGATCAGTTAGTCCCTGTTCAATTCTGATGTTGCTAATACAGACGATCCACAGATATATTTGGCCTATATTGTGAAAATGTATCATGTAAAAATGTGCAAAGCGTAATTGAAATTAATACTTCAGCGCATCATTAAAGAAAAGCAGATTTTTACCATCCAGGCTCGTGTCTAAACCTCCGTTTTAGAAGTTTACAGAACATTTGGCATCCTCATGTTTAGCTGAATACCATATATGCAAAAGAAATCACTGCATTTTGAGAACAAAACACCTGCTGGCTGAAGGACCTGTTCTGGCTCGCGTCTATCATGCTTTTATGCTGAGATTTTACTCCGCAGAAAGGGCCTTGTACTGTATACTGTTTATTTGGAGTAGATTGAGTGTTTCTTTGTCAGGCTGTGCATTGTGAAATTGCCATTTCTATTCTGAGACCCCTGCAGAACACACTACAACAAGTGACTGCACAGATATTGATTGTTCATTCTGACACACACAAAAATAATAGGGTGTAGAATTGTCGTATTTCGGCAGGCGTAAACACTTAAGCGTGTTAGAAATGATAGTCGGAGAACATCCTCAAGTCTCTCCTCACGGTCTCTCATTCATCAGTCTGCTCTGCACACTGCAGCCAAATGCACTAAAGACTTATTCAGGCGTACCATATTGTTTTTGCAGTGACTGCTTACTGGGCACTAGCAGTAAACAGGATCAGAATCAATTGCATGATCCAAGCCTCTGACTCACTGAGGTTCCTCTCCCGCCAGGAGAGGATGTGGCTCTCCCCTCTGAAATGGCCGCCACGCAAATGAAGTCCGGAGTATGCAAGCGTTTGTTTGACGGGGCAATTCTCGCACGGGTGAGGGGTGTTCAGTGGCCGCAGGCACAGGGCGAGCTGAGACACAGCCTTTGTCCTGCCTCGACAAGCCAAATAGTCACTGTCAGAACCCTGCTGAGTGAGGGAGAGTGTGTGTGTGTGTGTGTGTGTGTGTGTGTGTGTGTGTGTGTGTGTGTGTGTGTGTGTGTGTGTGTGTG
>JAOXYF010000015.1:5002716-5055689 GCA_028565775.1 Sternarchorhynchus goeldii | reverse complement strand
GGCCCTCTCAAGAAGAGGATCCTTCATACGGAAGGGAAATCATCTTTTGATAGATATAAGCGTTTCCTCTGACAGTGTTCAAAGGTGACAAATGGCATCCTGGGAATGTTTGAAATGGCCAATTTGGATGTCAAACCCTGAGCTGAAATGAGCTGAGGGAATTCTAAAGCTTATCTTAATTACAGTGATGAGCACTTTCTTTTTTCTTTTAATTCTCTATCTTTCTCTCTCTACCTCTTTTTCCTCTCTCACTTTCTCGGAGTGAGAGTGAGAAAGATCTCTTATATGTTAATTCTTTCTTTTTGGGATGTACCTGTTTTTTTTATTTAGATGATAATATACTGCAGTATGTGTTTTCATTCCAGTCACTGGGTAGGAGAGGTACACTGTGATTACATTTACAAGCAATATTTGTTCCCAATTTACATGCAATATTTGTCCCTACTACAGTTTTCAGTTTAAGATTGAAAGTTTGTTTTACATGCATTATATTTAGTGGAATTTCACACACATGTCGCGGTGAGAAATGACCTATACAGAGCCAGTGACCCCAACCCTCACCCTGTCTGACCAAACTTGGCCACCTGTCGGTGAATGGGAATTGGTTACTAGTATGATGTTATTTGCATAATGCTAATGAGGGTCAATTTGCCTTCATTAATTTTTTTTTTTTTTTTTTTTTTTTTTTTTTTTTTTAAACAGCATTAGCATTTTTCACTCTTTTACTTCATAACTGCAATTCTCTTTTCTGAGGATTATTCATTGTTGCAGCCTGTGGGTTATAAGGACATAAAGATATGAAGTAATAACAATCATTATTACATTTTGGTCAGAACTCGATGCGTCTTGATTTACTGTCAAAGCTTTATTGGATCTGTAGGATTTTGTTCAGTGGCAAGGAAGCCTGTACAATGATACTAAATAGACTATTTAATGAAAGCCTTGATTTACAGTACAGCAAGCCTGAAAGAGCTCACAGGCATAGCCAGAACCCTGGATAGGCATTGGATGATTGCAGCAGCTGCACACTAAAAGATCCAGGGCAGAGAGATCAGAGGCATGCTAGCATGCTTTTATTGGGGAGCCTTTTAATTTGTAATGGGGAAATTACTTTAAAGACTAATAATCTCTAATTGAAGATGATTTCACTCCTGCTGGAGATGCAGCGGCCACTTGGATCCCAGCAAAGGTGGGAGGGGGAGGAGCCGAACGCATGAATCCGAACTGGGTTCGAGAGCCGAGTGGCACTGCGATCTTCATGTGCAGTCAAGGATTAGGATGTTGCCACCGATGCCAGTGAGACTCCGCCACCCTACAGATAATGGATTACTGGATTTCAAATAACTGAATCTTAGCAGCGTCTGATTCGTGATCCTGCATGGAGCAGCGAATCAGAAGAGATCTGGACTCTGTTTGAACTTTTCTTGCGGTCTCACACAGCCTCAGTCTCAGTGACTCATGCAGGCTGAGTTAATTGTGGGTTTCTTGGATATTTTGGTCCTGGCCAGTATGGTTGTATGTCACAGTCTGAATCTTGCACTGAATCTTGTCTGTCTCGGACTGAAAGGTATTTTGATGAATTGTATATCCCTGGACTGGCTGTCAATTCCTGGTATGCAGCTGCAGACAGCAACATTGAGACTGGCGTTCAGTGTGCGAATGTGTATCTTTGAAATTAATTAATAAAGGAACTAATGAAGTCCAGGTTCTTGATTTTAATTTTTATTTGCATCACGTCACTGTCTTACTGATGAATAGGGCTTGATGGACACTGATCGACAAACTAAAGTAGCACTGGGTGATTCACTGTGTTTGTGGTGTTCTGGCTTTGTACACTAGACCCCGCTCTCAAGATGCTGTGCTGTACAACAAAGAACCCGTCTTCCAAAATCAACATTTTGAGCTGAGCTCCCTATAGTATAAGTTGCAGAAGAGAGAAGGGTGAGTGGGTAGTTAAAAGTGAAGAAACTGAATAAACAATGAAACGTTTGCCGAGACTTTTCCTGCTACGTTCTGTACCTTCAGGGCAGCAGTAATTTGAAGGCACCCTGGCTTAAACCTCTCTGTTCGACTCCTCTGTATTCCTCGGTCATATTGCAAATAAATATTGGCGCAGTGACTCTAGCAATGGAAAAAAATGACAATTTTATAGAAAAAGCAATTCAAACCAAGATATGAAAATCTTCTCTTGGGTGGGTGCATTGCAACACTTCAAATTTAGCAGTTTAAAAGGGCCATGTCGATTGTGAGGTGGGTCTGAGGGGCAGTTTGGGCCGGGGGGTGGGTGTGTGTGTGGGGTGGGGGGGATATGATACCTCTGGCGTGACATGACGGATCACTGAATGGGTAGAAAGCCCGTCAGGCTCTGTCTGCCCGCTTTCTCGCCGCTGGGTGCGCGACTTTTTGTCTACTTAGAAAGCGAGATTCGGCTCGAGCTCCTGGGTGAGATTAAGCTGTGGATGTTTATAATACCAGGCAGAGAGCCCCACTCAGGCGTTTGGATGTTTTAAATCAGGCATGAAATTAATTTTTCAAACTCCTTTCAGCAGAGGTGCGTGTAATAAGAGTTATATGCGTTGGATTTTAGATCTGTGTGGCCCGAAGAAAATGCTGCAGCGTTTTCAGAGGCATTGTGCACTATATCTCTGTCGCCTGGTGCTTTCTGTCCTTGGAGCTGCTCGACCTTTTCTCGATCAAAAGGCAAGGTGCATCGGCATTAAAAAAAAATCACAGCACGAGCACCACACCAAGTCTTAAGTTCCTGTAAATTTATTTATCTAGTTGGTTATTTATTTATATTTTACAAGATGAGTTTCGTGGGTTTCGCTTTGTTTGTGCCGGGCTCAAGATCTCCAGCTGGCCTTCGCTCCTCCAGGAATTTTTTCTTCTTCTCCACGTCGGCGTTTATCTCTGGGCTGGATGTGCTGCAGGTGTCCTCTTTGACTCAGTGTGCCCCCACCCCCCCGCCATATGTAACGAGGCTTCCCGCACAGAGAGCGATTTGTTCTCAGAGCACTTATCTAACCCTTTGCTCTGCACTAACCACTCAGAAGGCTTTTTTAATTCTAGAGTCACCTGTAGGCTTTGAGTTACTCCTTTAATAAAGTTTTGCGTTTCAGTGGCCAGTCAGATTGTTTCATTTTTCCCGTGCCAACGAGTTGCTCTTTGAAGCAGAGCGTTTTATATCGTTTCCAGGGATTGTTCTGTTTTAATGAATCTGATAAATTGTATACACTGCACGGTATGTAAATATCAAGTTCTAATTATACAGAGTGCAAGTATGAAATTGATTTTTTCTGAAAAACACCATGTGTACACTCATCAGCACAAACAATACTTTCAGTAAATACGGAAATTAATTCAGCCTAGTAACTACTGGATTGGAAATGGATTAAAATTCTTAATTGAATGCATTTTGTGTAATGGGTGTGAGGCCTTATGCTCAACTCATCAGAACAATACCAGGACCAGGGATAAAAATCAACACTGGCACCAGATGAAATTGCTAATGATTATTGCCATGCTGTCAAACAGCTGGCCCTTTAAGATCATCTGTGTGAACTGTGTGATCACAGCCTGCATATGGAATGCGTTCTGAGTTTTGTTTTGTGTTTTTAGGTCCTGTTAGAAAATGCTGAGAGAGAGAGAGAGCACAGAAACAATGCAGGACGTCTGTGCTCTAAGCTGTTTAAGATCGGAGCCTACTGTGATTCTCCTTAGATTTCCTGCAGTTTTCTAGCACCAAATGTGTCCTGGAGATCAGAGCAAAGGCAGTATGAACAAGACAGCATCTTATAATAATGTGGATATGCCTATATACTGCTGTATGTGCTTTGGAAAAGTGAGGCTGTTTTTTTTGCTTGGGCAACATCTTTCTGGAGAGTCTGCCACTGTATCTGCTCATACAAAGTCATTGTTGTTTGGGGAATATCAGGTATTTCATATTTTGAACAGTAAGTTAAAAAGTAGTTTTGCGTGTCGATAACTGAACTCCAGGAAGGCAAAGCTATTACAGCTTCCCAGTTATTCATCCTTACACCAAGATCTGATTCTTTTGAGATCTCATGTGAGAACATGGCATCTTGCTTAACAACCAGTTATCATTTTATGCCCGTGATACCGGTCTGACCAGGATATGCCGGTATCTCTTATCAGGGAACATCAGAGGAATTTCTTTTCAGTTATGCCACTCAGTTGCTTGTTCAGTACCTCGTCATCTGAAGACTGAACTACTGAACCTCAGTCTTGCCAGGCCTCCCTTCACACGGCTCTAAACCAACTCACAGCTAATCTCAAATGCAGCTTTACAATTCGTATTCGGTCTTCCCGAGCTCACATACTTCACTGATACAATACCTCCGTTTGCTTCCTGAGGTCACCTGCATCCGATTTAAAACCGCAACGTTTGCCTACAAAGCCAAAAATGGACCTGCTTCCTCCTTCCTGCAAGTACCCTTCACCATTTCCTGTGTGCTTTAGTATAGCACAACATGAAGTTGAACACACCCCCCCCACACACACACACCTCCAGGGAAGAAATGTCTCGAGACAATTTTCTATACTAGTACCCATGTGGTGGAATGAACTTCCACTACCTGTCTGTACATCAGAGAGCCTTTCTGTCTTCAAACGGAGACTAAAGGCCCAGCTCTTCAGGAAGCATGAGAATGATCCTTAGTCACTTCAAGGCACTTTAATAATCAACAATCCTTAGTTTTCTTCCAAAAAATAAGTTTGTACCTTCTTTGTTTTCCCTTTGGCAGAGTTCTACTTTGGCACTCACAGACTTGTACTCAGGCCTAGTATACCAGTATAAGGATTACTTCCATGGAAACAATTAACATGTATTGTTGGGACATTGTGCAAAAACAAATTAGAATATATATTCAGAGACATTCTGAATATGATGGGCTTAAGTGGATGGCAGGGTGTTTAAAGAAGTGTGTGTTTAGACTGGCAGTGGAGGGGTACTGGTGAGTTAAAAGATCAGTTCGTAGGTGCATAGCATAAACCTCAACAGAAAAAGGCCCACTGGTTTTGTAGGAGCCCAGTCTGGGGGCCCGGTCCCTGTGGGCTCGGCTGTTCCGTAGAACCCAGTGTGATTCCCCTCTGCTGCCCCTGGTGGTTACACCACTGGCTGTGGTTGTGACACAAGTGTCTGCTAACGCTGTGTTTGAGCTCGTATGCATCAATCGTATGCACCAATATTATTCTGTATATATGTGTTCCAATCTTTATTGGTGCCTTGGTGTTGCTATCTGTGTATCTATTAAAATTGATGTGCTAATGGTTTCTCCTTTTTTTTCCTGTTTGAGGAATTACACAATTTTGCACAAATGTTAAACTTTTTGATTTCTGTCTTTTCAGGTAAGTGACCCAAGATTGCAGTGCACAGACTGAGTGGTGAAGGGATTCCTACAATCCCAGCCGTCTGCTGGCGAAGTAACATCACTTTTCCTTCCTCATTTGACACACAGAGCTAAATCAGAACACTCACATGAGACATTTGCTTCATTATCAGCTTTCATATGTGCTGTGGCTGCTCGATTATTGCAGCCATTATGATCTCACGCTCTCACATATGCTATTACAAGTCATTTGTCTTCAGTCACAGGCACTTGCTTGTTTTTCCATGGGCGTAGAGCTGTAGCATTTAAAAACCTTCTAGATACGTTGGACAAATTGGCTCATTAATTCTAAGGAAGTTATGATGGGGGGGGGGGGGTCTGCTCATTTAACAGTCTTCTCGAGAGGGGAGTCTGGCCTGAGCGTCTGGCAACCCAGTTGCTTTGTGGAAGGAATACGCCCAGACAAGTTGGTTATAAAGAGCATTATTAAGGGAAGGCCAACTGTTGAAGCAACACTGGGCTAATGGCCACCGATCTGCCTCTTAACATCTAAAAGAGAGCAAATCACCCATCAGCTTCCCATTGGGAAGAGATACACTATTCATGGTATTCTGATTAAATCGCTGTGCCAGGAATGGAGAGGACATGGCAATTATCCTGACACTGGCAAAATGAACTCACTAAATGCTAAATCTGAGGGGTGTGGGGCATGAGAGATAATTTTCCAAAGGTGAGCGTGTGTGCACTGCTGTAGTACAAGGGTGTGACTGTTGTCACTAATCTTGCCAATTAAAGGCATTAACACAGTCTTCCCAACATCGTGGGCTGGCGGTAGGCAGCCTGATCACGTAGAACTGCTGTGTTGATGAGCTCGGGTAATTAGCATAGAACAATATAGAGGCTGGACTGCTGCATGCGCTGCTAGATGAAAAATACAACAGCAACAAAAAACAAAGATCAAGTGTGTGCTGAGTCTTACTCGTATGTCTGGGATCTCGGTTAATACAGAACTAGGGGTGTAACAATGCATCGATCTGTATAGATGCATCGACGAAACGGCAAGCGATCCGCGCGTCATCGATGTGACGCATAAACATCCATTCACGCGCGCATATTATCCCTCCTGTTCCAACATGATACGCATGATTTCAGTCAGCTCCTAAACTCTAGGTGGCGGTGTACAGTATAGTCTTGTTAATCTAAAAAATAATTTAAAAAAAAGCTTGATTGCAAGTTTGTGTTCACATTAAAGCGCTTTACGATGCCCTAACCCTAACCCAGCAGAAAACAACTAGTCGTCCAAGAAATCAAGGTTTTACATTCTCAGTTGGTAATAAATCATGGGTGTGGAAACAATATTTTGGTTTTAGGAAAAAAAAATCGGAAAAGCAGACAAGTTTGCCGTTAGCAAAGAGTACAAGTGCGAATTAAAATACTCGGACAATGCTACAAACGTGCCAGCTCACATGAAAAGGCGTTGAAGCCAGTGGCTCAAACACGAGAGGGATTCTCGCACCCGCTCCGCTGACTACCTTTTCCAACAAAAATTCACCAAACGTCCAACAGAGCGACGAGCATTACATCTACCATCTCGTATTTTATTTACAATGATATAAGGCCCTATAGCGTAGTAGAAAATGCTTTCGCGACCTACTGCGCATACTGGAGCCGATATCCAACATACCCTCTCGACAACACGGCAGTGAAACCTGCAAATCTAAGTTGTACAGAGAAGGTAATGGTTGTAGGGCGGGTTGCATTTACAGCAGACGTCTGGATTTCGTGCACAACCGAAGCCAATGTAACGATAACCTGGCACTTCATCGACATTGATTGGGAAATGAATTGCGTTCTTCAGATGCGTATTTTGAATGGCACACGCAGGAGTCAATACTGGGGCAGTGTTGAACTTCTTTGCTATAGACATGGCTAATGGAGAGGGGCTGTATATTGTAATATCCATGCTACTTTAGTTTATTTCGCTCCGATTTATTTGTTTATTTGATTGTGTTACGGACATGCATTCAGTAATAATCTTTAAAATGTCATTTAATGCTAAACAGTAGTAGTAAACAAACCAACTCTTTTCTGTAGAGGTGTGTAGTAGGACTGTTATTGGTTAGCCGATCTCATTTCACAATGTACTTGTATACAGTATTTTTGTACTGAGACGTTGCTTACTGCTTATAACTACTGTATTTGACATTTACTAATAAAATGTTCTAATTATATTTAGTTTGTGTTTGAGAATTCATAGAAATCGTATCGCAGAAAATCTTGAGGTATCGGAAAGATCGGTGGCTAAAAGAATCGGTACAGGATCATATCACAATAACGCTTGTGATTTTCACCCCTATACAGAACATTAAGTCAAAATAACTCGCACTGTAATCTGAAGCCATTGCTATGGGTGTGTCCCGTTAAAACAGTATTAAACATTTAACTTCATTTGCTTGTGTTCCACAATGTTCTTTCATTACGTTGGGGTAGGCTATGGCGACAGTAATCAATGTAGCGCAAAACCATAGAAATCCAATGTCGATTCAATCTGCATGTCGATGAGCTAACCCCCAATGAGCTCGGACCATGTTAAAAGCATCTTAATTGAAAACGATAGCCCAGCACACGGCCTGTTTAAAACGATAAAGCTAACTTGAGCTACTTTTGTTGTAGCTTTATTAGTAGCCGAGCCCCAGTCTCGCTAATGTGTGGACGCTGAGTGAGCATTACAATGCATAAACAAGCTAAATATGTTGAACCGAAATGAATCGTCTCAAACTACTGACTCACCAAGTGCGTTATAAGCAATAACTATAAACCCTTATTAAAAAAGAGGGTGGGGGGGAAAAAAAAGCTCAACTTGACAGCTCAGTTGTGACCAGTGTATGTGTAAAACAGTGCTGGTTTGATGCCAGAGCAGGGAGATCTCATTTGCTTCTCTGGAACCAGTGTGAGTTCAGTCTCTGGTGGCTCTGCTGTGCTTTTTACCTCTTCAGTGATCAGCACCACTCAGTTGTTTGTCACTGAAGGGAGGTCGATGTGTGACTAATGTGCAAGTGCTGCTAATCACAGATGTTAGATACTGTATCCAAATGAGCTGTCACTCAGCGTGCAAGTTGGCCACATCTCTGGCCCTCTCAAACGCACTGCATCACTGCAGCCCGGCTTCTCTGTCTGCCATTTGTTTGCAGATTATAATGTTCAGCAGAGGAGATGAAACAGGAGACCCTTGGCAATAGTCTGTGTTTGGTCCAGCGCCGACAATCTCTCTGCAAATCCTTTTGTGCCTGCGAAGCACGGGGCTGATGAATTAACAAAGAGTAACAACCAAAAAAAACAAAACAAAAAAACAGAATTGTGACTCTCTTTGGATTGATTGTCCTTTTGACTGGAGCCTGTTTTGTGTTGTCATTATGTTGTGACATCTGATTGATGATCTGTGCATGTGGAGCCTGCCCTGGCACGGCGGAGCAGGGGTGTGCTGGTGCTTGCTGGGCCCAGCAGCCTTTGGGTGGAGCTGATGGTGTAACAGCTGAGGCTGGGGAGTCCATGTGCACACACTCAACTGTTCTTTATTTTCTTCTGTGCGGCTATTCTATAATTTAACTTCTATAGGTTTACCAGTTTCTCCCTTTATGGCTAATGTGTTGTTTAGCTTCCCAGCTTGTGCCTTCAATAGCTGTTTTCACATTTGCCTCTATAGCTGTCTCATTAAGCCATGGCTGTTGTCTTGTTAAGATCTCTGTGGCTGATCTGTTATTTTATAGCTACTTTTAATTCACCTCTCTGAAGCTGTTGTCTCATTAAATTCCTTGTAGCTCAGTGGACACCCCCCACCCAGCGCACATGTTTGTGTTTTCTTTTAATTTGACGTGCCTAATTCAAGCCTCTCGCTAATTGCCGCACACTTGACGAGCTGAGACAGGTGAGTTACAGCAGGGAATGTGCGGGGGCGTCCCGGGCCAGGGACGGCGGAACGCTACCCAAGGCCCCTCCTTTGCTCAGCTCTCCATGCCGCCTGAAGCTGTGTGTGGCAGCTCGGGGTAGGAGGTGCGTTTCCTTGGTGGGGTGGAGTAGCCAAAATCAGCTCCCACTGCTGCCTGGGTTTTGATGCGTCCACAGAGGGAGCGATGGAGGCTGGGAACACTGGCCTTGGCACCACAGGGTCATCAGATGTACTGGAGAAATGTGTTATTAAAAGTTGTCTCTTCAACAGAGACTTGGAAAAACAGAGACTGTTTGTTTTCTATTAAGCATTTCAGTACAGCCCTGTGTTTTGTTTTGGTTTTTCCCCAAAGCCATTCCCTGAACTAATAATGTTCTGCTTAATTGCAAACTCTAAATGCTAACAGAGTTTGATTGAGATTAATACTCCTTCAATCAGCTTTCTAATGACTGGTCAAGCTGGGATGAAAGACGCATGCAAAAATAACAGCCCATGGTAATCGTCGAGTACTGAGAGGGGAGATTGTCACGTTCAGCACAGCGTACCTCACAGTCACCATGGTTATCACCCTGTGTAGAGGGCCACTGATGAAATGATGCCTTATTTTATTAGTACTTTCCTAGGAGAACAGACTGATCCCTGGTCAGCTCCCCAGTGCTGCTGTATGGCTGATCCCTGGCCAGCTCCCCAGTGCTGCTGTATGGCTGATCTCTGGCCAGCTCCCCAATGCTGCTGATCCCTGGTCAGCTCCCCAGTGCTGCATGGCTGCATAAATGCCAAGAAGAGAACTGTTTTTCTACCAGCATTGTTATTCAGCTGACAGCAGTAATGCCAGGCTACTGGACACTTATCATAGCAGTCTCTCCAAACACCTAATTCATTTATTTTAAGTGGCCTTCCAATCCAAGGATTAGCGTTTATTTTTGTGAAGTCGTTTTTGTCTTGGGGTCACCCTACTGAAGCTTGATGAACTTGAGAGACCATCGGTGTCACCATCAGTCAGTGCCGTCACAGTTGTCTTTCTGTATGCGGCATGGAGAAACGTTGAGCTGACCTGCTGGATAACCAGCTCATAAACCGTAGTAAATTCTAGTCATTTGGCATTTGTAGTGTTACAAATGTTTACTTGAAAATGAGTTTTCCTTCCTGCTTCTTGGACACTTTGAGTTTTGTCATGTCATGAAAACAATAGCATCGAAACATTTTCTCTTTTTTCAATGAAAGTGTCAACATCAAACTGCTTTTGGGGACATATGACAGGTTGGTGAGTGAATTAGTACATGAGATTGAAAGAGGCAAGGACATGTTCCCTGGTCTCGATGCTTCCCTGGGTGCTTTCTCTGTGTGAATCTAGGACGAGGAGAAGGCTCAGGGCTGATGAGAAAACCTCATGTAAATGTCAGCCCTGTACTACAGCATGGCATACACAAAAATAACAAAACCGTTAAATCCTAGACTTCTTTCATAACATCATCCTGTTTCCTTCTTTATCAAATTTGAATGGCACTGAAATGCCATTCCTTTGACCCTCATGCCTCCCTTTGTTGTTTCATACATTTTTTTTTAAAAAGTGTGTGTGTGGAGCTCCTAGCATAAGTGTAGAGATGGTTTATAGGCCTGTGGGTTTGCGGCTTACAGAGTATTTAAGGTCTTAGGACTCCTCATTTCCCAGGAATGCATCCGTGTGTGTACACACACGCACGTGTCTGGTGTATTTAAGTTTGATGATTGGGTAAGAGTACACAGTAAATGCTAACGTGACATACCCATCCAACACTGTGTGTGATGTACCATTTGTGTTACTGTAGGTCTATTGTACAACGTGCAAAATGTGGGATCAAATGAGTGATCAGCCATAGTACCATTTGAAATGCTGTTTATATCAAACACACCATTGATTCCATTCCTTTAACAAGAATGTCTGTCCACATGATCTTATGAATACATGTTCACAAAGAGAGTTTTAGACTTTTATACACGTACATAGTCACTTTGATCGAAACCTGCAGTGCTATACTGAAAATAGGCAATTTTGTTCAGTCCTGAAACCACAAATAGGAAGTTGTTCTTTCAATGCAGACAATGCTTGAGCGTGGTTCAAGCCGCCCCTCACATCACCCTTCCTCACTTGTCGATTCTATTGTGTGTG
Organism: Sternarchorhynchus goeldii; assembly: GCA_028565775.1. Taxonomy (NCBI): domain Eukaryota; kingdom Metazoa; phylum Chordata; class Actinopteri; order Gymnotiformes; family Apteronotidae; genus Sternarchorhynchus; species Sternarchorhynchus goeldii. Next base: position 5,044,246 of record JAOXYF010000015.1, on the reverse strand, counting down.
CAGAGGTTTTGTATGTTATCGGTTCATCTTGTTATGAACTCAAAGCACGGCAAGAGAAAAAAGTACAGGTGCAGGTATCACTGTTCTCTTTCACTGTCCTAGAGGTTTCTGTCATAGTCACTGCCTTTATAGAAAAGAGCTTCTTAAATTTAAAGAGGATTTTCACAAGAAAAGTGAACCGTCTCTCAAGTGAATGTTTATCCTGAGCTAAAAATCAAACTCTTGTCTCCTTGTTTCAGTAATCCAACGCCACTGCCCATTGAAGCTCAGATTATTCCTTCACCTGTACATAACTGCACATGGGGTCATTGTACATATATGTAAACATGTATCGTGTACATATTGTACGACGTGCAAAATGTGGGATCGAATCAGTGGTCTGCCACTGTACCAATTGGAATATTGTACATATCAAACACACCATTGATTCCTTTAACAAGAATTTTAACAAGATTCCTTTAACAAGAATGTTCTCGTAAGAATACATATCCTTATGAGAACATGCTCACAAAGAGTTTTAGACTTTTATACTCTAAATGTACATTTACATCACACACACACTATATTGCCAAATGTATTTGCTCACCTTCCTTGACTCACATATGAGCTTAAGTGACATCCCATTCCTAATCCATAGGGTTCAATGTGACGTTGGTCCACCCTTTGCAGTTAGAACAGCTTCAACTCTTCTCGGAAGGCTGTCCACAAGGTTTAGAAGTGTGTTTATGGGGATTTTTGACCATTCTTCCAGAAGTGCATTTGTGAGGTCACATACTGATGTCGGACGAGAAGGTCTGGCTCTCAGTCTCCGCTCTAATTCATCCCAAAGGTGTTCTATCAGGTTGAGGTCAGGACTCTGTGCAGACCAGTCAGGTTCATCCACACCAGACTCCATGTCTTTATGGTCCTTGCTTTGTGCACTGGTGCACAGTCATTTGGATGGGTGAGCGAATACTTTTGGCAATATAATGTGTGTGATGTGATATATAATGTGCGTGTGTGTGTGTATATGTAATGTGACGTATATGACATACATTTAGTTGTGTGTGTATGAGAGAGCTATGTGAGATGAGATCTGTAAGATATTCAAAGCTACACAAGGATTACAGATAGTGTGTGTGTGTGTGTGTGTGTGTGTAATTAATTTTCCATTTTTCTGAAGAGTTTGGCACAGCATTGGGAAGCTTGTTGATAAATGTCAGGCAATCTATTAAGCACGTCTTTAAATTACGCTTTAACAGGAGACCTTCCCTCCTGTCCGCAAGGGCAGTACACGGGTGGAGGCCCATTCTAATGAAAGAGATTTGGAGTTTGTGGCATTTATATTAGCTTGCAGTGGATCCAGGGGAACACGCTGAAAAACAAAATAAATCACGCCCCAGCGTTGGCGCCGCGCGCCGCTTTAAGGTCCTGCCAGCCTCCCCCATCAATACCTCCTGTGGACACGTAGTGAAATTACAACGAGAGAAGACACATAAACCGGGCGCAGTCAGAGCAGATCAATGGCACTTAATTAAAAAGAGATAGATGCTAGACAATGAATCATGGCAGCTTTAATAGTAGATGCTCCAGATTCTCCCCTGTCAACAACAATGGTGGACATGGACTTCCACATTGATTTTGGTTTCTTTATTTTGCTTTCTTTGTTTGTCTTTTTTTTTTTTTGGAGGGGGGGGGGTGTGGACTTTAGTGACTGGGCGGGGTTATTCATTCGATGTTCTAGGCCAATCTGTTGAGTGAAATTGACTGAAAGCCTTGGGTGCTCCAGGTTTGGTTGTTTTTGCAAATGAGTGAACAGATCTGATTGTGAGCTTTGTTTGCTGCCGTTTATTACGAAATCGGCCCTCAACCTGCATGTCCGTAACTTTCCCACTTCACCTGATATTTATGTCCTTTTCTTCAAAATAGACTTTTATCTCGGTGAAGGATGCAATTCAAATCCTGGGCAAAGCGATATGATACTGTCTCTTAACTTCTAAACTGTTCCAAAGGCCCCGGCTTGACTATAGTAATACATCATAATAGGAGACTGATACAATTATTGAACCCCTGAAGTCATGCCCCCTGCAGTGCATTGGCAAGCATACAAATTGCAGTAATGATGATTTTGATTAGAGTTATTGTAGCGATGATTACACTGCAGTCTGGGAATACGCAATTAGCGTAAGCCGTTTGATGAGCCTCCGCGATATTACCACCTTGTCCTAACAGCTGCCTCTTAATTAAGGAAGCCTAACAACGACGGAAGAGTTCTGCTTACTGCCCTCGTCTCTCCGTGGCGAGGACGATGCAGGAGACGCTGGGGTGCCACCTACTCGGCGCAGAGACGGACGCATTCTTCCAGGCCCGGATCCTTCCAGGAAGTGTTCCCTGAATTCCTCCTAGATAAATGCACCATCCTTGGCTTTCAGGCTTGGGCAGCACATAGATCCAGACACAATAAGTATAATACTTTTGTCAATACTTTGCTTAATACATTTCACCTTCTTAGCCTCGTTACTGTGTATAGCTCTGCAACTCATGATTAATGACACTTTCCTAATTATACATGCAGTGTTGGAAGGAATTTGATGATCTCATCTCCAAGGATATTTATCATGTTTTATTGTCATGAGTATTCAGATAACGCCTCCCTCTACACACACATATAAGATTATGCTGTACAGCAAGGGGACTTGGGGCTGAGGGAGAAGACGGCATAAGACTGGCTGTTAAAATGAAAGCTAAATATTGGGGTGAAATTGGATATTACACTTTTACACCAGCAGGGCTCTGAGGGACTGGCAGCGAACGGGTTGGGTTGAGGGTCAGTCCAGTAAAAGGGCCTGAAATACCACACACAAAATAGAGGTTGTTTGAAACGGGCCTCAGTGTACTAATAAATATAGCACTTAGTGATGTGGCGAGATATGGAAGTGCCACAGGTGTTTGAGTCCAAGCACGGAGAGGACCTTATTGTTTAGAACTGATGCTGTTTTGAAGTATTAAGCACTCAAGGTAATGTTGGGAAAATGTTTACCTTGGTGTGGTCCAGTGGCGACTGATGTTTTGCAGAGTCGTTGACGCCCGTAGTACAGACAAGCAAAAAAAAAGTGTCAAAAAATGGTGTTCAGGTATTGGAATGGTGCCTCTGCTGAAGCTTGATTACCAGTGCTGTGGTCACAGAACCTGTGTTTTTATGAACCGGTCTGGAAGAACCAGTCATGACCCAGTTTTATCAGAGGGAGACAGATTTCGATCTAAAATCCTATGACATTTGATAATGTCATGATGTCGTCTATCCTGTCAAGATTCCTAGGTCCTCTGGAAGAAAATCCCTTCGTCAAAAAACACCACAATATTTCACTGTGGTACATGTTACTGCGCGTGATGTTTACATTTTTAAAGCCAAAACTGACAACTGTTATCGCCAAAAAGCACTTTTTGTCTCACCTAACTGATGACCTAATGTTTAGTGAACTCCATGAATGTGAGTTTGTGGATTTTATGCTAGCAGATAACATTCTTTCCGAAAATTTTCGAAATACTTTTTGGTTTGGTTTGGTGGTGTCTAGTAGTTTCGATGATCCCTGGGATGCAAACAACCCACTGAGAGGTGCCTCACGGTGAACCATGGAGAAAGTTCACACCATCATCCTCAAATGTTCCTCCCAACTGTTTTCGAACTGTCACTGTCACTTTGCAGACCGGTTCATCACAGCTCTAGTTGTTTGACATTTTTTTCCATAGTTTTTTATACTCATGTTTTTAAAGGCACCAGTATTTCCTGAGGTCACTGAGGGCTTCTGACGAACTAGATGGAGATTTCTTGGAAATCGATAAAACATCTGAATCTGTGAGTGTGGGATGAGTAGGCTGATGGATTGACTTAATCTGTTTTCATGATCATTTGTTTGGTGGAAAAGGGAAAAAACAAATAATTTCATTTTCAGTTTATCTTATTATGACCAGTTGAAACACACTTCTCAATCTTCCTGCCAGAAGAATAAACTGACAGTGAGGTGTAGAAAAAATCTTGACAACCAGATAATAAAAGGAACATAGTGTTGTGTGCCAGGACTCATGGGGAAGAGGTAGAGGAAAAGGGAAGGAAAAGAGAGAATTTCTTTCTTTGAGAAGCAGGTTTTCTTTCATTCTTCTCGTGTCATGGAGAAAAGGTGCGTCATAGCAGTTAATCACAACTGCATCCTAAACCAAATAGACTTGCACTTTGATGGAGAGCCGCGCTGTATTCAAAAAGCGCTTATCAGCAAACTGTTAAAAGCAAATTAATTTCCTACCCTCTACTTACGTATTTTGCATATTTCCATCTTAAAACCGGCTCTGCATTGTCCTCATTTCTTGGACTGTTCATTTAATTCTTATTGAATTAAATCACAATCAAAACTGACTAAAGATTACAAGAATCAAGGAATGGAAAAAAACAGCAAAGAATAAAGTACTCGATGTTTGATTATTCATATCTAGTTTAGTTGGGTATAGGGATGAAAGAGGGGAAAAAACCGTGAAATTGCTACGTTGTAAAGCTGTTTTTTTTGGTCTGTTTGCCTGCCGAGGCTGCGGTGAACTCCTTCGCCGTACGAGCTATGTCTGCCCCACTTGACTCATCATGCGTACGTGAGAGCTGCAAACACAAATGTTCTCCCCCGCCTCCGCCTCCCCCCTCCTTCTCTGCTTCGGTTAGGTTTTCTCAGGTTGCGAGAAATAATTGAAACCACAGCCATGCGGTTCTTCTGATGGTCTGAACTTTTTTTTGTCATGTAATGTACACTGCTGCCTGACGACCATCACGGGCTGAATTCATTACCCAGTGTGCTGTTGGTGTTATTTGGGAATCAATATACCTTGTGCATATACTCAGCTTTATGAATTGCATTTCAGACTCGATATATTTTGCTTGTGCTTCTGTCCTTTTTCCCTGGTGTGGTTGGTACTCACTTATTATATTGGGTATATGGTGTTCTGACTATTTTTTTATAATGTGCTGCACGCTGTGACGGGTGCATGATGTATCAGGTGCAGAATTAGATCTGTATCGGCTGGTTTGGGGCCTGGGGGTTTGTTGCATGTGGAGAGCTGTATTGTCTGGAGTGAGTGGTCTTCATACAGGACCAAGGCAGTAAGGACACCTGGGAGGGAGGGAGGGCTTTGTGTATTCAGTTGTGCATGTGCGCACGTGGATGCATGTGTGTTCATTTGTGCAAGTGACAGAGAAAGGAACACGGGCAGCGAGAGGCTGAGACGGTGTGTGTGAGATGTACAGTGTGTGGGTTTGCCCTGTGGACACACCCCTTTCAAAGGAGATGCGTCTTCAGCATGCAGTGCCTTTACAGGTTGTTTCCAGTTTGCCAGCCTATCCCTATCAGACGCACTAGTACTGAGGAAACACTCAGAAACCCGAGAGAGTGGACTTGAGTGACCGGCACAGCCTTTAGCATCATCAGACGTGGATGGATGGGTGGGAACTCCGCTCGGGTTCGAGTGTTGGAAACAAATCACTCAACTCCTCGGCAGCCTGGAGCTGAACTGGCATGGATCGGCCTGTCAGCGGCATGCAGGGTTTAAAACTTTCTTGCTACAGCAGAGCTTTGCCCCTCTAAAAGCCTGGGCGGCAGTACCTCCGTTTCAGTCAGCGGGGGGGGGCTCTCTTCTGCAGGGCTGCGTCTAGCAGTGTCCTGCTCGCACCATTCTGCTCGCTTCTGTGAGCAAGACACTGCAGGCTGCTCGAGGGGCGTGATGACTCTGATGAGATCATTCAGCATTGCTGTATTGACTTTGAGGACACGGGGCTCCAGGGTTTACTTGAATCTAGGTTTGCCATCAAATTTGTCCAAGTTTGCAAAAAAAGAAACAAAAAAAAGTAATAAGTTTCATGAGTGAAAAGTAGCAATTGTTCCAAGTCTGTTCAGGTCCAGAAGCGTTTTTGTGAAGGAAGGTAAGCAGAACCTTGTCTTGTATGTATAAGAGACTCCGGTAAGGTAGATGGGCTTTTACAGCTGATCTGCTGGTGCTGCAACTCTGTGCATCCTCAGTGAAATAAAAAGTGGTGATTTCATCCAAATAGCCCTGAACGATCGACCCGCACTGCAGTGTGACTGTCGCAACAGCTTGTAACACCGGCGATCCGGAGCGTTCAGAGGGAAGCGCGTCCTCCCCTCCCCTCCCCTCCCCTCCTCGCCGAGTCTTAGGCGTCCAAAAACAGACACGTCGCTCGGACTCTTCAGACTCCTTTACTCGGAGCTGTTTACTGTATGCGACGGTAAGAGCAGCTGGCTGGGAGCGCATTAATATCTGCCGTGTTTCTCACAGATTGGTTCTGGATGAGGTTTTAAGCGCTACGCGGCCCATCAGGCCAAGCGCTCCTCGAACGCTCGCGCTGTGCCTGCCAGGCCGCTGTTAAAGCTGCACTTAAATCGGCACTGCTGGGACGTACTGTGTTCAAACCAAATCAAGAGCTGCCCCAGAAACCCTCCTAGCTCGTTTGGGTGACCAGACAATCAGCCATTTTTTCGAGGGCTAATGTTTGAATTTAGGGCTAGATTTTCTTTTTTTTGTGTGTGTGTTAGTCATGTACAGGCTTAATGACTGCACAGACAAATCTGGGACATTAAGGTCTATGACGCTGTACTTCTTTGTATGTGCTGTGCCTCAATTTGATTCTTAAATGAATCCGGTGATGTCCGTTTTCAATTAGATTAATGAAAACAGCCACAGGAGCCCTGCTGGTTCTATGAGCCGAGATTAAAGTATTGAATGAGGATTGAGGTCTCTCTTCTCAAAATGTTTACTTTCCTGTTCTGAGGATCTTCATCCAGTATTACAAAGGTTGAAAAAAAACAACAACAAACCAATTGAGTTTGGGCTCAAACATCTCCACTTTACTGCTGACGGAGCAAAATCATTCTTTCTATTACTTATTCTTGGATGCTTGTTTGCTGACCTAGCAATGGAAATGACTGTCCTGTTTGGGAAAAAATCCTATATTGCAATTTAAGGAGAACTAATTGAAAAACAAAAAGGGTTGGGATCGTTAGTTGGACCAGAAGAAGATGGAACAAATTAAATTTCCCTGTCAATGCTTGTTCGTCATTAAATGGAGATGGCCTGTCCTCTGCCTCTAACCTCTCCCCCCTCAAAAACGCTACAGGAAACATTAAATATGCTTTAAATATGATTTTAAGATGTGCTTTTAATATGATTAAGAACTCAATGGAAAAGGAAGTGGAGGTGTTTCATGATGCTTTCAGACCAAATGCTAACATGACGCTTCACGTGGAAAGACGATGGTGATGAATTTAACATGCTAGCCAAAGTACTCAACTTTGGTTTCAAAAAAATACATTTTCATCATTATATGAACTCTGAGAATGTGATTTAAAAACCACAGGTACATCAATTCGGGCGACTAGCAAGGCAGACCATTTGCCCCCTGTGTAACTGCTGGAGTAACTTCACACAAACTGCACCCTTAAAAATCTTCAGAGTAATGACTACATCATAATAAGAGTGATGTGTAAGGGCAGTCTCAGGGGAGAGAGGCGTGTTCTGTTTAGCCTCTGGTTTGTGCCGTTACGGTGTAGGGATGCACGTTCCACGCGCTTGTTCCTGTAAGGAAACGCATGACCCCAATCGCTCGTCAAGGTGCCGTTTTACTGCGGTTGTTTATACCCATGATGCACTTGGCTAGCATGCGCTGCACTCGGTCACAGAGCAGGGGCTTTTTTTTTTTTAATTTTTATTTATTTTTTAACAACAAACTAAAATATGGGACAAAGTCTGAGAGACTCAGGAACAGCTCTGTAGACTCCAGAAGACCAAAATAAACCTTTTGGATAAAGTCATTCTTGCATTTTTGTCTTCTACATTAAAGGTTCATATACTGAAGACTTTCAAGTCTGCAAGTGACAGAAGTTGGTAGCGTTAGGGAATTTATTTATTTATTATTTTACAGAATTTGACAGATCAGTCTTATCCAAAGTAACTTGGCCGTATTTCAATATGAAACTATGTATGTTTCTGAGAAACTGAACTCAGGATCTTGGTTTTGTCGGCTCAGATGAGCTAAAGAAGCGCTATAGAATTAGATTTTTATGTATGTACCAATGGCTAAATGTCTCGCAGAAAGACATTATATACTTTTTTTTTTTTCATATTATGCATTTTTATAGCGTTATACAATTTTATTATACAGTTTAATTCTAAGCTATTTAATGTTTAACGTCTTATAAACAACCTATAAATAATTATAACAGCAAACCCAGCAGTGATACTAGATATTCTTCAGTAATTCCCTTAACAGCAGTTTTACTTGTTAATGCACAGTGAGTTTCAGATATTATAAACAATGTCCACTTAAATAATTGCCATGAACCATCGATCTGATTCCTGCTTCTGAATGTGTACATTTAACAACAGCTATGCTTAAATGTTTTTCTCTGAATAATGGATGGTAGGGGAAACACTGGAGTATATCCTCACCAGCTGCTCTATAAACTTTATAAATATGCACTTAGATTGGAGTCTCTATCCCATTTTCTGCCGTACATGATTTGTGTTTTCTCTGTGCTTGCCCTCCTTCAGCGGCCAGTTTCTTAGCACAGGGCCACACTGGCTGGACATTTTTGGTTGGCGCATCGCTCTCAGCTTGGCGGTGCCAGACACGCGTGAACACGCCAACGAACACTGCTCAGTAAACTCTCTGAGCCGTGACCCCCCCCCCCCCCCTCTCTCTCTCTCTCCGCCACCATCGCATCCAACGGCGATGCTGGGTTCCACTCGGCTGGAGTCCTGAGAGAGAGAAACAGGCCTCTGATGTATGAGGGAGAGGGTGGCTGAACAGCTCTGCATGCCTGCAGATGGTTTGGCCACTGAACCAAGCGCACATTTCTGCTAAGAATATTTAATAAACAACCGTTGTCTGAGTGAAGGGGTAAGGTGGGTTTGTTATATAAAATACCTGTTATGTATACAAGGCCACTAGAGGATGTAGGCTCAGATGTGTCAATGAGTAGAAAGAGATGATGCTAGCAAGAAGGTTTATCAAAAGATGCAAATCACTGATGAGGATCAAGGACAGAAAGGTCAAGATATGGTTTGTTAAAGGCACTTCAAAGCTTGTGGTGTTCTGGGACGTTGCCTTATGGAAAGATGAGGTGAAGATGAACGAGTTGTCAGTGATGGAATGGAGAAGGCGAAGAGAACTATTTGGGAACCAAAGCACACCACCTCACTTTGTACAATGTGGAGGAAGGGCCATGTGTAGCTTCCAACAGAACTTAATGTGGTGTAAAAACCATAAGTAACTGCTCGATTAAAAAAAAGAATCTCAACATCCACAGCACCTTGCTAAAGAAAGCTGAACTAAATTACACTCCTCAAGCACTGTTCTTTCTCGAGTCATCCAACCTGATCTCTACTGAAGACGCATCTGATTTACTGATGAGACCGTGTGGATATGTAAGGCTGAAGTCCGAAGGCACACGTGTGGCGAAAGCCTGGCAGAGCAGCACCAAGGATGCCAGGCATGGATCACAGACTTGAACACAGGCATGCTGGCTAAGGATTTGTAGCAAAGCACTAAACATGACTTGTTGTACCATTTTTATGTGTCATTTTACTTTTGATCCTCTGAAATGGGACAACGTTCAATAAAAGTAGTTGTAATTCACCCAGTGTAGTACTAATTAATTCTGAGTAAAGTAGGATTGTGCACTTTAACCTTATACACGCGTTTGATACCAAATCCAGTGCACCGGAGTACGATAAACATGATTGGATGAAAAGGTTAAAGGTTAGGCTTACGGTTATAGTTAGGGTCAAGCTCATGGTAAGGTTTAGTAGCTTCATGCATATATAATGTATGAACTAATAATTTTTTACATTTATGTGAGATCAGATTGGTTCAGAGCCAAAACAGCTCTAACTCTCCTTCCTGAACGCTCTCTCTTTCTTGTTTGCTAATTGAAATGGATCACACTTTCTAGACTCCTAATTCTGGCATTAAGAGTTCTGTTGTTTGCAGAAATTAATTATATAAAAATTAAGGCCTAATTTTTCTCAGCTGGCTGGAGAAGTCTCAGTCGTTGTTGTCCTCCATGATTGATGAGGCAATAGCATATTGAGACACTTCAGTCCGTCTCTCTCTCTTCTCCACTTTTTAAAATTCCTCAACTCTAAAAAGTTTATGTGAAATGTTCTGGGTGAAGTGCACCCTGTGAGCGGTGTGTGGTGTTCAGGTGTGTGTGTGGCCACAGTCATTCGTGAAATGTGCGTTCAGATTAATGAAAGTACACATTCACTTTTTGCCTGGAAACTCTTCAAACCACTGTCATATTTTGCTGCCTAACAAAATAGCTTTCTATTGATTTTTCATCAAGGGCCAAACCGCATGGCGTCTCCAAAGCCAACAGGCAATAATTGGTGTGTATGGAGCAGCACTTTGCTAATCAAATCAACTCTTCTCTCAGTAAAGTGAGCAGAGCGCTTGGACTTATCAAACCAGTGCTGTGTGATAATGCTGTCCTCTGCTTGTTCACCGAGAACCTTCTCATCATCGTGGAAATGAGAAGTGTTGGTGGTGAGTTGGTGGGAAGGGAAGAGCACTTGGAGCAGGCAGTGCAGTCGAAGAACGTAGGCAGAGCTGAGAGGTGTGGAATGCACAGCGCCTTTGAGATTTGTCTCAGAATTTATTGATACATTTATTTATATATTGAATCCAAGGTAAGAATCACAAATTTGCTCAAGAATTTTCCGGAAGGCTGTCCCAGGCGGCTCAGGTCTGAGGTGTTTTTGCTCTTTATCAGAGCAGTTGCTTTTGGTGAAAGGTGGTTTTCTTCCCCGGCAGTCGACCACGGCAGTATTCCTGATCGTTGGCCCGGTATTGGTCAAAGGTCTTTTTTATTGTGTTTGATCAGTTGCGAAGAGTGGGGGGGGGGAAAGGGGGTTAAAAAAGCACAGAACAAGATCCCCAGCCTTCACTGCACTGTATCATCATCACAGTTACAAGGCCAAAATATGTCAGAAAACACATCAGTACAAGCAGCTGAACTCGGCAACAATAATGATAACAATAGTGGTGGTAATAACAGTATTTATAGTGGTCCTAAGATCTGATATTCCAGTATTCATAGTCCATTTTTTCCCATATAGGAAATAACAGGCTGCCAGACAGTAAAGTCCCTCCACCCTCACATCGTATAATGCAGCTGATTTTATTTCAAAAGTCGAGCAGTGCATTGGATCTTTTGTCTAACCATAGACGGAGACTTAACCTTTCATTTAAACAGCTCGACTCATCTGGCTGGGAAGGTTGCGATTTGGACTAGTATTTTGAAAATCTGTTTCCATTTTAGAATTCTTGAATGCTTTTGACATTTGAAGTCACCTACCCATTTCTGAATGAGTCTGTGCAGGACGAGTTTCTCAATCTGCAGCCCAGCATGGCTCGGAGAACAACGACACATTAAAAGAAAAGACATGAAGATGAATCTGGCGGGACGAGCTGGAAAACTCGACCAAGAGCTGGAAAAAGACGAACAAGGGAAATGTCATGCAAGCTTGCTATCAAATGCCACAGTCTATTCATGCACACAGCAGTTCCTTTGTTATTGTATGACCCATAGTTCAGTTCACAGCTGCTAATCCCAGATATTAAAAAAAAAAAAAAAAATCTGGAAAAAGTGGAAGGTTCAGATCCTCCACCACAGCCCAAGTTTCTCCTTTAGCATTCTCAGATTCCTCTTGGAAAAGTTCAGGTGCTCATTAACTGAACCTCTCCACTGCTTGGAGGAGCGTTCCTCGATTCCGTTTTGTGACGGGGTTTTATTCGGTTTAAAGGCCGCTGTGGATTTGGGGGAAGTCACTGGAGCAGGACTGGAGGCTCTTGGATATAGACGTGCAGAGAGACTGGGCGGGCAGGAGGTGCCCTCTGGACGTGAGGGACCTGCTGCATGGTGCTGCGGATAAAGGCACCTCATGCTTGGCTGGAGGAAGGAGGACCTGTCTCTCTCCGTTTTCTTTTCTCTCACACTTTTATTTCTCAGATTCTCTTGTGGTTCATTTCTTTGTTTTCTCTCTCTCTCTCTCTCAATCTCACTTTTCTAGTTTTTTCCATTTGTATCTATATAATTGTGTTTCTCTTCATGGCTTTCTTTAGTACCCCTTACTTTATGCTTTTCTATTTCTCATTTTGTCTCTATGTATCTGAATGTATAGACACATCCCCTTTGTATCCAGTAAATCCAGTAGGAGCTCAGGCTGTATCTCTTGGGCACCAGGCGGAGCTCTCAGCACTCATATCATCAGACTTTAAGCAGCGAAGCCCTGTGGCTGGTGTTCGCTGTGTGCACCGTGCTGCTAGTCTTCCAGAAGCTCGGCGCAGGGAACCGAAGTCCCTGTTTGCGTGTACCGTTTCTGCCCTTAATGAACACGGCTCCGTTTTCACGCGAGACGACTCACGTGTGGATCACCTCTGGGGGGCGCTGCGCTTCCGGGTCTGGCCGGGAACGTAATTAGCATTCTGAGGAGAGCCCACACCAACACCAGAATGTCGGAACCAAATTATCAGAGGAGCCTCTAATCAGGGTCTCTTTGTTGTTCAATTCGAAATAGGAGGGAAAAAAAAAAAACTAAAACCTTGAGCTGTGTTCGGCCTCGTCAAGGACACCCACGGCAGTCGTGCTGAAGCACACAACCATGTCTGCTGGTCTGCTGTTCGCTCTCTCTGTGGGTTTAAAGTCCTGCTTTGGCAGCGGTTGACAGGCAGGGACCAGCGTTTCTTTCAAGCCAGCATAGTTTGAAGCAGCGAATGAACACAACAGTCTCTCCGTACGTTTTCCCGCACAGCTCTTAAGCTGTTCCTTGAACTGCGATGAAAGACGCTCCGCGCTAGCCGTAGCCGTGGCGACGCCGTCTGCTCTGTGTGGCGACACCCAGCTCCAGAGCGAGGGTTTCCCCCCCCGCCCCCACATGTCGGGGACCTCGCTGGCTTTTCCGATGGAACACTGGAGCTGCGTGTGCGTGGAGGAGGATGAGGATGAAGAGGTGGAGAAGGAGAGCAGGTGGTGGAACCCTATCTTGAGGCAGAAGAACGAAGACGCTAGTTGGCCATCTCTCTCCTTTGAAGAGGCGAAGGGCTGTGCTCGATGGATAGGCCGCTGGCTTTACAACCGCCTTGGCTCGCTGAGCAGCGCTCCTCGCTCCACTATGCGCTCCGCTGATCAGGAGGAGGCCACTGTGCTGGAGGGAGGGAGGGAGGGAGGGAGGTTTGGGAGGCACCACCAGACGGGCTCACCAGAGTGGAGGAGTGCGTGACTGAGCTTTGATTGTCCTGTTCACCGTGGACTTTCTTAACGATGTCGTCCTCAAGCTTTGGACTTTGTTGAATTAATGCTTTGGTGTGGAATATGGAGGCTGTGGAATTCATTAGCAAGTGATGCCATTTTATGAGCAGCTGCCCACGGGTTTTCAAAATATACAGCTAAAGATTTGCAAACTTCGCTTTTTCTAACGCTGAATAATTTGCTGATATCCACTCTAGAAGTGCTTCAAAATGTGCAATATTAGGTGAACTCCTTAGAAGGAAATAAAAGGTGCCATTTTTGACTGCAATAAAGCAGAGATCTGATGATGTTTGTCAGGCTGAACGAAACACATTTTGTATGGTTTAGAAAACTGGTCTACTCAAAATTGTGGTTCCATCTTTTAGCTCTACAGTGTATCTGATGAGCAAGTGTAGCTCCCTGTCTGATGCTATCTACTGCAACACAGGTGAGTGGTAACATTTTGTTTCCATTCTCGACTGATCTGTGGAAAACGCCTAAAGGGGAACAGATTGAGCACCTCCCTTGACTAAATTACACTGTCATTGCCGATTTGACCATAAAATGTTCCCTTATTCCAAAACTGTGCTTGGCCCCTGTCAGGAAAACCTCTTCTCAGGGTTCTGACATGAAGCTAAGCAGGTTGTATGCACAACTACAGGCTCAGCATAGTAACTGCACCCCTGGAAGGCAAAACAGCGTGGCCAGTTCTTGACTTTTAGTGCCATCTAGTGCTGTTTGTTGGTAGTGCATGGAGATGACACTTGGCGCTATTGCCCATCGTGAATTGGGTCTGACGGTATTTAGGAGAAAAGGAATAATAAAACAAAGAGATTTTGTAAACATCTGTAATATGTTGCCATTTTATATTATTCCAAGCAGTAACTGGGATATATGTATTATTTATTGCTTAATTAACTATGTATACAAATAGGCATTCATGCCTTAATGTCTCTGAAAGTTTAGCACTGATTTGTTAATATTCAATTAAATTATTTGAAGACTCCCTGGAGAGTCTGTGAGCCTATGAGCTAAAGGCAAGTCTGCTTCAATTTGGCACAGCATTCCCTCAATTTTTTTGTGCCTACACACACGCACGCACACACTATATAAGTGTGTGTGTGTGTGTGTGTGTGTGTGTGTGTGTGTGTGTGTGTATAGCCCTCAGGGAGATGAGCCAGACCTAATACTGCACTGACATTTGCACGTTAGAAATGTTTCACTGTTGACAAATAAATACTCCTCAGTCAGGCACGTTGTTTAAAAAGATAAACTACATCCAGACATGTGTTTGTGCGATTGTGTATTTTAAAGGAATAACTACATCCAGACATGTAAGGTTGGGTTTTAGTTGTTTTAGTTTAAAGGCTGTTATGACATTATAGCCTGGACCATGTTCTCCTTGACCTCAAGAGAAGAAGAAAAATTATTTCTCTTTCTCTCGTTCTGCTACTTTCTTTCTCTCTTTCTCCCTCTGTCCTGCTCTGTCTCGTGCTCTCTCTCTCTCTCTCTCTCTTTTGCTCTCTCTGAGAGAGCAGCAGAGGTATTCTCTACAGGTTTTGCAGATTTGTGCGAGCTCTCTCTCTAGCTCTATGCAGCGGCGTGGAATTAAAGGCTGCTGTGTTGTATGACTGAGTCGATGCAGGTCTGTGGTCCTTCCCTCCATTAGGCTGTTCCGCCCTTACGTTTAACGAGCTCCTGCCTCGTTCGTTCCCGTCTTCTCTTTCCAGTGGATTTGCTCAAAACTGTCTTGCTTGTTTCTGTATAATCTATGACTTTTTTCCTTTTCAGATGCTTTTGGGTTTAGATAAGAACATCTTCCCTTTTTAGTAACATTTGAGATAAAATGTTTAAGATTTAACACACCCCTCAGTTCCTTTTTTGCCCATCAAATTAGATAATGGCATTTCACAATGTTCCAATAGAGCTTCCAGAACCCAGTGTGCTCAGAATGAAGGTTCATAAGCATGAAATAGCACCTACTATGCCCTGTCCTGCCAGCTACTTAGACCTGCTAGAAACACGACTTTTAAAGATGCTGTGAAACCTCTATCTTCTTAATTTACTTGAAGTTTCTCTATTAAACTGTTTTAAACTGCGAAATATTACCATTACAACAGTAAATAATAAAACCCTGTTACATCAACACATGCACAAAAACATTATTTATTGAATTATATTGTATTATTTCTATTCTATTATTTATCCAACTCTCTGTATTTATTATTTAAGGCAAACGTTTTGTCATTGTTTTTCTCCGGATCTAAAATGAGCTGCTTCAGCCCTGAAGCCCTGTAGAGTCTCAAGAGTAAAGAGGGTAATAATGAAAAGCATTAATCCTTTATTTAGTATTTAATACACTTGTACTATAATGATATATTGATACTGTCTGAGTTCTGGGCGAACGGATGAAGCACTGTTTCTGGTAACATGTTATGGAACATCACTCTTCAGCATCACATTTCAGTGCTATTCTAAATTGTAAATGTTTATCACATCCACTTCATCTCCTGGAAGGTCTGTGAATCTCACCGTGCAGCTGCAGTAATCTCTGCGCTGTCTGAGCCAGTGTGTCCTGGGGGGTGGGGGGGGTGGCAGGCTGCCGTGACGATCAGTCGCCCGTGGACGCCTTGGCGAGCCTGTGAATCTCCACTTGGCCTGTTGCTAGGAACGAAAAAGGCTTCTTTACATGTGGCCTTTTGCGAACATGCCTTGGTCTCTTAGCAACAGCGTGGGTATGCGGGCATGCGCAGACGCTGGGGGTGGAGTTAATGGTGCAGCGTGGACTGTCCTCCTCAGTGTTTCTTATCATCAGCCCTGTCCTCACCCAGCTGTAGTTAATGGGAATCCTCGCACTTCCTCTGGCTTTGTAATAGCACATGCATCATTCTGTCAGTGGATCGATGCAGATATGTACATGTGTGTCCTGAGAGAGAGAGAACACAAAACGTTCAGAAAGAATGTTTAGATGGACAAGAATGTGTCTCTTTAGAGTTACACATTTTAAATGCAATACCATAAAGTAAACAGAGGGAGTGCGAGAGGCTTATGGAATGGATTGTTCTAGAAAGGACTATATGACAGCAGGCTGGCTGAGGGCGTTGAGGGTTCAAACGTGCTCCCTCACAACATCCACTGGTCCTGTTTTGAAGGTTTGATGGAATATTACATGGGTAACAAAGCATGGCATCACAGCTGTGAGACCGCCGCTGTTCTCTGCTTAGCCACTGCCAGTTAATCGTTATCATAATTAATCATTACCATAATCATCATCAATTAAGAGATTACTTTGAAATGGAAGAGCAGAGTGCTGCGTTATGGTTATGGTCTGAGGCGGGTATGTATTGGGTTTCTGGTGTGTCCTGCCAGCTGTTTCCCTTTTCCTGTCTCATCTCCTTTAAGACGAAGGCAGGTTCTCAGTGGCCAGGCTGGTTTGGACATCCAGGGTGATTTCTAATCGATCGGGTATTGACCCGCATGAGCATGCAGTCTGGACTGATGGATGAGGCAGCAAAAGGGCCTCGGCGGCAGTGACTTACACACGCGCGCACACATCTACACTCATACACACCTACACACACACACACACACACACACACACACAATCTACACACACACACACACACACACACACAATCTACACACACACACACACACACAATCTACACACACACACACACAATCTACACACACACACAGACAAACATTCGGTGATGCCCTCACAGACAGGGGGGGTTCTAATGATGCTCATTGATCAGTAGTGTGTTCCAGCCTCACGGGAAGCCTGGGCTGTTTTTCACCAGGACGGCGTTTACACCTGGGGTGTGGATGGATCATGACACTTGTTCACGTGCGTCGCCGAGTTGCGTTAGTGGTAGATTAAGCCGTCGTAAGCGTTCTGTCAAAGAAGCTTGCTGCCGTTCAAACCCCAGTTGCGAGGCAAGACAGTGGCGCCCCCTAGAGGTTGCATGTGTCTAGCAGCTGTAGCCTGTGCAGGTCTGGGCTTACAGGACCCCAACAGAGCCACAGTTTCCCAGACCGAGATTATGCCAAAGCTTATCGTAAAAGCAATTTCCAGTGATGATTCACCATTGATGCTGTGGTTCAGTGCAGGATGGTTTTAATGCGAGCCAAGGAAACCTGGCCTTTAGTCTGTGATTTAAACTGGGGATGCCCAGCCTCACAGTGGGCGGGGCCTAACCTGCTGAGGCTCTGGCTCGTGATCAGCATCTCATCCTCGGAGAGTGTCAGTGGTTTAGAGTGAACACCAGAGGGCGGTGTGGAGGGCCTCTGTTCTGATGCTGTAAGGGCTGAGGTTAGCGGGGGTGGGAAAACTTGTGGCTGTGGTTTAGGTTCCTTATTGTGACTGTATATTTCCTCACAACCACACATGTTGGCTGACAGCATGAGGATGGCAGCATGTTAAAGGGGCTGTAATATGACGGTATAAAGAATACATGTAAAAACTGTGTGTGTGTATGCAAGTGTGAAAAGGTGTGTATTTTGCCAATGTATTTTATTGTGCTGTTGAATTGTATCACTATCAGCGTACTTTGTGAGGCTGGGCATGTTAATGGAGTGTGGAGAGTGTGTGTGTGTGTGTGTGTGTGTGTGGAGGGGGGGTGATTGTATTAATAGACGGGAGGTATGGAAGCCTCTGCCTTCAGAGATCAGTGGAGTGAAAACTGTTAGCATCTATCAGCACAATGGCTAGCTGACACACGCAAGGACGTCACACTCCAGTGTTTCCCCTCCATTTCTCTCCATCCCTCTCTACTTCAGTCGTCTTTTTTCCCCTCTTTTTCCATTTCTCTTTTTCACTCTTAACTCACTCACTCTCCTTCTTATTCTCGCAGTCTTTCATTTGTTTCATCATCTAGAAAATGGTTTTCATTCGCATCTCTTCCATCAGGGTGTCGGTACCATAAGGGCCCGCATTGAGGAGATGGTAACATGTCATGTGTCAAGTGTCACGATGCTGTAAAGCAATACTGTCATTACGTTTAACTTTTCTAGTCAATTTCATTACTATTAATTTACTTCGATTATGATTCATAAAGGAGTATCATGAATATACTTTCCTTCCCGTGGTATAGATTATGTGAAGGAGTATTTTATATTGTAAAAGGAATATATTATCTTGTAGTTAAGTGAATGGTTTCTTTGGAGACTTGGTGAGGCAGAGTAATTACATAATTACTGGAAACTCTTTATAATAATTGTTAAATCACAAGTACCTGAAAAGACCAATTGACTGAATCAAGAAGAAAAAGTGAGATTCAGTGAATCAAAATGTTGATTCATGAGGTATAGGAGCTTTCACTGAGGACTAGCATTTCAAGTGCCAGCCAGGGTAATCAGGTGGGTGTGTGTGGGTGGGTGTGTGTGTGTGAGTCTTTACTGTATGGCTTAATAAGACCTTAATAAGGGCCCAGCACAGAGCAGATAAAGGCCCCTCTGGGTTTTCCTAATTAAACGTGAGCATGTCTTGGGATGAATTGGACCATTGCTGAGTGAGAGGCAAAGTTCAGACCCTAGACAAAGGATTTAGAGCTTCTCATTATTTGCTTTGTCCTCTACTACAAGAGTCATTGTCCCAGCATCCACTGTTGGGCATTATGCTCTTCTCTCAGCTGCTGGAGGAATGTTGATATGACTGTCGTTCACTGCAGGCCTTCCTGGATCTGTCGATAACCTGGAGCTGCCGGTTTTAATTGCATCTCTTAAAGTCCTAAACAGCAAGAAAAACGTAAAGTAACAGACGTGTTGTGTGCTGCCTGTCCATTTGGTGGCAGCAAAGATCCGTCTTCGAAAAGCAACGTTCGGTGCAAGTGGCGAGACGTTTTTCTCTTCCATATAGTGCACATATCATGTTAAAATGATGTTTCCATGGTAAATGAGCATTGGTGGATATACTGTTCTTCCTCAGACGTTTGTTGGTATTAATCAGGTCGGCTAATCAGCTGCTCAGAGCAACCTAGACCTGCTATTTCACATAGCGACATGTGAAATTATCCTTGGACAGAATCAGTATGGCTCAAGCAAACGTGAATTATTGATTGTGTAGTTTTGTTGGGAGATTGTGTAGTGGAATGTGGAGATATGGGTGAAAATGAGGCTCGTAAAACGGAGCTTATGTCCTGCCAAATAGACAAAACTACAGATAGATGTAACTATACGTGGACAAAACTACAGACTGTGGGATGCTTTGGTAGCAGCAGCCATAACAAATATTAAGTGTGTAGTTTGTTATATTTGAATAATGGTGTGTGTGTGTGTGTGTGTGTGTGTGTGTGTCTGGCCATTCACGTGCCAGACATCTTGAAATAGATGCTCTATTCCTGAAGAATTTACCATCCTGCTTAAGATTCTGTGTATATTTGTCATGCACACTCTTAATAGACCAGGGAAAAGTGTCCAGTTCAAAAATTGAGCTTTTGGCAGTGAGATGCATCTTGTTAGCCTTGTATATACAAGCACGCAGGATATCAGGAACGTCGCTGGTTCTTCCGCAGAGGACAGTAACATCCGAACATTCACAAATTGTTCTTTGCTTATTGATTTCATTGCCATGGGCTCCACTGATGGTGAAGGCATGGAGTATCCACACACAGATCATTTCTTCTCCCAGCAAGATGGATTTAATGACAACATCCAGTGCCCACAATCGATGACGCAGAAAGCAATGTGCATGATGAACAAGAGAAGACAGATAATGGAGGATCGCTATGTCATTTCCACCCCACTGACACCATGCTTTAAATTAAATCTGTTATAATAGAGCTCTGCACACAGAAATGCACACTATACTGGGGGTGGGGGGAGCAGAGAGAGAGAGGTAGTGAGGAAGAGATGGAGGGGAAATTCCATTGGAGCCAGAGTGAATGTTTTCGTTAGTTTCATTATGTTTCATCTTTCTGAGATAGATCAAATGTTACAAGTAGAAGTTGGTTAGGGATGTTCCCCAACTACATCTGGCCCACGTGCGCACGCGATGCTGATGACCTGGTTCGAATTCCTTTGGTCAAATTTGATCCTTCCCAAACGATCATCTGTGCACGTAGTGCGGAATTACCAGTGCACAGAGCCACATGTAAATGATTTTAGGAACGGCCGGGACTTTAAAACACTGCAGAAGATATTTCGTCGATTGTAAACAGTTTCTTCAGTGCAGTAGTTAGAAAGCTGATGCAATTAGGGGCTTTGAGCCTATTGTGGCATGACGATACCAGAATCCATGTAAATTACTTTGTGTTGAATGCGCTGAATCACTCATACTGCATTGTAGCTCTTACATTACATCTATTACAATCTGCAGTATGAAGCGAAAAGCAGCTTCTGAAGTAGCACAGCTTGTGTGATTATTTCAGACCTTTAGACTAAAACCACTTCGGTTGGCCTTAATGAGCTAATGCATTTTTCTTCCTTGTATCGCATGTATAGAAAGGCTGTTTGTCCATATAGTGGAGAGCACGAGCTGAGAAGACAGCAGGCTGTTCCACGGAGGGGTAGAGAGCGCCTGCTCTCCACCGAACCGCCAGGCTCCGGCGCGGACGCGGAGAGGCCTTGCGCGACCTCTCCAGAGAGAGGTTTATCTGTTCTCTCCGCCCGCTAGCCGAGGCGCTCGCTGAAAACAGCTGGCTGATGTTTAATGAAGCTCCTTTGGCGGACCTTCAGCTGCCCGCCTGTGTGGTGAGGATGCGCGGGCACCGCCGTGCCTACCCCGGATGCCGTTCCCTGGCGGTGCGCGGGCACTAATGCGGGTTCGTTAGGGTTGCAAAGGCTTCCTGGCAGGCTGCAGCTGGACAGATCCGTGCTGCCTGAATGAGCTGACAGTGCACTGGTCTCTGGATGCGTGTGTCTTAGTGCTGTAATGGTTGGGAACTAATTTGATCTTCTCTTCTTTTTATGCACTGTTCCCCCAACACCCCCCCCCCCAGTGCCAGTGTTAAAGGTATACTCAATTTTTCTCAGTTTTAACATTGTTTTTTAATGTTTTAAATGGTTCATTCTACATAAATTCTAACTCTAAGGTGAAGCTGATTGAATCCTCTGATACTTTTTGTTGATGCTAAAAAGGGAGGTGAATCTAAGCAAATCTGTGAGTACATTTTTACTCTAGATAATTTTTTTAACTCTTTGTCCTCCAAATAGTAATATAATATTATATAATATAGCTAAAAAATTTGAAAGTGGAATCAGTCTTTAGGCATCAGACATTCATAACTTCACTAAGCAACGACTATGAATTATGCAGAAGTTTTGAAAAAAACCTTGGGGTGAAAACATCACGTGGAAGCAGCAGCACAGTTTCGTGTACTCTCATGATGGTCAGATTTATTCTGCCATGCACAAACCAGCTGGTCTCATCCGTTTCTGCCTCCAGGATGCTGGACCCGCCCCTGCCATCCTGAATGTACCGCCTCCTTTATCATGGGGAGTGAAACTGACGAGATTCAGCTGGCATCCTGAAGCTGAACATCAAACCTGGCAGAGTTTAGGGTTACTATATGTGAGGATTGTGTTTCTCACCTTTAGGTTTTACATTTATGGCACTCAGCTGATGCTTTTATCCAAAGCGACTTGTGACTGTATACGTCCTGTGACTGACTGTATACGTCCTGTGACTGACTGTATACGTCCTGTGACTGTATACATCTTGAGCAAATGGCAACTTGGCAGAGATGGAGCTTGAACCTGCAACTAGTCGAGTGCCTAAACCACTGAGTTACCACTGTGCACAGGTTTTGAGTTGGACTCATGTGACAGAGGAGAACTTTCTTCTGTGAGGCTGTGTTGTATGTGGTTGCACTCGGTTCCTCAGCAAAAAAAAACCAAAGGAGGGAAAAAAAAATCAGATGACTTGTTTGTCTTCACAAAAACCTATTCAAGCACTTGATCGCTGTCGACCAACATCTCACACGGTTCTGGTTTCTTCTACCCTAATAAGTAATTCCAGAGAGCTTGGGATGTTTTTCCTGTTCTTTGTAGACTCCATTTTCCTTGCCAGTGGTTTTTTTTTTTTGTGTATAAGTCCTGAGAATTCACAAGTGCTCTGCATCTCTCTCCAGAGTTATTCTCCTGTGTCTTCACTTACATTAGCAGACCAAACACGAGACACGCTCACAAAAGATTAAAATTCAGGAAGGTGTCTTCTCTTCGGTTCAGGAATTCTGATAAACACAAGTAATTAGCTGATATACATGTCAGTTTTGATTCTCTATCTCACACACGTAAATTACGCCCTAATATAATGTTGTGCGGGTACTGCACGAACACTCACAGCATCCGGTTTCTGACGGACTGAAACCACAGTCGCGTGCAGCAGGACGGTCCCTTTCCTCCCGTGGAATAATGGGCACAAGATGGCATTCACCACCTCATGAGAGTCCAGTTTGTGACCTTTTGCGTTGGTCTCATTTCTGCTGCCGGTCCTGATACCTCTGCAGACTCTCCAGTTAGAGTCGTCACATTAGAGCAATTAGTGAGCTGAACTTTCTTTCCTGCTCAGAGAGCACGTGCTCTCACACACACACACACACACACACACACACACACGCGCGCACACACACTAAAGGGGTTGTGTATATAAAGGAGAATTTCTGGTTGAGGATGAAATCCATTTGAAGAATACAATTAACCCCAGGAGGGATGCAACTGAGTCCATGGTATGCACTTTTTTGCATAATTTTTCGATGGAATCGGTAATGGATGAACCACAGAGTCACAGAGTGGTGGCTTTGACTGGCTGAATTTGTTTTTCTATCACTGTCTATCAGTGCAATATGTCTGTGACCCAAGCAGAAGAGTTTCGGCCTATTACATCATCCTCGCTGGAGGACAGAGGCGAACATCATAAAGGTCTTCCCGTGTTGACGACACACTGGTCCACTCCCCACTCTAATGCGTGTTACTTAAGGTGCACCGCAGGAAAGGCTTTTGAAGCTTTGTTTACAGTGGTCTCATCACTCGCCTCTTTTGGGAAGAAAAACATAAAGTACGCAAACGGATTCAGGCATTAGGATACCAGAGTTCCCCCTTGTTTTTGTTTGTTTTTTGGTGTTGTTATTGTTTGGATTTTTTTGTTTGCTTTGCTTTACGATGAGGTGCCACTTTACTGAGGCTCCTCAGAGAGGGGGGGGGCAGAAAACTACCCTGCTCTTCTCACTCTGTTAGTCTGTCTCTTCACCTCCAAATGTGATCCTTTCTTCATGAATATCCTAAGCTTGTGTGTGTGTGTGTGTGTGTGTGTGTGTGTGTGTGTGTATGCACAACAGATAATACATCATGGATTTAATTGATCCCTCTGGGGTGGCTGATTCTGTGTTTTCACAGAATCAGGAACAGTGCACGTTTTGAACTCGACGCTCTCGATTCCGCCAGCGAGCGAGCGCAGGGTTTAGGCCCTCGTCCTACCTGCTTGCACCGTCTTCATTAGCTCTCTGTGTATGGTTCGCTTCAGCTGAAGCCCAGGAGAGCTTCAGCTGCGAGCGTGAACTATACGGTGGAGGTTCGTATGTTAAGCACTTAAGCGAAGTCGTGGGAGAAAGGAGCTGTAGGCACTGTATATTCCTCCCAGCAAGGCAGGGAAGCCCCTCCCCCTCCCGCGAGGCACTAATCTGGAGCAAGTGAAGCTCTTTGTAAAGACACAGTAGCTTAATCTGCTATAGACACTGAGCTGCATGCTAACGACTGCTGCACTGGGGGAGGAGGAGCAGTCCGGCGCACTGCATTAGGCACCAAGGAATTCTGGGAGTTTCTGAGTTGCTCTTTTTATTGAGTGTAATTCTGCACAACTGCAATGTGCATTTTTTTTAATTTACTGTTGGGGTACTGCATAAATGAAAAACTGATATACTCAGTCAAGCCTAGTAGGATTGCAGTGAGTTATTGGTTTCATAGAAATGTGACGGATGTATCTCCATTGCCCCTGTAACAGTAGGATAATGGTAATAAAAGCAGTGAGTCACTTTTTAAGAGAACAGAGACACAGGGAGACATAAAAGACAATAATACTGTGTTTACATGAGTAAGTGAATTAAACTCGATGTTGCTGCCTAATGAGATTACACAGCACCTTTTGTGGGTTCAGCGTGTGCCTCAGCCATGATTCTGTGAAATGCATTCATTTAACATTATGGGGAAGAACATGGTCAAATACTCTTGAGAATAATCTCCGTTTTAGAGGATTCATGTACTGTGGTGTGACGCTGTTGCTCGGTACTCAGGAAGCTGAAGAGCAGGGACCTCGCATCTCAGAATCAATTTATGTCATGTTGGATCGACTTCCCCTGCATATTGATCACACACCTGTTTCTCGTCAGAAAACACATAAAAATCTACGTGTTTGTCTAACATGTGAAGTATTGCCACTTGGTTTCCAAGAGTTTACCGAACATTTGCTTGTATATCGTCCTTCTGCGTGTTGATTCTGTTCGTTACGTTTCTGGTTTTGCTGGATTTTCTATACTCAAGTCGCTTTGCTTTTGTCGTTCTCGCTGTTGTTTCAGTTGATATTTATAATTACGACTCTGGTTCCTGTCCTGCTAACGGGATCCTAACCTGCAAGTGCCCGACCCTTTGCCACACGTCACACGGCCGCTCAAATCCCCCATCCACGCGGAAACGTGTTCCTTGTGCCGACGGTAGAAGCGGGTGTGGGGCAGGTCACGGTCTGCGTGTGCACCGTGCGTTTGCGATGTTTGCGGATTGCCGGCGTGCAGCTTTGAAAGAGACTTGATGAGTCCGAAGTGTGGAAGATAGGAGACTATCTGCACCTAATCAGCGGACTTGAAGAGCCACTTTCTACCAAGGACAAACATGTCACATTACGCTGCCTGAATTTAAAACGGCGACTTTTGCGCGTTAATAATGTATGTTGCCTGCGTGTCCCTCAGCCACGACCCTCCGAGGAAATTTAATGAGAATTTGATAAATTAAGGCCTTTCTCTGAGAACCCAGCAATACAGCCCATTAGTGAATGCTGTTTGCTGGCTATCTGTAACTAGCCGTTTTATATTTTTCTTTTATTTCAGCAGGAAAGCCCTGCTGACCTGAAGTGAAAAATAAAATTAAACACACATAAATAAGATGAGTGAGGCATTAAACAGTTCAAAAACATTGTTAAATTACAGGAGTTTGGTGCCGAAATAGTTCAAATAGAAAATGATCTAGCCAGAGATTCACACTGCAGAGCTAAATGAGGAACTGGTGTGTTTTTGCGTCTTACATATTACTTCCCTTTCAAAATGTCTGTCTATCAGTTCAGCCTGTTTCAGCCCAATCAGTGCTCTGGTGTGCAGACCTGTTCCTGACTCTACGCTGGATTAGTGGTCTACCCTGGGTCTTTCACTTACAAGACAGGGAAAGACTGAGAGCAGGTTATTCTACTTGGTAGGACAAGTACCAACACAGTATGGATTTTAATTTCTGATGTAAGAGGTTTTCTGACAGTGTTCTGAACCGGATTGATCCAGTGCACTGGAGCAGCTTTAACACAGCAAACAAACAAACAAACAAACAAACAAAAAAATGGTGAGAAAGAGAAAGGAATGACTACAGGTTGAGTTGAAGAGGTCTCAGTCAATTTATATGCAGCTAACGATTTCTTGAAATAGAGCTGGATTGATTGTATATACCCTCAGCATAGATTCATACTGGCTGAGTGGGTGCAGTGGTGGCAGTGGTGAAGTATTGATGAACAACTTCCTTGTAGTAATGATGAACTTCTTCCACATGCAGAGAGAGACATTTTGGTGTAGAATATGGAATTATTCTCTCATTATGAGACTCGGCACAGGTGTTGCATAGACACTCCACTCCTACCATCTTTTTTACTAACCCTTCCGTATTCTTCCATCTGAAAATCTACCCCACACAAGAAGGGAGGTGGAGGGAGAGCAAGGCAGAGACAGAAAGAGAGAACCAGGATGAAATACTACCCACCATCTGCTTTCTTCAGCTAATAGAAGCACCATTGTCCCTGTTAAATTATGCCTTTTAATGAGTAATGATTTGAAGCCATCCTGGTTTCCGTTCCAGATGAAACCTCTTGTCCAGTTCTACCCTCTACTTTTACGACTGAAAGGCCGTGGCCTCCCCCCCCAATCCCGCCCTATCACATCCACTCTCCCTGCCAGCTGACCACTGATTGACCAATCAGAATCTGCTATTATACAGAGCGGCGCAGTAACTACAGAATGACTACCGAATTGTCATCAGAATTTGGAGTCTTCGTAGGAAACATTCCTCTAGAGTATCTTCCAGAGGCAAACTCTCACTACCAACACTGTAACAGTGTCATGATATAACTTGGAAAAATATCAGCTGATTTATAAAATATTCATCAGCTTGTAGCAAACTCTCTCTGTCTACCTAGACGGTCGCATGCTAAATAGAAATTTCTCTTTGTTGGCAAATGCGGACACGTGCGTAAGAGAAACCACTCCATCTTAAATGAGTGAGAGGCATGCCCAGAATAACTGCAGTTAGTTAATGTAATTGACGGTCAGATCTATAGGCTTCATCAGAAACATCTGATCAATTTTTCACAAGGCAATAGATTCACTAGGCAGTTCATCAAATGAACTCTTAATCAAGCTTGAAAGTGTAGCTTGGAAAGCAAAGTGATTAAGCACCTCTCCTGAAATTGTCAACAGCCTTCACATATCTTGCATAAAGAATATGCTTAGCTCATAAAATTAAAATACATCTTTGTTACTCTCAAATTCCAGGTGATTAATAGAATCAGCACTATGCAATCAGCTGTCCTTCCTTAGGGCCATCAGTCATTATTCTCTCTAGTGAATCAATGCCATGATGAAAAGATATGATGGAAAAATGAGACTGGAGTCTGATTCCCTAAGTAAAAAAAACCCCAAAACAAAACGAACAGAAAGAACAAAATAACAGGTGAGTTCAGTAGACCGCACACGGCCATGCTACTGACTAATCTACTGGAAAATACATGCAAGTTGCCTCAGTGGTATTGAGACTGAATAGAGGAACGGGCTGTTTGGACCAGTCATACAGAACGGTTTCTGCAGACAGAAACCCACTGCAACCAACCACCTGTATTCTTCCATACGTCATTCATGGTAATCAGAATAACCGTAGAACACGGAGTACCTTGGTAATCCTTTACTAAATGTGAAGATGTTTGTTACACATCAAGTATGTCTGAAGGACACAATGGTTTTGGTACTGCTGTGCAGTATATTGCAAACACACACACTGCTCAGCATCTATTGCACTTTGTTCATGAGGGAACGACATGCGAGAACAAAGGCCTCCGCATTAATATTCAGCGCAAATTGTTCTCAAGCAGAACAAACTTTCTTCATTTCAGCATGGATATGCAGAAAACATCAATGGGGGGTTTATATATAGAGTTTTATGTATGTTATTGCATGTCTTGATATTAATTAGATACCAGTTGTCATTATGTAGAACATCTATTTATGTCAAGACTTCATATATATGTATGTATAAAATAATTAGGCTTCCTACCTGACAGAACATATATATATTATATATAGTTCACATATGTATGCCTTCTAAGCAAAATGTAATCAATTTCACAATTCTTTGTATATGTATATTTTAAGATTCTTTAATTTTAATCTGTAATTTTTATTTATCAACATTTATGCAGCACCAAATATATTCTGCATGTGGTAGAGCATGGGATATTAAAACTGCACAGAAACAAAATTTGCTTGTAAGAAAATTAAAATGAATGAATTTTTAAAAATGAAATTCTTCTTTTGAGTGAAACAAATATTTACTTGAATACGTTGCACATTATGCAAAGGGTTTCTTGGATTTTCAGTAAAAATCCCAACCCAGTCCACTGCAGTCCAATGGGCAAGTGGTGAGACTAAGAATACACAGACTTGCACACGTGATGAAATTTAGCTCACTTTAAAAAAAATTAGAAAAAGAAAAACCTCTAAAGTATTTGGAGTAAAGTTATGAGTCTCATGAATTTCATAGATATTTTCACATTCTTAAAAAAGAAATCCGTGATATGAACTAGGAGTCCTAGGTGAGTTGGCATGGGATGACTCAACTATGTAAGAAAATACTTTTACTGAATAGTACTTAAAGCAGTTGGATGAGAACCAATTATCAGAAAATTGACCTTTTAAAATGTGTCTTGGGGGAATCTTTTAATCTGTTATATGGAGATTATTAAAAAGTCAACTGCATGAAATTTACATTGCAAACAAAATGACATATTTTTCCTTGCAAGGTGCATTTATTTATATAATATATAAATAATTTATATAAAAATGTACTTGTATAATATATTTTGTACTTTCCATCCTTTATCTACACCATGGGAAATGGCACTGTTCAGCACAAACAGCCTCTCACATGGAAGATAAGTGTGTGTGTGTGTGTGTGTGTGTGTGTGTTTGTCATTGTGTGTCTCTTCCTCATGTCTCTGCCGCACTCCAGAAACACACCTTAAAAGGTGGGGTTGGGGTGGGGGTTGAGCCCACCTTGCCCACGGGCTGCCCATGGGGGCCCCCACAGCCTTTCAGTATCTGTCTCATCTCACAATACATCAAGCTGGCAACGTGTCTCAGAGTGGTGCCAGCACCCGTCATCCATCAAGACCTGTCGGAGAGCCATCAGCCGTTCGAGATGAGCCCTTGCCTCGCTCTTCCTATTAATCCCAGCAGCCAGCCAGCCAGCGCCTTGTACACAAGTGTGAGAGATAATAAAATCATATCGGCAAATCAGAGGCGCTCTCCCTGGGAGCTGCTGCAGTATTAAAGCCATATTGACTGATTTTATTTTATTTTTTTTCATTTGCAGTCCTCTATGAGCTTCACCCTCGAATGAAATATGCTGGGCACTTCTCCCCATCACCTGCTTCAACTTCCTTTCCCAGGCACGCTATCCGTAGGTCTGCGCCACTGAAAGCGCTGGGGTAGTTCTGCAACCCCCCTCTGGCTGCATCGACTCTGTGCATTCCTAATGCGAGTTCGGCACAGAGGCGGCCGGCATTTCTCGAGACAGTCGATTGAAACAACAGATATCCTTTGAACGCGTAGGGGGGGCATTGAGTTCTAGCTCTGGAGCACTCTTGGTGCGCTGCAGGTTCTGGTGCACGGGCCCGTCTGGACGAGAGCGGCCGACTGTGCTGAAGTGCGTTGGCCGAGAGTCCGGAAGCGCAGTCTGGGCTGCAGGAATGACTGGTTGTTAAGGTTTCCGAGTCGTATACAAAAGGAATACTCTAGCTTTCCCCTGCAGCGACTCACCATAAGCCGTAAAACAAAATACTGCCTTGCTGATGGACAGGAACAGGTATTGCTTTTCATCAGGCCTTGGGTAGTTCTCTAACAAAAGATGCTATTACTGAATGAAACATCATGTGCAAAATATGACCGAGTGTTAAGACCTGTAGCCAAACGTTGTATAACTACACCGATCCTCTGTGACTCCTCGGACATTTTCCGAGAGTGTTCGCCTCTCCGGCGTCTCGATCGGACCGAGATCGAACAAGAGAGGCAGAGGTCCTCTCCATGGACGTCAACCCAGACAAACCGCCCTCCGACCCCCGTTAACAGGTCTATGGGCGACTCGCCGCTCCCTCGCCTGTCCCCGGGCAACAGAGAACAGAAGGAGTGAGCGCCTCCACCGCTCCGGGGAGGGACAGGAGACGAACCGCGTCTTTGCGGCTTCCGAAATGGCATTGCTTCCTCCTCTTAATCCCTCAAATGGACCCGTGGGCAGTCGATTTGCAGCCGGCCGACCGTGAAGGCCAATAATGATGGCTTATTGACCTGTTTACTGTTTGGCCGACGGAGCCAGCAGCAAACGCAAGAGTTCCTATTTCTCACATGTCAGGAACATAAAGGCAGCTCTCTCAGCCCTGTTAAACACTTACAGAAATTCCAGTTTTCTCGGCGTACTCTAGACCCGCGTGGATGTGGCAGGTACAGATCTTCTGTGCGATGCTCTTAGAACTTTTTCTCCGTTATTAACTTTTGGTCCATAATTAATAGGAAATGGATGCACTCATTCCTCATGGTTATGTAGTATCGATGTGTGACACAGGAGCAGTTAACTACAAAGACACAATCTGTTCGGTGGGTTTGGTAAACAGGATGAAGCGAAACCGTGTGACTGCCTGAACCATTAAGGTGCTCTTACCCTTAATTATGGTGCTCATAGGTGAATTATCAACAAGAAAAGTGTTTCTCCTTCTTTCTTCCATGGACTGTTTGACTTAACCACTGCAGAGTCATGCAGATGATGACTTTTGAGAAATGGGGGCTTTGTTTATACTGGGAATGTTTACTGTGTTATTACTATGTTATTAAACATATGAGCAGTGCGGTGGCTCTCGTTTCTAATATTGCATTTTTGAATCCTTTACTAAGAATTAATTTAATCAAGATAGTTATTTATTTGGTAAGGGTATATTTATAATTGTTTGAAACCCTGGCATGATAAATGTAGCTTTATTTGGACCAATTTACCAGTTTTTTTAGAGAGGACAGACATCCATGGTGGATGATTTGCCCACCTAAGATCAGGCTCTCAATTCTCTCTCTCCTTTCCCATGTTTCCTGTCCCTCCCTGGACCAGAGCAGTGAACGTGGGATGAACAGCCAAGCCGCACTGCCTAAAGTTTACTGGGTTACCGAGTCTGACACTCCTCCCCTCACGTCAGAACAGTTGTGTGTGTGCATGTGTTATGTGCACGTGTGTGTGTGTGTGTGTGTGTGTGTGTGTGTGAGAATCCCCTTTGGGATTACTGGTGACATTTTTTTTATTGGCAGAGACTCTATGTAGCCATCTTCAACAGACTGTTCAGCCCTTTTCAAAGCAGAATTCCTCCTGCTAGGAGCCCATAAAAAGGCCAAGGTTTATACACCACCCATCAGCAGAGCTGGGCCCCGAGCACCAGCCAAATGGGCCGTCCAGGAACCTATTTCCTTACCCTGGTTTCCTTTCCCCCTTCATCCATTTTTTTATTTTATTTGAGACAGTGAACTAGGGTCAGAGGCAGTCCAACGAGATGTGCAACTTGCATACGTTTCTGGCTGGGCTTTGACAGGAGCGGTTTGGATGAAGTGGCTAGCTTTGAGGCAGCACAGACCAGGAACCAGCAGGAGCAAATTGGGCAATTGGTAATGACTCAGCCGCCCTGAGGCTAGAATAAATCTGGGAGCTGGCAGGCAGAGCTGCACACGCACTTACCTCAGAGACCCACATTAGAGTGAGGCCCTATCCCTGAATAAAACAGGATAACTTCATTTCGAATGAAATGAACGAGAACATATCAGTAGTGTGGTGTTTTTTTTGTTTTTTTTTTTTTTTACTTTCTCTATTCTAATGCTTCGATGAAGCGTCACATGTTTACTTTGGGGAAGGACATTTGAATGGTGCTTGGTGTGAAATTGCACTTTTATTGCAGTTAAGTTCTTGGGGAGGTGGAAAAGACAGTGAAATTCCACGCCTTGTGAAGCTCCTGCGTGATTGAAACGGAGGTGAAAGGGAATTAAATCCTGCCCCCACTCTCAGGGCGTGCTGCAACGGCGGATGTGTCTGCCTGTGTCAGGTTTTGTGGTGTTCTATTAGCACACTGTTTAGGGCTGTTTACCAGAACATGTGCTCTAAATTGAATCCATGCCCCAGTTTGGAGCACAGTGTGTGTAATTGGGTGATTCGCTTGAATAAGATAACTGACAAGTATGCTAATTGCAGTCTCTCCACCCTTCGGCGGGCTGTTCTAGAGTCCTTAGTCCCTCAGGAGTGCGGTAAAAGCTTGAGAAATACACTTATCACCCAATTTCGATCTAGGGCACTCAGAGCCCAGCCTGGGGCCCACAGCTGCATTTAAGATACCCAGACACACAGTTGGGATTCTGCAGTTCTCAGTTGGACAGCTGCTGATTTAGATCAAAAGATTTTATTTTTTATTTTTTGGAGTGGTGCAGGACGGGACCTGAGTCAGTTCAGGATCTTGTGTGAGCAGCAGGGCGACGGAGCATCAGCGTGTGATCTTGGCCACGCCCTTTGGCCCTCCTCCACCCCGAACCGCATGCAGCTCTGCGGCCCCCGGCTCGAATGGCCATCGATTAAAGCACTTTGAGACGAAGGGCCTGGCTGTCAGCCACGCCGACGTGAGTGACACCGGAGGAGGGCTTCCTGTGTCTCCGTCACCCACAGTTCAGGTCACAGAGTGTGCGCTCGTCTCTGAGCCTGTCTCACCTCCCGGCCTCTGTATCCTAGACAGCACCGCCGTTCTCAGAAGTGCACACAAACACACACACACACACACACACACACACACACGTATTTGTGAGGGAGAACTAGAGTAAAGCAAGAGCAGGAGGAGGAAGCACTCCTGATGCCTTGTTTGGGCAAGAGAGGAGGAGTGTTTGACTCTCGGTGGTTAGAACAGATTGCTGGTGCCGTGTTGGCAGGGAATTGTTTAGAAGATTCTAGTCTACTTTCAGGATGGCATATTACATTGTATACGACATGCTGAGAATGCTTGCTTTGGAGTGTAGGGTGGTGGAAGGTGTTTGTGTTATATTAGTCTATACAGTCCAGGGCTAACTTCTATCTCATTAGTAACCATACATTACATTCTGTGAGAATCACTAACAACTCCATATAAGAGACACTGCATAAACTGGCATTTCAATTTATTTTTCCTTTATTTGGTTATTACATTCTGT
Source organism: Sternarchorhynchus goeldii (assembly GCA_028565775.1). NCBI lineage: Eukaryota > Metazoa > Chordata > Actinopteri > Gymnotiformes > Apteronotidae > Sternarchorhynchus > Sternarchorhynchus goeldii. Next base: position 5,011,221 of record JAOXYF010000015.1, on the reverse strand, counting down.
GTTCTTAATCAGAGACCTGAGGCACACCGTAGCGTGCTGATGAGAGCTCTCCAATTTCTGACGAGAGTGTCGGAGTAAATTTGCAGACTGGCTGTAATTGAATGGTAATTGTAGTGCGCAAGATGAGATGGTTCTAGAATGTTCAGTCCTGCTGTAGCTTGTACAGTGCTCCTGGAATGCAGTTAAAAAGCTTCACTTTGATCATATCAGTGTCTTCATCTCTGATGCAGACTGATCCTGGTATCTTGTGTTTGTGTGTGTGTGTGTGTGTGTGTCTGACTAAAAGAAAACGAACAGCTGTTACTGTCATACGGTTGGATAAGATGAAAACCCCTGACTAACGAGAGACCAAGAGAAATCAATCCAGGAGAAATCAATTCTTTATGTGGAATATTTTTAGAAGTGATTAATTCTGTCACTCTGAGAGGGAGAGAGAGGGAGGGAGGGAGGGAGAGAGAGCGAGCGAGAGGGAGAGAGAGAGGGAAACACAGAGAGAGATTTATAGTGGACTTCCTTGCTTGTCTGTATCATACCTATAGCACCTCATGGATGATGTATCATTTAACTATACTGTTATTCACCTTGAATTGACTTTGTTTTGCAGGTATTGTTCCAGAATTGCCCTGGCCTGCACTTTTTCTTTTAATTGAACATCATGTGACCTCAGTCACCCCACACTCTCGCTCCAAGAGGCAGCAAGCCAAGAGAAAGATGTGAAATGGGTCAAGGTTGTGGGAAGTGGTTCACTTTTAGCATATTGCAAGAGCAATTATTTTATTTCTTACCACCAACGCCCCCCCCCCCCCTTGCTATGCTAGAAATGCAGAGAAGAGTAGGTGAATCATTACTTTAAAGGTTATTAGTGAGGCTTAGAGAAAGGTGCCATATCACGCATAAAAATAAATAAATAAATTGCCATAGGTGTATGGAGGCTTTTCCATTAGGCCTTCAACACAGATGTCATGTTAAACTACTGATGCGTGGTTGCATATTACCTGCGATGTTTGTTTTTTTTTTTCCGAGTGCTCTTTCAGTGTCGGGGCCGAAATATCACTTTTAGCTCTGCACATAGTGCACTACTCCAGTTAAACTTCAGCAAGTTATTAAAGGTGACTGTTACTTTTGAGAAATGTTCCACAGAGAGCTGGTTTTCCACCCCGAGAGGACGGCACCAAAACACAGAACATGTACATCGCTTTAGCGCCTTTGGTTTTGTTTCAGCGTATTAATATGCAGCAACGTTCATGCTCACCAATCGCTGCGCGAGTTAAAGCCACATTAAATGTGACCTCGCACGTTTACTCCCGCGCTTCACAAAATGACCCAACCTAAAACCTGACGAGCGGTGGGTCAGGCCGGCCTCTTTAAAAGCACCGCCTTGAAGCTCAAGTTTTGGCACCATCGCTTTAGAAATAAGCCTGTTCCTTTTCTGGCCTGAATACGAGCTCGACGTGGAAGGTTTCTATGAAGCTTGTACTGAGGGGACAAACCTAGGACCTGTCGTCTTGCTTCTAGGCTGCCGAGAGGTGCGTGGGGGGGGGGTGTTGCGGAGGGAAGCTCCAGCCCTCTCACACACCTCCCTCACCCATTTATTTTAGGACGTCGGGGAGGGAGGGAGGGGGGAGTAGATCATGCATGAGCGTGGTGCGTTGCAAGAGACTTTATGTGCTGTGGTTTGGATATTTCCAGTCCTAGCAGAAATTGCTTTCCGAGAGAGAGAGAGAGAGCAAGAGAGAGAGCGAGAGCGCAAGGTGGATAGAGAGAATCCACCTCTCCTGCTGAGCGTTCTCAACTTCTTCGCAGGCATACACAAATACACCCCCCCCACACACACATACACACCCTCCCACCCCACCCCACCCCGCCCCGCCCCCTTCTCCGGACCTGGTTCTCGAGTGCCGTACGTGCTGACTTGCTTGCCCGAGGAGGCCGTAATAGCACGACGCATTGTGGAGTTGTCACTCATCTCGATGCATTGCTTCGCTGAAAGGCTCCGGTCTTTGATGTGAGCTGAGACAGTTATGTGTGTTTGGAATGAGTGGCTGCCATGGTGTTCAATAACAGGGCTGACAGCGCTGAGTGCTGATTGGACATGCAATGCAAATAGGAGTACTGCTGTGCTTTCACTCGTTCTCTCTCGTTCTCTCTCTCTCTCTCTCTGTTTCTGCCGCTTGCTCTCACGTTCTCTCCGTCTCTGTTTCTGCCTCTCCCTTGCTCTTTCTCCATCCTTGTATCAGTTCTCAACAGCTTGAGCTCTGGGTGGTGAATTGGCTGCGTCTGAGGGGCAGTGCGGCCCCCGCCCTTGTTTCGCACGTTGCTCTGACATCAGAGAGGGGCTTTTACCGCAGACGGCATGCTTGCGTGCGGCCACACCGCTGCTTTTTTTTTTTTTACACATGTCCGCTGACATCACGCCTGTCGGTACGATGTGCAGCTGCCACTCGAGATTCCTCATCCTCTCAGTGGAAAATGTGCAGAACTGTCCTGTTTATGAGTGAATAACGATGATGGCTGGATACCGTCATTGTGCTGAATCGCACTATCTTTGTCGTAGCACATCAACCAGATGCATTAGATTCAGTTACTGTAGCTTGTTGTACTTGGGTGTAGAACAGTTGTAAAATGGTGGGAATGGACCTGAGGTTACTGGGGCAATGCCTTATACAACAAAACCTGCTTTTAAAATTGGGCAACTGAAATGGAATTCGAACGCTTTTTAACAACCCACTGAGTGTCTGTTAAAAAAAGAGGACATGCCAGAGTAGGCCTACAGCACAGTAATGGTGTGTGTGTGTGTGTGTGTGTGTGTGTGTGTGTGTAAAGGAGTGTATCTAATACACCTCTCAATGAGTGCATCATCTCCCCCCCCCTCTCGGCCCATTACGGGCAGCGTCTCGGCCCTCTCCTGCTGCACTCCGTATGGGGCTTTGCCCCACCAGGCAGCCGGATCTCCTGACGCCGGGGTGAGAGGCCAGGCTGTAAAGTGGGGCACTGTGCAGTCAACGCTTCAGCTTGCAGTTGAGGTCACTAGCTTTCTCCCTTTTAGTTGCAAAATGAAAGGCTTCAAACGCACCCCCTGAACACGAACACACACACACACACACACACACACACAGCAAAGAGGGCCAGACTCCAACACAGAATAACACACCTGCTCTACAGGGGGGAGGCAGAGGAAAACATACTGGCATCAAGGCAGATTGATAAATAATGCAGGACACGTTTTTCTGGAACTCCTTGTTAACTACGTATATTTAGGTTGTGGAAACTGAAATATACATTCTGTTGTGTGTGTGTGTGTGTGTATATATGTGTATATATATGTGTGTGTGTGTGTGTGTATGTGTATATATATATATATATATATATATATATATATATACACACACATATACAACAGAAGTGAGAACACCCCTGTGCAAGATCACTTAAATGTCAAATCATTCATAACTGCACCACCTCTTCATGACTGCATCATTTCAGAGTTGACAAATAGAGTATTTCCTCTTATGCACAGTCAACAGTAAATACTTTAGAAAGATATTGAAGATGTATGTCAATGTGTGTGAATGTGATCATTGAAACAAATGTGAGTGTCTGTGTTTTTCCACTTAGTGTATTTGCATAAATGTGGTTATTAATTGATCTTTGAACAGCAGAACTTGGTCAATTTTTTGACACGTAGGATGTGCCTTATAGGATGTGTGTTTGTATGTCTGCATCACGGCTCTACGGTGACGATAATTGCCCGAAGTGTTGAAAAATCTGATTGTGAAACTTCACAAAGAGTGAAAAGAATAAAGATCTTTCATTAAATGAAAACCAGTCAAAACACAGATGGTACCACCGACCCAAACTGTAGAGGCTGTCTGTGTATAATGATACCGTGACCAGTGAGCTGCTTGCACATACGAGCTTTGGGGGGAAAAATGAGGGCGAAGGGCTGTCAGGGACGGTTCAGGCAGCACAAAGGACATTGAATAAAGTCAATCTATGTGGATGATCTCCTAGAAGAAGAAGAAGAAAAAAAACCTTGCTTGGTTCTTCGACACAGAACCGCAAGATTAAACTTTGCATGAAACAAGAACATGGCAAGAAACCTGATGAATACTGGGAGCGCGTTCTTTGGAATTTGCCGAGAAGAAAAAAGTGAAATCTATCACCTGCCCAGTATGCCGCTGACTTGAATCTAATGGAACACCTTTGAGGTATTTTACAATGAAAGGTAGACCAGCACAGCACCTCCACAAAAAAGAACAGCTGCATAAAATGGTCTCTGAAGAATGGCAGAGCATCTCTCCAGACGATTGTGGAGCTGTGATATCGCCCAATGCCGAGGTGGATTGCGCTTAAATCCAAAACAACGATGGACGTACACAGTACTGGAAAAAAAGAAACTATCTGAATCTCAGTAATGAAAGGCGTGTTGACTGCATCGAGCTCCTACTGTGGGGACTTTTATTTTTAATGTAGTAATTTGAAACCGTTGGCTTTTAATTTTACATAAGAACAAATACCCTGACTGTTCAACTTGGAAGAAATGCTGTAGCTGTAAAAGTGATATTACACAGGGCTGTTCTCACTACCTGTGTGTGTGTGTGTGTGTGTGTGTGTGTGTGTGTGTGTGTGTGTGTGTGCGGTATATTTATAAATACAGTTGTGCTCATAAGTTTACAGTTTTCCTGGCTGAATTTTTTGTTGGTCTACCTGACTTCGACATGATTTCAACAGAATACCTTATTTTCTACATCTTAATTGGAGTTTGAGCACTGTTGACTGGCGTTCCCAGTTCCTTGGATCTTTTTATGAGCTGCTTTTTGCTTTCCCCACAGCTCATAATCCAACGTCAGTGGAAGTAGCGGATGAGACATGCAGTGCGTCTGTCACGAGCCTAGAAGCTCACTGACGTTTTCTACACACACACACTGATTACAAACAGATTACAAATGATGTACAGAATGTACAAAACCTTTATTAACCAAGAACCTGTGGGTAGGTGCATACTCGACTCTTTTAGCTACATTCTTTGTTTAACTGCATCCTTTTCATATTAGTTTCATATTTTTAATCATGGTCTTCATCCTCTAAGTCCCAGCACTGCTTTTAGGGCATCTGTGTAAAAGCTTTTCTCATGTCAATTTCACCTCTGTCCTCCCGTTTAAATGACTCAGGCCTGCCAGCTCTGCAGCGTCCCCTGCTCATTTTAAAACAAAGGTGACACTCTCAGGAAGCCAGTGTTAACCTTAGGTCTGACAGCGTGTGTGTGTGTGTGTGTGTGTGTGTGTGTGTGTGTGAAGAGATGGAGAGAGACAGACAGATGGAGAAGGAGACGGAGGGTGGATGGAGAGAGATTGGTTGAATATCTCTAAGCCTGATGAGACTGTAGATCAAGCCGTTTTCAGCCTGATCAATTCCCTCAGACCTGATGTTCTCTAGGCCAGAGTCTTCTCTTATCTAGCAGAAGCAGTGGAGTGGAAGTGCTGCTTCTGACCCCTCAGCTCAACACTCCTCATTTTTATAGCAATATTGGCATTTACAGTAAAGCACTGTTAATATTAATATTATAATATGCAAATAGCCTTGTAACAACTCCCAGTTTGGTGTGAGCAAATCCCAGTTATAACAAATCCCAGTTTGGTGAGAGCAAATCCCAGTTGTAAGAGTTGGAATGTAGGGACTGCGGCAGATGACATCCAACATGCTTAGAGTTTTGGTCAAAACAGTGCAGATTAATCGCACCCTCCCATATAACTGGTTTGTGACGGACACCATTGTCTTCAGTATATTGAAAAGTATATCGTAACTGCAATGTACAGCAGCGTCCGCGTTTTGTCCATCATGGTGTCCCTCTGTGGATTAGTCTTTAATCGTCACTATACAGCATTAATGTAATGAGGCCGCACTGTTTGCTTGGTTGAATTATTGATTCATTTAATTTCTCGTTTGCATTTTAATCTGCTATTTAACCAGCCATGTGTTAGAGACCACATGTGTTGTTCACTTGCTAATCCGTTTAAGCCTTGTGTAATCAGGCAGGTCTTCCTTATCACGTAAGGTGATTCTGTAGTGCACGCATACCATTTTGATGATAAGAGGTCTGAGGAAAGAGGAACACATGAGTACATGTGTATTTCTCTCATTTCTCGGGACGTGTGCACATATTTTAACGTTTTTACAGAACTCGAGGATCAAAAGGCGCAACATCTGCCTGGATGTAAACGCTGTTTGCCTGCTTCCCCTGCCGTGATTGGACGCCGTTGGTTTCATGTTTTTCTGTGGGACTGTTGATTTGCCGTGCAGTCTGGTGGAGAGATGACAAGCGTTTCTCTGTAACAGCACTCCACTCCAGACTAGTTATATAACAACCCAACGCCTGTCATTCCTGTTTGTTTAGGAAACCTGCAGATTTTGAGCACAGCATCTTGAAATTGCTCGTGGGCATTTTAATTGGCATAGCTTGCCCACTGCTGTTTCTAAGCGGCCTTCACTCCTGGTAGTGGCATATAGTGGGTGGTCGCTTCTCTCCTGTAACACACTTGTAGTCCAGATACAGTGTGTGTGTAATGTTAACCTCTCTCTGCAGCTCTCCTCAGACTGGTAATAAGGTGGCAGAGAAGCCTGCAGCCTAGATGAAGCCCTTTGCCCCCTTGAATCAAAGTTGGACTCTAACAGCCTCTTTTTGCCACACCATAAAGGTGACCCTGTGGGCTGAGTTGCCCGGGGGGTTGCCCGGCAACACCCAGAGCAGAGGTTGCTTGCACTTCTGGATGTGCCAAATTAGATATTCCTCCTCTTGTCCCAGGGACGAGGCAGTAAGGACCCACAGGACAGAGACAAGGCAAGATGCAAGTGTCTCCAGCTGCACAGCAGCAGGGTTATAATTCTAACCATGAAGGGAGACAAGGAAGTGAATGTATGTAGCTTAAGGAATGTGGTTTTATGTTTAATCACAGGGTTTATTTCATTGGCTTTCATAGAGGTAATCTTTAAGTTCAGTTCAAGGACCAGGCTTTCAGATATTTCTGATTACGTAATATTTCGCATGCAATGAAAAGGCATGTCGCTAGAATATGTACATTCGCAAGACCGCTGGAAATGAGTTTAAAACGCTGCAAACAGCACACAGAAAAATTGGAGATGCGTACGTATTTCACCATCTGTCTCTCAACACGTGTGGCTGTTACACAAAGAGAATGTTGAATGTCATGATCTTACTTCTATGATTGTAATTAACGCGGAAATATAGCCGAAATACCTTGTACATTTTAATCAGAAAATTTTAAACTGCCTTATCCTGGCATTCAAAAGTGTTTTTGTTTGTTTGTTTGTTTGTTTACTACTCACTGTAACAATCTGAAACCTATTAATCAGTTTTATATATTGATGTGATCCAGTTTTATCTGAATTATTGCACATGTACAAGCATTTTATTCAACTATTGTATGATTTTATTCAACTATTGTATGATCTTTCTGCACAGATCTGTGTTTTAACAAGAGCTCTTGAATGTTGCATCGGAGCAAATTTAGGAAAATGTCAGTTATAGTCTAGCTCAAATCCACAGCTCAAATCTGGTGTTAACCCCATCATTTTAAAAGGAAATGGTCTTATGTCATACAACTACTACAATCTGTAGTAGTTTTGTATCTGTACTTCAAAAGACATGGAAGCCAAACTAAAGTAGATGAACGAAGTAGCCCTGGAGAAATGTTCTGCTGGACAACTCCTTGGTACAATCCCTTCTCTCTTTCTGAATGACTTTGCTCGCATTCTGAGATGTTCTAAGTTTTCCAGAGTTCGATCCAAACAAGTACTCCTGAGTTTGGTCAATACAAGTTCTCCAGAGTTTGGTCCAGACACATTCTGATAATCAATTAACAGTCCTCTTAAACACTGGGGCCCCCAGAAAGGGGTGAATGAGAAATTATTTAAAGAATAAGAAATTTGATCTGATGATACAATCAGAACCTCGTTAACCAATTTGCCTAGCTTGTCACTCGTACTTTTGTGTGTACATTTATGGCATGGCAGGTGCTCATTGCAGGTGCTCTTGTCCAGAGCAGTTTACGTATTTATCAGTTTGACATTACTTGCGGTCCCTAATCATCAATCCTGTGACCTTTTATGTTGCACTAGCACCATGCTCTCTACCTGTTCAGTGACATGCGTGGATTCCCACTGGTATCTGAAAAATGTGCTTTAGTGAAGAAGTCATTGCTTCAAGGAAGAGTCTTTTAGGCAACAAATCTGCTCTGAACACCTGACCAAAATTCCAGCTGTCTGGCACAGCAGCCAGAGCACCCATACTGATGTCCTCCTGTCTGTCGCAGACTAAAGCAGTTTGGAAATAATTTTACACAGAGTAGGCTAGCAGGCTAACATCATATACAGTGGGGGGGGGGAGTATTTAGTCAGTCACCAATTGTGAAAGTTCTCCCACTTAAAAAGATGAGAGAGGCCTGTAATTGACATCATAGGTAGACCTCAACTATGAGAGACAAAATG